>PYHX02000312.1:2445499-2944313 GCA_004302925.2 Cochliomyia hominivorax | reverse complement strand
TTTGGTTCCAAGGATGTATTAGGTTTACGATAAACTTTGTCACTGCCCTTACTATATTTTTTGATTCATTCGTAAATAAAACCCGTTTTCAGAAGTCGATTCCCTTGGTGTCCCTTCGTCCACTGCGCGGTTTGTTTTCCGTACTACCATTGTCATTGTAGTTATTAACTATAGTTTGTACTGTTGCTTTGCTTCAATTTATTAACTTAGTAATTTCTCCAAGAGATTTTTTTTCTTGTGTGTTTCATTACAAAAATTCTCACATCAGTAGAAATTTGTCACAATTAAAAACTTTTAATGCGGTGTTCAAATCACAACTGTTTTAAAAAATTTATTAGAAAAGATGAAAAGCAAAAAAATGGCACTTTACCGTTAGTAATCAACATTGCAGAATAATATTGACTAATAAATGCACATCGTATATACCCTTTATAATTGGATTATTTTAGGTGAAATTTTTTGCAATTTTCTATAAAAGTGTAAAATTTTTTGGTATACATTTATTAAATGAACAACCAAACAAAATCACATTGTTATTTTTTTAAAGACTTTTGTCGGCCACTGTATTCTGGATTAGTATGAGAAGAGATATTGATTGAGTAATGTCCGGCTGTTCGTCCGTGTGTCGATAGAAATCAACCTATACCGAACATATAAGATATGTATATCAAACGATAAGAAATGCTTTCGAGAATTTTTCTACTGAAAATCTGATAAACTTTTGATAACTCTGAGTAATTTTTTCGCTTTTTAATTTTTTGAAGTTTCTATGTGAGCTAGAGATTTTGTTTTTAAAAGTTAGATTTCATAAACCTCAGCGGATTTATGAGTTAAAGATTTGGTTACAGCGGTGATTGACTACAAAATTTTGTGCTGAATTTTATCTTTTATGTTTTTCAAAACCGGTTCATTAAAACCCGAGATATAACTAATTATTCATTAAACATTTTATTCCATGCGATATCAAATAATATTATTGAGATTATGGCCGTTCTATAAAGTTAAGAACTTTCAGAATACGATGTATAGCCGAAAACTTATTTTGACGCTCCTGTAGCGGACTTAGTTCATATTTAAAAAATTCTTTTTTTTCTTGTATTTAAATTTTTATTTATTTTTTATCGGTTCATAAATAGCTAAGATATTAAAAATTCTTTCCTTTATTTCCCTTCTGGTTGTTGGATCTAGTATTGAAACTATAACAATGTTAAGAAAAATAATTTTTCAAAAGCGTTCTGTCTAATCTGGAGACTATATTTTTCCACTAAAAAATCGGAAATAGTCATAGAATTTTTATATTGCTTAAATATTATGCTGTAATATTAAAACTGAGCTTTTAAACGTTTATAAAACAAACATACGGTAATTTAATGATAAAAAAAACTTAATTTTTTTAATATATTTTCTTATATATACACAAGTATGTTCGCCAGAAGAATAAATATGTATTCAGCAGTGTGTATGTGTTAGTAAGCTTATGGATATATTGAAGTATAATTGTGTTACGAACTGTCAATTTTCAGTTATTTCCAAATAGTTGAAAAGTTGATTTCTACGATAATTGATAAATGAATGAAGTCTAATTGCGTTGTTTTAGCAATTTCGCAAAAACATATTGATTATTTATCACTTCAAGGTGATAGATCTGTTGATGATTGCAAAACTTATTGCTGTTATGGGAATAAGATAAAAATAAGAGAGATGAAGAGAGAGAGAAGGAGTTGTTTACTAAGTTTTTCGTTTTGGATTCATCTAATATTTTAAAACTTGTGATTTTACTAAAGATTTTTGCAATGCGACTTTAATGTTGATAGTGTTAATGCTCACTTTGTAAGTATTTCTTCTTCGTCTAATATTCCTGGTATCGATCATTTGAAAAATTTTATTATTTCTTTTCTTTTCAGTGCATTACTGAGCGTGATCTCTGGCTAGCTCTGTGTAAGTAAATTGAAAGTTGTTGGTACTGGATGGGATACCCGTTAACTTTTTCAAAACTATATTCTCACATATAACTTCTTGAGCACTTAAAGCCTTGCTTTGTTAAAGACTGTTGAGCATACATAAAAAAGTTCGATGTTTTTGTTTATTAACAAAACCATTATTTGGAAATAATCCTGTAACTTTCAACTATTGACATTTTAAAGAAATTTCGCATGGACATTTTTGGGGTGTTTTTTGAATTAATTTGAAGAAGTACAGGTTTCCAGTAGGTCCTGGGGTCGAAATATGAATCTTCAGATTTGGTCACCTCGGGTCAGATGGTTTTTAAAGAAGTCACCAAAATTTTACTTATGATTTGATTGAAAAAATATTTCACATAAAAATATCCTCTTAGTTCTGTACAAAAAATGCTTACATATGTTGCATATCTCCTATATTAAAGAGATATTTTAAACCAAAGTAAAAAAATATTTTTAGACTGTTTTTTTTCGAAATTGTTGAGCTCTTTTCGGGCCAAAATAAATCTTAAATGTTGTCTCGATCTTGTGTGGATTCAATAGAAGTTTAAAATTATTTTGAAGTAGAATATAAAAAATTGAATTTTTCTGTTTTCCAAAAATGCGGTAACATTTCTTCACTTTTCTAACTGACCAACTCCAACAACAATATCATTAGACTAAAGTCATTTCTTTTAGAAAATCCGAACCTTTTTAACAGATTTAAATTTATTTGAATATGGTCGAAAGGGTTGCTTTGATAGATCGATACATGTGTGTAGACTTTATACATACTTTTGACAGTTATGTTGTCTGATTTTCTGGGTAAATTTTTGGCATATTGCGTAGAACTTTTGCTTTTGCTTTATTAATACACCATACTTTTTACTGCTTAAAAGTAGAAGCTGGCATTTAAGGCTATATGTTAGTTACAATTAATTGAATAATAACATAATTATTATGTTTATAAAATGGTGGAAGTTTTATTTCGGTAATGTTGTTAAATTTTCAATCCATATAAAGAGAATATATAAGATATAAATATTGCCAATTATAGACTTGCAATCCAAAAACCTATTTTATTTTCCAATTAGAGATGAACAAAACAGTGAAAGTGATTTAAAATCATTTTTTTTTTAACTGGTCGTAGTATTTAAAAAAAAAATATATATTTTTTATTTTTGATTCCAACAATGAAACAATGACTAAAAGGACAGAATCAAACTTATAACAAAGCAAAAATAATCCAAATAATATATGTAAAGTCAAATATAAATGTAGATAAAAATTAAAAAATGACACCATATGTTCATAATATTGTGTTATACTTCTAGTTAGCAGACATGTTTTTTTAATCGTTCCGCTTTTTTTAAATTTCTTGATATAAAAAAGAAATAAAAAATATATATAACGCGATTGATTTGATGAATAACAAACATAAAAAAGAAGAGAATATAAATTGTTATGCATATGAGAAGATTAGGTGTAAATGGTAGAAATGGATACATATTTCTAAACGTGGGAATTTACGATCCACAGTATAACCAAAGTTATTTAACCGCCTAAATATATTTCCCTGTGATGCAAATAAACATAGAAAAAACACAAAATGTCAAAAATAAAAACAAAAAAGAAACTGAGGGAGGCCAACAACAAGTAGTGGGAGTAGAACATCAAAAGGAGTAATGCCTAATTCAAGGATAAGTGCGAAAAAAATTAACGCCCACAAGTATGCTTACATATGTAAGTATCAATAAGTGAAATCCAAAGTACATGGAAAATGTCTACGGCTACAAAAGTAATTTGTTTTTCTGGGCGATAATGAGAAAAGTGATGCAGGTGATGAAAACTTCAATCGGAAGACATCAAAAACCCCACCATTATATCTTCGTGAGTCCTGCGTGAAAATATAATCGTGGTGTACACTGAGGATTGTTATGGAAAAATCTCTCACTACCTAATACGAATTTCTATACATATAAGCTGAAAAGTAAAAAGGCTAATTAAAGCTGATCCAGTGTAACCAGATGAAATCAAGGAGGTCCATAAAGAACTGGGTTATTTGATTAAAGTTGATGTGAATATTTTTAGTAAGAAAAAAAGACATCCAATGTTGAGCCTAATGATTTAAAATTAAATAAAAACGAGAAAAATCATATATACTCTTTGAATAAAGGATACTGTTAAAAAGCTGCTGCGTCAAAAAACTTTTTTAAATATAAAATTGTTGAAAAACAAAATTATTCTTCTTATCGGGAAGAAAGTTTTTACAATATGGCGGCATATTCTGAACTATTTAATACATATAACTTATTCGTTTTTCCCTTATACTACTTTTATATAAAGTTTGTTGTTTTTTAGTAACGTTTTCATATATTGTTTTCTACATTTATTTTTTTATATTTCTTTTTATTTTTTTTTTATTTTATTTCTTTCTCATTGAGGTAATTGTATCTTAATGAATCCTAAAAATTAAATATACTTAAATTAATTAAATATACTTAAAATCCTAAAAATTAAATATATTTAATTGGATTTTTTGAGCTATGAATATATGTAATAAGAGGAATTAAATGCTTTTATGTAAACATATTTTTATGTGAAGGTAGTATTAATACAATTCAACTTGTTTTAACAACATTCTTTTGGAATTCTGAATATTATTATGTTGTTTCAATTTAAAAGTTTAAAATACTAAATTAAATTTTAAGTGTTCCTATAGTTTCAGTTTACGATCTCTCTCATAGTTTTGACAGCTAAATTTATGATTTTTATTAAATTTTTAGATGAGTTATAGTAAAATATATCTTTAAATTAAATTGTTCACCCTACAACTAAAAGTTTTCAACGTGTCTTTAGGTAACGATAATATTGGTCCTATAGTCAGTAGTAGCTCTTATTTTGATAGTCCTAGACACAATTATAAATATTTGAAGGTTGCTCACATTAACTTTCAAAGCATAAAACCTAGTGCAAATTCTCTAAAATTTGATGAGCTTAAAAATAATAACGTTAATGTTCAGAATGATCAGATGTGATCATTTTTATTTTTTTCACAATTCCAAATCCACAATATACATACATATATATTTCTTTATGTTTTTTTTTTTCTTTATGTTTTGCTGAAAAATTTTTATTCCAAAACATACAAATACCAACACGTTTTTGTAACTTTACGTATGATTTAATATAAATGGGCCAGTGAAGTCTTCTCCTGTGTTAGTGAGTTGGCGACTAAGATTTGTTCTCTCAGGAGGTAAGGCGGCCATAAACTGTTGGCTCTTTGATGGTTTTCAATAACACTTGTGTGGCATTGAGGAATGATGGATTTTATAAGAATTTTTAGCCTGGGAACAAAATAATGTCTCAAAAGCAGGGAGTATTTGTGTAGATATAAAGAAGTAATCGAGTATAGGTTCCATGATGCGGCAAGATAATTGGAAAATGTTCGTCGTGATTTATAGCTGGAAAATTCGATAACCGACCACTATATCTTCAAACAATATCTTCAAAGTCGAAAAAATAGATGTGTCTTTTCCTTGGCATTCTTCGAATCTGCAACAATAAATTATGTTTTTCTGGGAAATATGAACGTTGGAGTGCGACAAACATTATAGATCTTACGTATATCAGTTCATCGCATATCAAAACGTCAGTTGTCACTCAATAGTGACGCAGTAATAGAAACGAAAATTCGACAAATTATTTTGGGAAATCAGAAAAGGTTTTCAAGATGTCGATATCCTTTTACTCCTTCTTCAATAGTAAAACTTATGTTGATTTGGAGCAATCTAAGTCACTCTGGACAATGCTATCAAAAGTCATTAGTCAAAAGCTGAGGGAATGTGAATCAACGAGATGTCAATCTACGTAAGATCAAAATTTATTACCAATTTTCTCGACAATAGAAGAAACACGTAGAGAATCGTGTTTCTTCTATTGTCGAGAAAATTGTTTTTCATTAATAAGTGAATTTCTGTAACCATCGACTATTGTTGAGTCGGTCCTCAGATATTGCTTATGATTTTGTAGGTTTAAATTGAGATTGATGGACTCTTTTCTCGGCAATGAAATGAATTTGACCTTAGCAACCTTTGACGATGATAATGGCCCAGTATATTTAATCAAACATATCTGTATTATTTAGTTTTTTAATGTTTTGATAGAAAACTCTTTTGAGCAAGAACAGACTTTTTTACTCTACTTCTTATTATTTTGCAAAACTTTCAAATAATGACCCCAAGACAAAACGTGAGCGCCACCACGTTTATGCTAAATATTGTATCCTCTAATTTGCCAAAAATCAAAATCTTATTAAATAACTATGAGCGAACTCGAGTCTCAGCTTTATATTTTAAGTACCCACGAAAAATATAAAGCGGGCATTTCTTTCATTTAAGCCAGCTTTTCTCGTACAGTGTCAACATTGCAACTTATATTGCGATGTTCTTCAAACATGAATTTAAGTTTCGGGGCACTTAACCTTGGATTATTTTTCGATTTCTGATGTATCCAACAGAAAACAGTTTTTTGGTTACACGTGAAACTTGCACCATTTCTGCAATCTGTCGTTGACTTTTACCTTCTTTGAAATGGTCAATTATTAATTTTCGGACTTCAATTGTAGTATGATCTTCTTAAAATTTCTTTTTTCAATATTATATAGGAAAAAATTTAAAAATATTATTCCTTAAGGTGGGTACTATGGTTCACTGTATTTTTCCTTTTATAGTACAACCAAAAACTGTATTTCGCGTGACTAAAGATTTATTTTGGTCCCATTGTAAGCCATATCGCGTTGTTTTGGGGTAAATATCTTCTCCTAAAAAATATATCTGAACATTTGATGCAGTAAGTATCAGCCATATTCTAATCAGATATTTCACTCCACTTGAATGCTTACAGGGGGTAAGGGAGTTTATTTCTAAATTTTCTGACAAGAGCCCCAGTGGATAACTCAAAACAACGGTTGTGTAAAGTGGCATTTAAAGCATCATTCAAGCCGAGATGATCGTGCTTTTTATAATAGTCTATTCTAAAGATTCTTTGTTATAAAAATTGCTTCTAAAACGGAACAAAACGGTTGAATTCGAAGTAGACTGTAATTGAGTAGAAAAGATTGCTATGCCCTCTCTAAATCGTCATTAATTATAAGGCAAGTACATAGAAATTCACAAGTTTCGCCTTGTGTTTTCTTAATAAAATGCACATCTTTTTATGTGATGTTGTGTCGGTTAGCAGTTTAAGAAGGTGATCGATTAAGGTATTAGCCGGTGTTTGTGTAAAAGGTCCGTCCAAAATTTCGTGGATTTCAACAAATTTCGAAATAAAAAAGTTAATTTTCATTAAAAATGTATTTTAGAACAATTACTTCCTTAAATTGCTCACTGGACATTATAATTTTTAATTTTGGGAAAAGTGCTGCGCAAAAACTAATTCACTTTCAACAGTTGTGGGCTTCAACTTATATAATGCATTGAAAGGCTCAACTTATATGTTGGTATTTTGTATTTCAATTAAAAGTAATCATCTTTCAAAAAGATATTTTAATTTTTTATTTTTTTGCAAATATTAATTGGATCTTTTATTTAAAAAATGAACAATATATCGTTTATTTAACATGTAAAAACAGCAAAAATAATTCCTTTCATATTTAGAAGCATAGATAATTGTTTTATAGGATATATAGTTTTCCAAAGAACGAATGTTAAAGTGTCAAAAACCAGTTACAATTTCTCACATTCATAACCTAATGTTCCTGTATTATCCTACTGCATTCACCATAATTTATTCCGGTTGAGTATTTGTAGTGAGAAGTAAACAGTCCTTTCAGGAAGAAAAAGACCTAATTTATACAATAAAGTAAGCTAATAAAATGAAATGTTGATTCTAAAGTTTATTGACCAACTTAAAAAAAATAAAATTAAAAATTAACAAAAGAGTAATTAATATCGGCTATTTATGGGTCGATTTCGAAAATTTAAAAATTTAGCTATTTTCTGCATCAAAATTTTGACCATATATCCCATAGGATGTTCAAAATATCAGAAAATTCGTTTTTGTCTATAACTCGGAAACTAATGGACCGATTACTGTGATGTACAAAACTATGTCTCTAACTTAAATAGAACGCTTAAAAAGTCGAAAACATTACTTTGCCTTACATTGTTATTGTTTTCAATACTAACAACAACCACAAGGAATATAAAAATTGTTAATATCTCGGCTATTTATGAACCGATTCGAAAATAAAAATAAAAAAAAAACAAATTCAAGGACAAAATTTATCATTGTTCAGCGTGGTAGTTACATATATATGGTATAATAAAATAACTGACATAGTGTGGAGAGTAGTTAACAGAGGTGTGAGCTTACTTAATTGAAGAATTTAAATTGATATACATTTCAATATCTGTAATTAATTTCATGAACATTTCTTCTTATATAAGATACTCGTTTTTTTAACATTATTTTGTTTAAAGTTAGTCAGTCAATAAACTTTGAAATCATCATTTAAAGAGAATTTCATTTTATTTATTTTATGAAAACTACAATGAGGTCTTTCTTAAACTCTAAATTTTTTTGTAATGCAAATCTTTCACACAGGGGAGTTTGATTCATATCACAGCCAAATTCTTACTTCTTATTAGATACAGGTACATCATACCTCAAGGCATATTTTCTTAAGGTACATGATTATTGAAAAAAGTTAATGGATCCGTTTTCTGATGTTTTATGCCGCAATCGTTTGGAAAGATCCACATTTCTTATAATACATTTGTATTTTAAATCATTTAAGCATTATTTCGGTATAGCACGCTCGATTATTATATCGCCGGATGAAAATTATGGTAATTGCAGTAGGATATGATACGAACATTAGAACCTAATATGAGAAATTTTTTTGGAATTTTACATTCGTCCTTTGGAAAACTACTTATTCTTTAAAACAATTATTTGTGCTTCTAATGTAAAAGGAATTCTTTTTACTATTTTAACTAGTACATAAGGGGGAAATGGGTCATAAAATAGAAACCATGTTAAATGAACATATTGTTCATGTTTAAAATAAAAATCCAATTAATCTTTAGCAAAAAAATATAAAAATTTTAAAGTCTTTTCGAAAGATGATTACTTTTAATTGAAGTACAAAAAATCAAGAAATAAGTTGACCCCTTTGATCCATTATATAAGTTATATAAACACATCTGTTCAAAGCGAATTAGATTTTGCGCAGCAGAATATAATTTTCCCCAAAATTAAAAAAATATAATGTCTAGTGAGTTATTTAAGGAAGTAAAAAACACATTTTAAATCAAACAATTAAACATTCTACTTTCATTTCGAGATATAAAATGATTTCAGGGTTTCCTAGTAATTTTTATTTCTGTTTCTAGGAAAATAGCAAATCCTTTGAATGATCTAAATTAAAAAATGTTCTAATTTTTACAGGCTTGTTAGGTTAATACTTTTAGCAGCAAAGTAATTTTAATGGAAAGTTAAAACACTTCAGGTTTCAGTGTTAATGATTACCTCTTAATTCTATATTCTGTTTTATGTAGATTTTAATATTTCTTGCTGTTTACTATATCACCTTTATTAGTAGAACTTTGCATTTTTTTGTATTTGTTAAATTTAATAGCAGTCTTGTATATTATATGCTTTTAATCTGGTTTTACCACTTAATTTCCTAAAAATAACATTAGAAAGTATGCGTTATTGCAGTCAACTATGTCTGCCCCATTTTTTCTCTTACTTTATTTTATAAGTCTGCCAAATTAACTCATAAAGAACAACATAAGTTTTTTATATGGTTTTTCATATAATTTCAAATTTCAAAGTCTATTGCAAAAAACCCTTTCCCCAATGATAAGTGGTATCGATATACTTATATATCATATACTTTATAATTTGTGTCTTGTTTTGAATGATTTTTATTAGTTTGATTTCGGCCCAACATATTTTTTTGTTACTAATTATTTGTTAAAAAAATTAAATGGGACAATATAAACTATAAAATAATCTGCCATTAACAAAATTGTTATTCAATAATCTATATGATAATGTTAATCGCCGGTCTTATCGTATGTTCCCCTATTGCAAAAGCATGATAATCTTAACTATTTTTTAATATTCATAAATGTTTTAAAGTTACAACAACAAACATTTATGGATGTTTATGAAAATTTTAATTTAATGAACGCTTTAAACATTAAAATTTTATTATTACACATTATTTTAAGTTCAAGTTTAAAGTATAGTAGTTAGTCAGTAATTGCCTCGAGTAATGGATGGTGTTACATTCTTACTTAATCAAAGAGTACGTTATGTTTAATTTATTTCAAGTTTAAAAAATTAAAAATTAATGCAAAAATATCATTGAAAGTAAATACATTACTTTGTGTTGTTTTAGTTATTAATATTTTTTGTAATGAATTAAAGTGGAAAAGTACAGAAATACCAAAAGTCTTTGTTTGAATAAAGTTTAATATTAATTAGAATTGTTTAAGCTGTTTCTTTTAAAAGGCCCTAATGTAATATTTTGTCTTTATAATATATGTATATTTACACAATTATTCCAATAAATTTGATTATAAAAGCAAAATATCATATTGGGACCTTCCTAAAGAAACAGTTCAAACAATTCTTATAACATTAAGTAAAACAGAGTGTAATTTATTATTAGAATAAGTTCAAGAAATGTTATTAAACTTTAAATAATTCTATGGTAAAACACTTTACTCTAGAAATGCGTGAACTTATTAAAAATCATGGTTCTGATGTACAAACTTATGCCGAAATAAGAAATATTATTTAATAATCAAATACAATGATTAGAAATACCATAACCTAAAAATTAAAAGATGAAAAACTGTGTTGATACCTTTAATAGTTCATCGTAGATTATGTCAAATGAAGAGGGCAACATCTACCTCAGCTGCGGGGAATAAAAATAGAATTAAATATAACAATAAGTACTAAATCTATATCAGAAGGCTTAGAGAATATAATTTCAAAGACCAAAGGCAATAAAAAGTGCCCCCTTAACTGTTGCGCATGTTTCAAAAAATTTATAACAAATCTTTCAAACACTACGTTTCTAGTGTTATTGTATGGAAGTGAATAAATGCCACTGATTTGGACTATGCAATATGACAACAATCCCAAACATACCAGCAAAATAGCTTAAAAGTGGTTTCATAATAATGGAATAATAAAAATGTAATAAAATGGGCTGCCCAGACTTCCCATGTGAATAAAGTAGATAATTTGTGTACATATGTAAACAAGAAGGGGTCGACAATTAAACCGACCAATAATAGCGATCTTTGGATTACTATAGATTACTATAGGGGTATGGAAAGCTATTATTCTGGAAAGGTGCCAGAATGTATATATATATATATATATATATATATATATATATATATATATATATATATATATATATATATATATATATATATATATATATATATATATATATATATATATATATATATATATATATATATATATATATATATATATCACATCTTTTGTGTTACATTAGTGTAAACGAAATATGACAAAATATGCTTAAAGTTTCTTTAAATTTTACCTATAATGATCTATTTAACGAACAAATTGGAGAAACTAGCGTGAGCAATGCTATCCGATTTCGTGCTTTAAGTTGTATTAATTAACATAGATGTTAAATAAGAGAAGGATTCGTAGCATGTGCATTATTCATACCAATAAAAATAAAAGAACATAAAATGATTGTTCTCAAACAAAATCTTAAACTCTGCCAAAGCTGTATATTCCATTCTTAATTGTTTTTACTTTCTTCGTTTCGGACAATTAGGATCATTTGGTAATTTGAAGAAAGTTAGAGAAAGTAACATTTTATAATAAAAATTGGTAAACAGTACTATATGGTTATAGTCAATAAAGCTATAGTCACATAAGTGATTTTATTAATTCTGTTCGTTTTAAAAGCATCTGTGGAGCAATTTATATAAAAAGTTTAATTTATAATTCCTTATGGATATAAGCCATTTTTATATATGCCATCCATCCGCGGTTTTTTAAAGACAACTTTTATGAAAAACTTTACGATTTTGTCATAGATGAAAAACGACTGGCAGTCAGTCCTTTTTCATGTGAACGGGTTAAATTGTCATTACAAGCAAAATGTAATTTATCTTTAAATGTAATAAACTTATTTATTTCTTAATAATTTTTTTGTTATAATCTCAATAATTGAATATATGAAATATTCTTTTTAAACCACAGTTTGCATATACAAAAATTTAATTTAAAGTCACAAATTTGGATTGTAATTCCTCGTATTCCTTGTTTAAAACTCAATTATGATATTGTTAAATAATCTTATCCTACTTTTTCAAATTCTTTAAGGATTATATTTTATATATATTTGTAGGAATATCAAATGTTGAATTGAAAAGTTTTAATTATTTATAACAATAATATAAAAACAAAAATATATTCTTCTTAATTTTTAACTAATCAGCATTTTTTGATTATAGTTTTAGGTATTAATGCCGTAAAACAATAGTGATGTGGCCAAAGCTGTGAACCAAAAAATATATATTTAATTATATATACATTTTAATATTATAAAAAATTGTAAATAAAAATGACTACTTTTTCAAAATATGTTGACCGCGTCGCGGATAAACTAGAGCAAACTGGCCTTCCAAAAAGCTCCCTAAGCCATGTATTACTTGGTGCAGCAATTGCAGCATGGACAGTAAAAATAACATATCCAATGATAAAAAATGACATATATAAGAAGGGTAAGAATAACTATGAAAAAAAGGACACTAACAAAACGGGAAAAAATGATTCCAAAACGCATGCTGGAAATGCTGAGGGGGAGGGAGATGAATCTAAATTTGCAGAAGCTGAAAAACTTCTTGTGGAACAACAAATGAAAAACCAAAAAAGTAAAAACATAGTAGAACCAGGACTTAATAAAGAATTTGTAAAGCAATTAACTTTCCTGTTGAAGATTATGATACCGAAACTATTATGTTATGAAACTGGCCTTTTATCTGTTCATACTCTGTGTTTAATATCAAGAACTTTTCTTAGTATATATGTAGCAGCTTTAGAAGGTGCTATTGTAAAATATATCGTACGTAAAGACGTTCGTCAATTTGCTATTGTATTATTAAAATGGTTCGGTATTGCTATACCAGCTACTTTTGTGAATTCAATGATACGTTTTTTAGAAAGTAAACTATCCTTGGCATTTAGGTAAGCAAACAAAATATAAAATTATAGTTTTCATTGTATGCCTGAGCGTTTATATTTATCTTTTTTAGAACACGTTTAGTCCGTCATTCATATCGATTATATTTTAAAAATCAAAACTACTACCGAGTATCAAACCTTGATGGGCGAATTGAAAATGCAGACCATAGGTAAGTGTTTTTCATTATAATACTTTTATTAAGGTTTCTCATTATTTTTCCTTGTAGACTTACTGAAGACATCTCAGTATTCGCAAGTTCCGTAGCTCATTTGTACAGTAGCGTCACTAAACCTTGTTTTGATCTTATGCTTATAGGACTTGCTTTAATGCGATCGTCTAAAAAAATGAAATCTAATATATTTTCAGGTAAATATATGAGAAAGTTAAAATGAAATTAAGATATTTTTATAATTTTATAGTCGTATAAATTATACTCTATATAAAATAAATTATTCTCAGAAGTTTATCATTTTAACGATTATAGGAATGAATTGCATTATATATATTTATGCAAATGAGATTTTTTTATTAAATATTCTAAAAATATATAAATGTTGATTTAGATCAATCCGAAAAACAACATGAAGGTTCGATTGAGTGTATAATTTAATAAACTATATTACTCTAAAAATTTTTACATAAGTCCAATTTATAAAGATTCATCTAATCTCCTATAAAGTATATAAAGTAAAGGAAACAAGTTATAAATCGTTACATTACATAACCTCAAATTTCGGACGAAATACTTTTCTAAATTTGTCAATAAAAAGTAATTGGATATATAAATTAACATATGTGCCATGATAGCAACAAACTCATCACTGAAAACTCATTTTTGCTTGGACTTTATTTAATCCAATGTGTCTTAGTAAAAATTTATCATCCATACAGAATATCTCCTGTAGACTTAGTAAGTGCTTAATTAAAATGGCGCCATCTTTTTATTTAGATATTTTTACTGGAATGATTATTTCATAAAATGTTCTTATGCTTACAACTTCAACTTAACCTTCAATATGTAATTCAATAAGAAACATCACAACTACAATATCTAAAAATACATAAATATTATCTACGCAAGAAGTAAAAGTGAATGCTAATATACTTTAACAATAACACAATTGTTAATTGTTTATCTTATTTCGAGCCTATTTTATGTAGTGTCAAAGAATAGATACTTCATTCCTCATAAGTAAAAAGAAGAATACTGCAAGTAGACTATAAAGCATCAAATGAACAAAAATTTCGCAGCCACCTTTCCAAGATATCTGTGCTGCTTACTTTTGAACAAAGAGCATGGATTCTCCTATAGCTCGGAAATTAGGTAGTGTCAAGGTTATACCTGAATAATTTGCACACTATAAAACACCCACCGTGTAATAGAAAAACTAAAAAAATATTGATTGTTCAAAAGTTCAAAGATTCTTCGATAATAATTGTTCTTGCAAATTGTTCAAATTGTTATTTAAAATTAAACTTTTTTCATTTTCTTAAAAGTTTACAATTAGCAACGTAGGAATCATTCACGCTTTATAGGATTGGAATTGTTTACGGCACGTTCTAATTTTTTGCAGCCACAGTCGAATAAACGCTATCTCCATACCAAAAATAACCAAAAGCGGATTATTAGAGGAAAGTGATAGGCTAAAATAACTTTCTGAAATTTGTCGCATACATTTATTTTTATGGTTTTTGTTATTATTTGACTTAGCTCCCACATAAGGCCTCTTCCCGGAATAGATTTTCAGACTAAATCTTACTTACAAATATATGTCCTTAATATATGTCTCTAACTTAAGGAATATTTTTAATCATCCCTTCTATTTATAGAAGAGAAAACTGGTTGCTGATAATAAATACACTTTAATCATTTATTATTTTTTATTTACAAAATTTCAGTAATCTAGCCTATAGGCTATTCTATTAAGATACCTTCCACTTCTTTAACTGTTAAAATAAGAAGATTTAATGTTGCACCCATGGGCAATATATCATAAATCTAAACAGGTTTTATCATTCAATACATTTGTTAAAATTTTTAATTTAATTAAGTCTTCTATCTTTATGGAGTGCTAGGTATTTTACACTGATTGCGGTATAGTTATATAGTTAGATATACTTGTGGGTGATAATTTCTTTTAAGTGCTTTTTTTTATTCCATTTGCTAATCCATTCCTGTATGTGATAAACTCTATTTTATATTCATTTCGAAGCTTCAATCGGAGTCTTATTATATCATTTGTTTTTAACATATCTGAGGTAAAAGTTGTATACAACACTGGACCTTATACACTTCGCTGTCGAACTCAAGACTGAAATAGTACAAAATCGGATTTTTCATTATTTACTTTTACCTATAATTTTCTTTCGTCTAAATATGATTTTAATAGAATATCCATAGGAAAAGCAAATAACGAAAGTCTCGAAAGCTATGCTCTATCAAAAGCTTGTTGTACATCCATAAATAGAGCTTAACAGTAGAGTTTTCTTTATAACGCATTAGAAATTACTTTTATAGGTCTGTGACACTGTTTAGGATTCCTGTGTTTATGTCTGAATCTCAACTAATGATCTGGTATTATATTTTGAATTTCTAGCATAGATAGCATTATTTCCAATAGTTTTTTTTAAGACTGAAAGTACTGTACCAATCTAATCGATATGAATGTTCTTGTTTATTTGGTTTGGAAATCATAATAATTTCTTAATATTTTCATTAAGATGTCAAATGGTAGTAGTGTAATATCGAATTGTATATTGTTGTTAAGAAAACTATACCTTATTTAGTTAAATATTTCCTTTTTTTGGAAAATAAATTTATCGTAACCACGAGATTTTTTATTACTAAGTTTATTTCTCTGTTTACTTCTAAAGATGTTACATGTTTAATTTTATGATTAATTTGAAAAACGACTTCTTAAAACTATTCGATTTCATCCCTTTATGCTTTTTGATTTATATGAAATTGTTGAACGACATTTTCTAAATGCTTCTTAAATGCCTTAGCCTTAAATAGATCAAATCAAAATCCATTTTCGTCTATTACTAGAATATTACGCCTAATTGGACGTTTAAGATATTTCGTCGCTTTCCAGGGATTATATTCATCATTCCGAGCTATTTTTAAATTAATTTAGTCTTTTTAAATAATTAGATGAATTATTCAAATCGAAAGGTTCTCAATTTTTTGGTATATTTTTGAAATATCCTTTTCAAAAGCAATTATGAGCGTATGGTCGGAAAATCATTATTATTGTGTCAATTAACGATATTTAAATATCACTAAACATTACAAATTCCAATAAGTCCGGAATTTTTATTGGATCATTTGACCAGTAGTTTGCTGTTGTTATAACAGCTCGGCTATATCCGATAATTTTTTCATGGGGAAAGAAATTTCGTTTGATACAGCTATCGCTGAGTTGACAATCTTTGGCCGAGTGTAACTAGGGAACGTAGCCAGTAGGTAGGTTTACCTGTCGATGTAGGTGAATTAAGATTTTAATACTTTCCATATGCATTAATATAGTAATTTTCTTTTTGGGTTTGCTTAATTGAAACCCACAATCATGCGTTGGTGAAAAATATATTATAATATAAACAAAATAGTTATTAGTGGGTCTTCAAATGGGTATTATTTATCTAATTTAATTTAAATAACAACTTCTTCATGAGCACCATTATCAGGATGAAAAGCATTTATTACAAAAATTTACAGAGCTCAATGAAATTTGGTAGAAAAAAGGCAGTTCAGTAGAAAAAAGTTATAGCCAAAATTGTAACTAATTTTATGACTAATTAAGTGTTTCTGTGTTATATACTATAAACATTTGTGAGTGTATGTGTATCTATGGAATATATGTATATCTATGGAACGTCTTAACTCTACACGAATTTGTGGTGGAGGGTATTAAAGATTCGGCATTGCCGAATATAGCATTCTTACTTGTTTTAAATAAGTTTTGTTCGTGAATCTTTAAAATATATTTATGTTATGTTGTTTTTTTTTAATTTATTACATATTTAAACATAGATGCAATGAATATATATTTTATTGAAACTTAATGAATTTCTCAACTGCCATGTTTTCGCTGAAAAGGTCAAAAGAATAATATCTTATTTGCTGTGTAATGCTTATGGCTTCCAAAAAATTTTATAGTCATATACAAACCCTCAGGCCTGGACCATTGATGTTTTTTCTTAAAATAAATGCAACTTAATTAAGTAATTATGTTGGATCATCATCAAGAATCGATCCATAAGAATGCGTTATAAGCTTTATGGATCAAACAACTAACATGTAATATATGCGAATGCTCTTCAATTTTTAATGGTAAAGCAGTCATGATTTTGCAAACTATACTAATTGCGATAATATAAACATATCAAATAACAGTTGGGCATCCATTCGTGATTTGTTAATAAACGGTAGTAGTAAAATTATATTAGTTTGTATACCTTGATATCAACCAATAGATCTTGAAATTACACAAAAAATCTAGTCTGTATTATTTTCTAAAGAAATCTAAACTAATATGCATATAAAGTAAATTCGAATGAATTCATACATAGTGTAAAGTGACATATTCTAAAGAGCTTTTTGATCCCAATCCATTCAAAAGCACAAATATTTTTTAAATAATGAAAATAAAATAAAATAAAATTATTTTTGACTAATTTTAAAATTAAGCCAATATGATTAGGCAGGGATAGGATGCGAACTTTTTGGAAAATATAAAATAAGCTTGTATTTATAAGTTCAAAATGTAATTGCTGATTCACATTATTAATCACTATGTATGAATTTCAGGTTTAAATTGTAGTTTTTAGAATGAATTAAGAAAAAAATCTCATTTACAAAATTCAAAACTGTTTAATTATTTTTATTGTATCTACATACTTGTTTGAAGTAATGCACAATATGTAAAATAATTTTATTTTTATATTTTTTTATAAAGGTCCTGCTCTGTCAGTTGGAGTTATTTCTCTTAGTGCCCATATAATGAGAGTAGTTTCACCGAAATTCGGACAGCTTGTGTCAGAAGAAGCTAATCGTTATGGTTATCTGCGACATATTCATTCTCGTATTATAACAAATGCAGAAGAGATTGCGTTTTATGGAGGCCACAAGGTTGAACTACAACAGCTAAGACAAGCTTACAATCGTTTAGTTAATCAAATGAATATAATATTTACACAAAAATTGTGGTTTGTGATGCTGGAACAATTTTTTATGAAATACGTCTGGTCTGGTACGGGTATGATAATGGTTTCTCTCCCGATTCTAACGGGAGCTGTTTCTAGCAAATCGGCAACGCTTGACAATAACAACGATTCAACAGTTAGTGAACGCACACAGTATTTAACAACTGCAAGGAATTTATTAATATCTGCCGCTGATGCAATTGAACGTTTAATGTCTTCATATAAAGAAATTGTTGCATTGGCTGGTTATACTTGCAGGGTGGCTGGTATGCTTGAAGTATTTGAAGAAACTGCTCAAGGCATCTACAGTAAAGCAACAGTTGGAGAAAGTAATGAAACGCATGGTATTATAGAATTCCATAATGGCAAGCCAGTGGCCAAAGGTCGCATTATTTACAAAAATGATATCGATATGTCTATTTCTCTTATTGCTGTACCTGTTGTTACGCCGAATTGTGATGTAGTAGTACCCTGTTTAAATTTGAAAATTGAGAAGGGTATGCACTTACTTATAACTGGGCCAAATGGTTGTGGCAAATCCAGCCTATTCCGCATTTTAAGTGGTCTATGGCCCATTTATTCAGGAGAATTACATATACCTCAACCAATAGAGGGCAACCCTTGTATGTTTTATATACCACAACGGCCTTATATGTCAATTGGCAGCCTGTGCGACCAAATCATATACCCAGATTCTAGGGAAAATATGCTACGGAAGGGCATAACGGAAAACGAATTAAGATCAATATTAAAAATGGTCGCATTAGATCATATAATTCAGCGGTATTTTTTATTTAATCTAAAAAAAATTTTGTCAATTTACATCTTTGCAATCATAAAAAGTATGATTTCGCTAATGAATTCCAACTAAAAACCATTATTAACCACATTTTTTCTATATACATTTGGTTGCTGTACTTGTATATGACTAAAAGACGTCAAAACTTTCCAATAGACGTACACAAATTTCAACAACAACAAAAAAAGGAAATTTGCACAAAAAATTGTAAAGATTGAAATTTGGAATTTGCAGGCAATTTTTTGCTGTTCTTTTTCTTTTGAAAATTAAATATAATATGTAAGGAATAAGAAAGGGTTCCTTGCTCAATAAATGCTTTTAAATGTAAAAAGTGCTTAACAGGCAAGTTTCAAAGCATTGAAACATTTATTCTCATAAATTTCATGGAAAACTTCCTTACTCTTTATAAAAAAGAACTGAAAAACTCGCGAGAAGTTTCAAATGTTCAATCTTTGATAATTTTTTGCAAACATTTATTCGACACTTTTCAAAGTATGAAAAATTTTTATTGCCCGTATTGTAATTTGTTCGTCTATTAAAAAATTGGTGTCTTATAGTCATAAAGAGGTATAGCAACGAAATATGTACCAAGAAAAGTGGATAATTGAAGGACTTTTAGTTGAAATTCATTAATTAAGGTAATTTTTTCATATTTTTACGACTGCAAAGATATAATTAAAGATATGATTAATGTATAAAGTTATTATCACTCCTTATATATCAAAAGTGGCCTGTACTACCATCCTGATATTTAAATGTTATCATTATATAATAATGAATGTCTTTATTTTTAATAACGCGAAATGTCATTACAAATTTTAAACTCGTGATTAAACTCGAATAACATCGCTAGCTTTGTTTATTTCTACAAACCGTCCTCCAATACTCGTTTAAGAAAATTTTGTTCAAAATAAGTTTTTAGCTCATTTCTCTAATTAAAACCAAGTCAACTTGGTGATTCTTTTACTTTTATTTTTTTCCATCGATTCTTCAATAATTTTTTTAGTATTTTCAGATGCATAAATTTTAGTTATACTGTAATGGAAATATTTCCATATTTGTTTTTGTTATACAATTTTTTTAGATCGAAAAAGGAATGAATAAGGAAATGTTTATTTGTAAAATGAATGCCATTTACAAAGAAAAAAAATTTCCTTATTCTTTACTTTCTTCAATATTTTTCTCAAAATTCCAGTAAAAGATACAAGATCTGCCGCAATTCACTACTAAAACTAAACTTTTTTTGGATTTGATTAATTCGCAATTATTTAGGGAGTGATAATTTTTTTTAAGGACATAAACAAACTATCATAGTCCTTAACACAATTGTTTTGGAGTCGTTTATTTAAAACTTTTCTCTTTTCCAGAGACGGATTTGATGTTATAAGGGACTGGAAAGATATTTTATCAGGTGGTGAAAAGCAGCGAATGGCTGTAGCACGTCTCTTCTATCATAAGTATGTATTTCTTTAACTAAAATTTTAATTTAACAAAAATGTGTAAACATTTTGTATAATACAAACATGCGCAAAATAATAGATACAACTAAAAGAAGACATTCAAATGGCCGTAGTAACTTAAATGCCTTACAAATTTTATTTTAATGAATATAAGACCAGTAATACAACTAAAACAAAAACAGGAAGGTATTACTTTATATTACGATGGGTAGAGCCGAATTGCTTAAATGTCAGGGAACGGCTTACTTATAAAAATAGATATGCTTCATTTATTTGCAATTTTTTTTTGTCAACAAAGTATTTTGTTGTTTCTTTTTAATTAAATTAAGTATTAATCAGTTTTGTTCATTAAAAATGTCTTGTAAAATTTTTGATGAAAAAACTGGCGTAACAAAATATAGAACAATTGGTTGAAATATATCACATTAGTCGTTATTGTATTGACTATCTGAAAACGTCATGTATTTAATACCCCCCACCACCACAAGTGGTGATGAATATATATTACTTTGTCATTCCTGTAATACCAAGAAGGTATCATCCAAGACACCATAACTGCATTAAATCAAAATCTGAGTCGATTTAGGTGGTTCTTAAAAAAAGTTTGCTTCAATTTATATATTTCTTGTAGCAGGTGTTTGAACTTAAGTTTTTATAAAAAAACAAAATAGTTGAATATAAAAAAATATTTTAAAATGAAATTTCGAGTATCAAACCCATAAAAATTAATGAATTGATGTGAAGACGGAGCGCTGTTTAAATGTTTTACTTTAAGTTGTATCTTTTATTTAGAGCAGGTATATAGATGTACACATAAATATATATTAAAACGAATATTTATATAATTAAAGGCCAACATATGCCTTATTAGATGAATGCACTAGTGCAGTATCTATTGATGTGGAGAGTTCAATTTATGAAACTGCAAAAAGTATGGGTATCACACTCCTAACTATTACACATCGGCCTACATTATGGTAAGTTACAACATTAAACTTATTTCGTATTATGATTTATTAAATATTATTTGAAATTATAGGAAGTTTCATACGCATATATTGGAATTCGACGGTTTAGGTGGATGGAGTTTCCGTAAAATGGAAACCAATGAGCAACAACGACAGTTCCCTATACACTAAGTCTTATTTAATGTTATTGTTTGTTATAATTTTAACTTTTTAAGTTTTGTTCGGTATTTAAAAAATGATTACGTAGTGGGGTTGCTTTATTATTTTGTATTAAATATATTTTATAAAATAAAAACTTTTTATAACGCCAAAGTTTAAATGTCACATACTTCATTATGAAAAAAATAACAAATTACTTAAATATATTGCTTTGGAGCACATTTTAATATTCTCCTAACCTTCGATTGTACAATGGAAGTTAAAATATGACTTGCATTTATGATATTATTTAGAAAATCGAAAAACTTATGATCAACAAGGCATAGTAGCCTTGTTGGATATATGGAACAAATTCAATCGTAATATTACACGGTGTTATGTAATACAAAATTACGATTCATTACTAAAGTAAATTAAAAGTATGGTGTTATATGCTAGCAACGTCTAACAATACTCCCATTGTACTGTGGTTCCAGCTAACTCGAGTCCTTTAAAGATCCCTGTGTTACCCGTGTTGTGATCCTGATGTATAGGTTGGAATTGATTTGAAATAAAAAAATAAAAATAATTAAATTGACAGTATCAATATCAATAAGATCGTAGCATTCTTAAAAGTGAAGTGACACAACAATTGCCTCTCACATAAAACTTTTACACAGTGACAACTGAAATGAGAATACACATATACTGGCTTCAGAGGTACATAATAAACTATTTTCTAGACTTTTCTTTCATTCATCGCTGCCATACTGTCAGTGCAGATAACATTCCGAATATTTCGTAGTACAGTGCAGTGTTCCGAAGAAAATGCGTTTTCCACTTTACTTCCTGGATTCATCTATGTATACCTCGATTGGATCGCCGGCCATAATCAATTAACTCGAAAATGACTCAAAGAAATTCCTTTAAAGAAGAATCAGTTTCATCATAGTTGAATTGCTACTCATATATAGGGCAGTGTTAACTTTCTAAGACCTTATCGTGATTTTTTTCTTGGAGTATTTACAGTCCTAAATACTTTTCACAATCAGACAGTGAAGTACAACTCCGTTTAATGTTTTCGAACCATTCCAGATGTTAGCCAGATACAACAACTGTCACACAATCAACAAGATATTATACAATCGCCTTATGTCCGAATAGCCTTCTTTGTGGATTTGCGTTTCAAATTAGATTTTTTTCTGAGGTTTTACAAATGATTCCAATTTCTTGTTTTTATTAAAAAGTATGCGACACTCTTTACGTATGATTTCAGTTTTTAACAGATCTAAAGATCTATATAAGATGTTATATAAATATCTAGTAAATACATTTCAGTGACCAATTTAAATTACAAGTATTGAAGAATTTTTAAAGTAATATTTCATTTGTGTTTAGGAATTGATATTTGTATACGTTGATAACCTCATCGCTAATGTGATTACTTTTAAGATTTTTTTAATACAACCCTGAATTGTAAAAATGATATTCAACCATGAACTTACATACCCGAAGGTAAAACCTTTTTTTAAATTAAAATTATATATTATCATTGAACTAAATCCTCTTTATCTTCTTTATTTATCTTCTATTTATTTATTCATCTAAAAAAACTCCATATGGGAATGCTAAATATTCTGTATTTTTATTTACAAGGTACCTAGTAAACAACATAACCTGCTTTTCGGGACCGATATTTTTCATATTAATAACATATATTCAGGAGAGCTAGAAAGTTTATTTTGTGGAATTTCAATATAATTTGTCTTCATTTTATTATTATTATTATTATTATTATTATTATTATTATTATTATTATTATTCTTATTATTGTTATTATTATTATTATTATTATTATTATTATTATTATTATTATTATTATTATTATTATGATTATTATTATTATTATTATTAACACGTTTTTCAGAAAGGGCCGTTATATGGGAGCTATAGTGAAATATGGATCGATATTCATAAAATCAGTAATAAATATGGAAGACTGTTGTAAATTGTGCCAAAATTGAACAGAATCGATTCATATTAAATAGTTTTATAATCTATAAACCATTTTTAGGGAAAAGGCCATATAAGGCCTATATAAGGATTAGGTTAAATAATGACTCCAGCATATATAAGAAAGTCCATAAAATTATCTTAAAAATTGCAACCCATATAGCATACAGATTTTGGGGTGTATCAAAATTTTGCATATTTCAGTCTATAACTTTTTTCTATTAATTCTATTTGGATTTTTGTACGGTGATGAAAATTTTTTAACTTTATATTTTGATTAAAGGTACCTTTTGTTGAAAAAAATAGAAAAGTTCTTTTTCGAAATTTTGAGGTTACCTTAGAAAACGATCTATATCTTTCTTACCAATGAACCGATGTAGCTTAGAAAAGTAAGAAACAATGTGGCAAAATTTCATTGAATTTATATAATCATGCTAGATAGGAATGATTCCAACAAACAGAAGGACAATGCTAAATCGACTCAGATTTTGATTTTATGGGTAATAACAAAGTTAATATATCCTCTTCGCCACCAGTGACGTTGGATGGTATAAAAACATATAAAACAAACAAAATTCCTTTAGATGAAGATGCTACACAAACGGACGGTAATCCGAAGCAGAGGCGGCATATTTTTTGTTTTTTTTTCATTAATGACTACAATTTTGTAGTTCCATTATTCAAAGTATATTTTCTAAAAAAATTAATGCATTTCTTTTAAATTAACACGAATATTCCAATAAAAAGTGATTTCAGAATAATGGGCTCACTGTAATGAAATGGCCTCCCCAGTCTACCAATGTAAACCCACTTTATCCACATGCGTATAAAAGAAGGTGTCGGTAGTTAAACCGACCAATAATAGCGATCTTTGGACCACTATAGAGCAGGCATGGAACTCTATCCTGAAAAGGTGACGGAAGGTAATAAATTCAATGGGAAGGCAATGTTCGGCTGTTATTACTAACAAAGGAATAAAGATATAAAGAAAAACTTTTATACCCCACCCTTTAAGGGCATTATACAGGGCAACGATAATTTCATGAAGTTTGTTGCAGGAAATTCTTATTTGTTTGATATAAAAACAAATGTACATTTTGATTATGATGGAACCTTTATTTCAATTTCATTCCATGTAAATGTTTTTTGTTGGTCCAATTCTAAACTTCTATTAAATAAGTATTTTTCTATTAATTTATGATAATCAAACAAAACCCGGTTAACCGGTTTTTATAAATAAAACCGTATTCGAAAACGGATTTTTTGAAAAGCACATTTTTCGAAATGCTCAAAACCTATTTTTTAATACACTAGTTTTATCAATTCTATATGTGACATATCTCCTTTTCTAAATGTCTCTTCTTTCCTGGATCATTTCTTATTGAGCTCCAGCTTGATCAATTTCATTTTCGGATTATTTTACTTTAATCTTGGAACTTACATTTGAAATTATGAAGTCCAAATATTAAAGTTTTATAAAAAAAATTACTGAAGATTATTTTTAAGTTATTTGGAAGCAGCCACTCTTTTTTATTTTCCACCTGAAAACTGTAATATTAATGACAGGGAGTTAGATAATTTAATAAACTCCAACAACACACTCACTTCGATACATGATAATCATCCCAGCAAACTTGAAGTTAACGATCGACTTGAAGTTAGGATCTGGCAACAAAGTCAATAGTGAGTATAAAATATAAGAAAAACAAATACAACTGCTAAAGGTAATTATTAACGACCTAAACAACATAAATGACGCCAATAACTTTAGAAGTAGTCTTGCAAAAATAATTCAAGGGCCAAATGTCTTTAGGGAGGTTCATTCAATAATAGGCAACTCAATGTACACAGATTATTCATATATAATACTACAGTCTTCCAGGAAATTGGGGTACCACAGGAAAGCGTCCTGGCTCCTATTCTTTACAGTCTTTTCCTCATTCATCGAGAAGTTCCACATCTATTTTATATGCAGGCTATTGCCTGATTTACTCCCACAATATATCTGCAATAATGGCATTAGAATCAGTGCTGCAAAATCAAATGCAATATGTATCAGGAATCCATAGGAAAATGTGCAAAATATGTAGTTCCTGAAAACTAGTTTGATTAGCTAGTAGATATTACTATCAAACTACATAATAAAACAGATACACTCTTTCTCTACAAATCTTTGATATTCTACTACAGTCCACACGTTATTCCACTATTCAGTTGTGGACTTCTACAGTAAATGTTTTGTTTTGGAATAGTATGTGTCCCGAGCTACGATTGACCCTGCTTACAGATTCTTTATAAAATTTTTCGATGTCGAATTTCATTGGCTTAAGTTTACTCGAATTGAATCTGAGAGAATTTAAATGTTCAAACATAGACATTTTATTAGGTGGCGACATATATTCTCAATGAATTTTAGGCTGAGTATTTGCTATAGTCAATACATTTTAACATATAGACCGATATATGAGGTAACCTTTTCAGTCAAGTGAAAACTTCCGTGTTATTTGCAATTACATATCGATAAATTAGAATTACCATTAAAATTATTAATTAAGCGGTTCAGTAGAAAAATTATAACCAATAATACATGTGTGTATTGTATATGTACGTAACATAAAGTTAGTTTGAGCTGATTTTGAGGAGCATAAATATGTATATGGTTAGCCATTTTTAACAATTTTTAGCCACTATTCAATAAGGATTTAGCTACTTATACTATTCAAGAATTGACAACACTGTTTGATATCAAAATTTTGTTAATAATTTCAAATTTGGAATTTTATCCGTTTTTCGAAAATTTGAATTTTGATAAAATTATAACGAATAACACAATTTATTTAAATTTCAACATGATTCTAGGAATTAAAGAGATTCGTTCTATACGGAAATAACTAAAATCTCAATTCGTATAAATAATGTTTAAAAATTTGAATTTCTCACCTTTTTTATAAGGGTCGTCCGGCATAGATACTTTTTAGGTGTGTACCTTATATATGTAAATATATATAAAGAGATTTGAAAATTGACCAAGTTTGCATATGGCTGGGTATATCTGACTCTATCTCATTTGAATTTAGTATACACACATTCCCAATATGATTTCTTTAGAACACAGAACAAAAAATATTTTTTTTAAGTAAATAAATGTTGACACCTTTTTTTAAAGCTCCAGCTTGCATTTATATTTTTTAGAATCGTATAGGGCCTTCAGTAAGTACGCTATCTTTAAAAAAAAGAATGGTAGGGCTTTTTTATTTATTTTATAGACATTTACAAGGACTTTGAAGAGTTACTGAATACACTCCAAACCAACTGATAAACATCTCAGCTCTGATTTTTATTACGGTTCAAAAGTTTCAGAATTAGTTAAAAAAAATCGATTTAGAGACACCATGATGTGCATCACTTAAACGTTGTGTTTAGGTATACCAAGCGGGAAATTCTGATCCATAAAATTTCGGCATATTCCGGATTAACTTATCCCGAAAATAGAGATTTTTTTATTATTAAATCCCGGGATTTTTCGGGATTCAAACCTGTTCTTGTTATAATTTGGAAATAAATATTGTTGAATAGATCCATCAGTGATAACCGTAAAATTACCGTTACTGTTACAGTGATGCATTTTTACAAAAATACTGTTTCTGTAAAAAGTGAAAAATGTAAAAATTTGTTAAATAAATTATAAATATATACATTCATATAAATATATTATTTGAAAGACGAAATTAAAAGAAAACAAGACTTGGAATGCTTAAGAGAAAAAAAATCATCACCTCGGAAAAATGAAATTTGAAGAATAAGAAATTTAAGACAATAAAGTAATTTTGAATTTTATATCTAAGTACCATTTTCTTATTGTCCTTAGAAGGCTTTTTATAATATCAGAATGAATACATAAATAAATCCTAGTGAGTCAAATCTGAATACTTAATCCATCATCCTTGATTTGTAAACTACATTAGAGTGAGCAGCACAAATAAAAATTTTTTTGTAGAAACATTCATAAGTACACAAAAGTTTCTATCATTTATTTTCATATTGCCCTTTAGAGGTTCTAAGCCAGAATAGATATTTCCATCAGCAGTGCCAATCAAATGACTTATCAAATAACTGTCAGTGTTGTTGTAGGGAGCACAGAACACACAGAACTGTCAAAAATGACAGTTCAAAAGTGCAAAATTAGCATTTGCACTAGATTGTTTGTAAAAGGATAGCATTAGTTCAGAAGCATAGAATTACTATATGTAAAAGTAACACAATATATATCGTTACAAGAGAAGATGAAAATCAAAACAAATATACAAATTTTATTTTTTAAAATTTTATTTAAATAAAAAATACATATTATTATTTATTATTTTTATTTTGTGATCAAAGTGATCAATTTGTTTTGCATTTGTTAGATTTATTTGACTCGTAGGACCCAGGTGATTTCTTAAAGAATGTTTTACATGTTATATATATATGGATTTATACGCAAACTTATTAAATGTTTTATGGGTAATATTAAGTAATAAAAAAGGAAATGAAGCTATAAAACAACATCATAATGATAAAGCTGAGATATTGGAAATATTGAGTAGTGTAATAAATGGACTTGCTTTTCCTTTGAAGGGGGAACACAAACAGTTTTAAATAAATGTTTTATTACTACTGCGTAAAGCCAAAAGTCTCTCGTTTATAATCTACAATTAATCTACTGTGTGGTGCAATTTCTTAAAAAATCCCAGTTTAGTAGAACCGGTTATAAAGTATAACAAAAAACATATTTAAAACAATACATAAAATTTTATAACATGCGTTTGTTTATTTTTAAGTTGATGGTCCCATTGTTTATACAATTTGCTAAAAGTGTCTCATAGCCTCACTTCCAAGTGGCTGAACATGCATTATACTATTAGAATAATAAAAATAAATTATCAAGTCATTTGACCAATAATGTTTCCTGCATTAAATCGAAACTCGAAAACTCATTGGAATAAAACCATATATGGTCTCGACAATGAATCGACGTCTATTCCATGAGTGCAGTATATTTAAATATATTATTTAAATGATTACAAAATTATTTTTTAAACAATTATTCTTATTTTCAACTGAAATCATATGTAAATTTATTGAAGGGATCGAAAAAAAATTTACCCAGCCTGAAAGTCTATGGCAACAAGTAGAAAATATGGTGAAAACGAATGCAGAATGGTCGAATATAGTAGGATTGAGTATTTATAGTAATCGAAAGATCTTTGATTAGTATAATGACAATTGCGATTTATCTAATGATAAGTTCGATTCCAATGACCGACAACATCAATCATCAAAGAAACACAGTTCTGTCCAGAAAAATCGCGAGAAATGTTAACAATGATTAATTTGTATGTCTATTTTTTGTATACATTTCGCATACTTTGTATTTAAAAAAATATTTCAAATTCTGTTTTGTTTTAACTATTTTTATTATTTTCTCTTTACCGTTCAAATACAATAAAAACATTTTATTTTGTAGAATATTTGTCTTTGTGTAATACAGTTTTATTATTGTTATGGATAAAACAGTTTATTTAAATTTTTAAAATAAAAGTGCGGAAACATTAAATTTACAATAAGTTTCAGATTTAAATAAGATTTACAAAACATTCAGCTCATAATAAAAATCAAGAAGCGACCTATTTCAAATAAATCTGATCAGCAAAAGGCGTAAAGGGAAGAATGGATAAAAATCGCGAAGTTACATGAAATTTAATTCTTTCAATGCCAAGTCGTGTTGATGAAGTTCTAAAGCAAAAAGGTTTGTTCACTCAATACTGAAAAATTATCTAAAATAGTACAAAATATTTTTTTAATAATTGTGACAAGATTTTTGTTAAAAAATTGAGATTATATGATTTTTAAGTTTTTAAAAGGGTGAACATTGCGAATAACGAAAATTACAAAAATAATAATTAATAGAAAAAATACCACTTTAAATCCTCTGGGAATGCGTGCAGTGGTTTTCCAACGGCACAGCGTTTAATACACCGTTTCCTGCCCCTGACACCAAAAAAAATCTAAAATATTATTACATATTCAAAATGTTCTTTAAATTGTAAAGTACATTTTGATGTTTCCACCTGTAAAATTATAAATATTAAAATTTACAAAAATACTTTAATTTATTAATTTAATACTATTTTATAGTTATCACCAAAAATTTCACTTTCAAAAGAAAAACACAGAATATAGAATTAAGAAAAGTGCATCAAAACAAGAATGCTTCATAAAAGAAAAATGTCAAAAAAATGAGAATGACACATAAAAGAAAACAAAGTTTCACCTAAATATTATAGAAAGAGATAAATAAAACATCTATTATATTAATTATTTTTTCTCAAAAAATAAAAAATTACATAAGTTTTAATATGAAATTATAAACTAGTGCGGGAGTAATAAATGATGGAAATTCGGGGATCCCGAAATCAGATTCGGGGATTATTTCTGGCATTCCTAAGTGTATTGTATTTTCATTTTATTTATATATTTTTTCTGTCGTAATGAAAAAACTTTAAAAGAGTTTTATAAACAAAAATTTCATTAAATTTATATTAAAAATACCATTTTATAATCAAACTAATAAACCAATTGTTAATTATATAAAGTAAGTCCTTGATAAAACTTCAAAAAGGGAAATTCATGACATTTTCTAACTTTTTTGTGTTTTGGCAATTTTACTAGGTAGATTCTATTAGATTTGGAATTATTCATATACCAATATTTTCAATAAACAATTATTTGTATTTATCACCGTAGACAATAAATTATAGAAATATAAAAATAAATTAAAAATATAAAACAATGTTTTAGTGACATAGTACATATGAACAATACAAATAAATTATTCAATTAATTTAATATATTTGATTTTATTGTACATGCTGAATTCCATCAATTTTAGTGTTATTGAAAATAATAATTTTTATTAAAAAATTAAAAAATATCTTTTGAAAATTAAACTACTCGGTTTAAATTTTATTCGGTAGTTTGAAGCTCTAATTTCAAACAGGGAAAAATTGAGGGTATTGCCAGTATAGAATCACAAATAAATGTTTTTTATGTATTTGAATATGATTTTTTTTTATTTTTTATTTTTATACTTAATATACTTTTTCACTAAGTTACTATAAATATATTTGTTGAATATGGCCGTTAATATTTTTTGCAAGTAATAAATGAAAACATTGATCCAAATATAAAGGTATAAAAATAATTTTAATCATGGTGGAAAAACGCTCACCGTAAAATCTAAGCTAATTATTTTGTGCTCTCTCTCTCACTTATTATGTTAATGTCAAAGTTTTTTACATTTGTAAATCCTACATCACCATAGGTTGTTGGAATACTTATACTTATGTGTATATAAGTATAAGTATAAGTAAAGGTATAAGTATAAGTATAAATATAAGTATAATAAATATAAGTATAAGCATAAGTAAAAGTATAAGTATATGTATAAGTATAAGTATACCCTTCCACTCAGGATCAATTTCTGAGTCGTTTCAACGATTTAACGACCTTAAATTCCCATTCCTCCCGGAATTTAAGGTCACAATATTGGCAAAAATAAGTTTTATAATATTCTAAGACGATGTGCCATTATATGTGAATCGTTCCATTATTTCTGATAGGTTCCATACAACTTCTTTTCAAAATATCACTTTGAAGGACTTTAATCTCACATATGCATTGGTATTGCAATAAGAATTAGTCAAAGTAAAATAAACATAAATACAAAATTTATGTGTGAAAATTTACGAGGATCGGTCCATAATTAGTTCCTGCATCTATATAACGTCCACATAAAAAATCCTTTAAGAATACGCTAATCCCACATGAATCTTAGTACCGTTATAATATACTGCACTCTTAAGTATAAATTAAAAAAATACCTTTATGCGAGGGTGGTTCATTAATTTTCGGTAGCCAACGCTTATAACCAACATAATAATGTAGAGTGGTACATAGTCACGTTTGAACGATCATAAATACCTAATTTTTTAATTGTTTTTGTTTTATTATATTGTTTTGTAAACACTTTTTGACGTTTAGAACACACATTTTTGTTGTTGCTCACCGGGTAAGTAAAATATGAAATCGATCTAGAAATTTTATGAAAACGTATAAAAAAGTTAGAAATTATTATGAATTCCTTTGATGTAAGTTTAGCAAAGAATCATACCCACTGAGTATGTTTAACAATTGGTTGATGAATTTGATTATAAAATTAAGGAATTTTTGTTATCAAAGCTCTGTTGAGCTTTTTTGAATACAAAAGCCAAGGTCAGTTAAAGTCAAAAGCACAGCGTTTGCAAATAAAAAATTGAGTTATTTATTTAGATTATTTTTGCGATTATTCTTAATGATAATAAAAAACGATCCAGATAGAAATTAAAGCTTTCGAAAAGTTTCAGGAAATCACAAATGTTTTTTTTTTTAATTTTCATTTTAATTATTTTTATTTGTTAAAAGTATTTAACAAGATCGGTGCAATTCCTTTGAATATGACTGAAGATTTTTTGGAATTTGAAAATTTAAATACGAATAACTAGAAAAGTAAAAGAAATAAGTAACACATGTGAGAATGTTTATTGAATTTAATCGCCTATGGAACCCATTTAAGGTGCAAAGATTTAATTAAAAAGATCGAATTATTTAAAAAGATCGATTTTGACCTATTGTGCAGTCGATATATGACCGTACGCAAAATCTGTCTGTTGTAGGCAGGCTCACGCCCACAAAAATTGTTAGAGCTCAATGAAATTTAGCCTGAATATTTCTTATAGACCTGAGAAGTTTCCTACTTAAAACTAATAAAATCAGCTCAATATATTAAAATATATATACCGATATCTGACCTCTAATTTCAAACTAAACACTTTTGTATAATTGTCAATTCTAAATCGAGAAATTCTATATATCTGTTTAATAGAAAATAAGTTGTATTCAAAAATAAAAAATAAAGACTCGCCTTAGCCGAATATAGCATACTTACTTCTTATTTTTGAACTTTTATTTTGAGTATAAATAGTTTATATTTCACTACTTATTTTATTTGTATTAATAATGGGCAATGAACTTGAAAAAAGTTTTATTTACTGGTCTTGTTCATCTATAGAGGCCTTAAAAGATAATGTATAAAAATAAATGAAATATTTTTGAGGTATAAATTATACGTTCTAATGTGAGAAGTAATATTTCCAAATTACGCGGCATAATCTATAGTTATTTTTAGATTTTGTTTTTGTTTAATGAATATTTTAATAGTATCTGCATCTGTATTTATGAGAACTCATAACGATATCCAGGCACCGAAATTTTCCCCCTCTTATATACAACGCACAAGGTTATCTTTATATATGACATAATATGAAAACAGACGAGAATGTCACTCATAAAATATGTATATATTTATATAGAAATATTGTAATAAATTGTGGGCAATAATCAAAAGTGTTTGAAAGGGCATCATATTATTTTACAACGTATTATTTTAATAACGTAAGTGATATATATATATATATATATATATATATATATATATATATATATATATATATATATATATATATATATATATATATATATATATATATATATATATATATATATATATATATATATATATATATATATATATATATATATATTAATATATATATATATATATATATATAAGATTCCCCCTGGACCTATAGTAATTTTTTAAAGCCTATGTTAATTTCGGGTACATTGGTATCTTAACGAATTCAGGAAATCGGTACAGCAGTCCACTGTCTCAAAGTGCCAAAAAACAAACAAACGAAAACAAAACACAACAAGACACACGAAAACAATAATAAAATATGTTAAAAGTTGCTGTTTATGTCATAATTGTATTATGATTTCCAGAAAATGTGATTTTTGGATAATAGGAAATAGGGATGCAAATTAATTTCAGAATCCTAAATTCATGGGTAACTTTTAATAAACAAATCACGGAAATTGTAATTTGTAATTTAAATATCCCGGGTTTACCGAAATCGGGATTCCGAAATTGTATAAATATTGTATATATATCTATATCTATCTTTGTCTCTCTCTCTCTCTATATATATATAATATATATATATATATATATATATATATATATATATATATATATATATATATATATATGTATATATATATGTATATATATATATATATATATATATATATATATATATATATATATATATATATATATATATATATATATATATATATATATATATATATATATATATATATATATATATATATATATATATTTATATACTTATACTTGTATTTACTTTTTAAAATGTATATATATATTACATATATACATATATTTAAATATTTACTTTTATATACATTATTACAATCACTCTACATTGAACAAGAAGATATTTTAAAATATAATTTTTAAAAAATTTTGTAATATGTAGTATGATGTTTATGTCAATCTTGTCGGATATCTCTTTAGTGTTTTTTTTTGTCTGCTTGGGTACTGTGTTGTTGCTCAGTTGATTTTACGATGATAGTCATATAAAAATAAATATATACACTCTGATGACAATAATTTACGATTGTGGTTCATAAGCAATATTATATTTTTTATCTCGGTGCACCAACCTCTATCCGCTAGGTTTAGAGACAGGCGGAGTAGTTGTATTGATAGTGTCGTACATATAGCTAAACATAAATGTGTGAATCGTTTATTTTTATTTTGTTTATAGTTCTATAGTTTTTTTAAGTAACAAGGAAAATCTTGAACACAATTCTTTGTCTGTAGATAAAATTTCCATTATAAAATCCCTAATGTAAAGAAACTTATTTAAAATTCGGATAAGTTTTATATTTATATATACATAGAAATATAATTTATTTAATTATTTACAAAAAAAATGTCACTGTTCAAATTAAAATTTAAAATCTACACTTTGTGCACCATGTTCTTATTTATACTGCTGCAAATGGTTCATCCTATTACAACGACGGGTAAGTTTCAATTAAATTATCGACCACCACACACATCTATTATTTACTGACTGCATGCATCTTGACAACTAACAGACATACGTAATTTGTTTAAATAAACAAATACATATGTAGATTTAGAAATATGTAAAAATATACACCCTGCCAACATTTTCCATCGAAATTTGTATTTGTGAGTGTCATGACGAAGTATTCAAAATTATGATATCACATTTATAGCCGAAATTTGTCATAAATCGGGTAAAAATATGCTTCGATTGTTTATAGCAATTTGAAGAAATTATATCAAAATAAGGATTTTTCAAACGGTTAATATCAAAACGAATATCATATAGAAATACTTTCACAAATATATCTAAATTATAATATCATGTCACACATTATGATCGCTTGTGACAAAACTTTTTTATACTTTTTTCCAGAAGATTAACTATTGTTCTTTTACAGGTATTATATTCATTTCAATACTGTAAAATAATAGAAATTTATATTTGGTTCATTTTAATTCGCATATTATTTACACAACATTTTATTGGTTCAAATAACTTTCACCTATTTAGTTAAGAAATGCTTTCTATATATGTTTTTCCAGATGAAATTTCAAAACATATTAGTACTTGCTGTGAAGCTGGAAAAGCTTTGGCAAAAAAACAAAATAGTTGTGAAAACTATGAATACGATATATTAAGTATATCACCACTTTGGAGAGGACTATGTCATTCTACATATGCAGTTTGTTGTTCACACGAAATGGAAAAAATGTTTTGCATTGCTGGTCGCTTAGCTGCGTTAATTGGTTCTCGATGTAATGAACAGTATAATACTACATCTTATTCAGAGTGTTGTCGGGCCTGTCAAGTTGGACTGGCCGTAAAAGCTTCTGGAAATTCATGCAATGATACTCTTTTCAATTACTTTGCTGATATCGAGTCATTTCGGATATGTTGTGGTGAAACGTCGGAAAGTAAGGATAATGAACATAAAACATCAAACGGGTTAAAGACAAACACTACCGAAGTTTTGGATGAAACAAGCGTGGACAGCAGTGACAGCGACGGTACAATAATTTTAAAAGATTATGATGGTACGTATCTATTTGTGAACTTAAATTCACTTCTATATAAAAAATACCCCTTTTCTCATGTTTTTGGGAATATGAAACATTTGAATAATAATCCATAACACCACATTGCATACTAGTTTCCGCAAAATATAGTTTCACTTATTGGAGGGATACCACTTCGTTAAGTGAAAGGAGTGGTATCATAAAAATAATTGTTGAATTACATTACTTTCTGATACGGGATACCATGAACCCATGACCTATTCTGAAGTTTTGTCTAACAATTTTTTATAATATATTTCTTAGAAAAATTGCGTTAAATTTGGTGTAAGAGGTTTGAAGAAATGTCGTACTTAATGATCCAAATTTAGTTTCTATGACAGCTTCAGAGATATGCGAAATTATAAAGTTCTTCCGCGTTGCTCTTTCTGAAAATATTTTCTAATGAAGGCTATTTTGAATCCGAAAATTATAGTTTAAGAGATATTAAATTATAGTTTAAGAGATTATTGTTAGGAATCAAACATATTTATATATTACTCTTATATATTTGTGATATTTAAAATTTCGTTCGTAAGCTGGATTCAACTACCGCGTATTCCTTCCAAATATTTTAATATTTTTTTTAGATTTAGGAAGTTGTCTCAGACAATTTCTGGTTTTAAACTAAAAATTTCTGATGACAATAACTCAATCTAAAATAATTATTTCTTGGACATACTAACAGAATGAAGTATTCAATATAGCCTCCTCAGCACCTATGGTGGGTAATACAACCCCTTGCTGTGATTGGGAGTTTAATATATGTTCCATTAATAATATTCGACTATGTTGAATCTTCAATAACCTCCACCACAAATGCCTTAGAAGTAAATAAAATATGTTTCGTACATGTACATTATACACACATTCAAACTCACATATACACTCACAAACACATACAATATATGAATGAATTTCTTATATATAACAAAGAAACTTAATTAGTCATAATTTTAGTTATATTTTTCGCTATAACTTTTTTTAAACTGTACCGATTTTGGAAATTGTAATGTGGTATATATTTTTTGATTTTATGGTAATTTCTTTTAAATATTTTTTTGTTATTCGTCGATTTATAATTGACAGTTTTGCGAAAGTTCTTCGCTTTAATTAAGAGGTTGTCTCAGATATCGGTCAATATCTCTTAACATACTGAATCAATTTTAATGGTATTAAATAGAAAACTTCTGATGACTGTAATAAATACTCTTGCGAATCAGATTTTGAGTTGATGCAAGAATATACTTACGTTGTGGGATCTTAGATGATTCCTTCCTTCATCACTTGTTGTGGTAGAAGGTATAACAACGCAAAACTAGTGGGTAATAGTTTGTTAAGACCGACCACTTAATACTCTACATAGATCTGTTTGATTTGCCGAAATTCACAAGATGCAGGTTACCCGATTTTTGATCCAAAATCTCAATATTTTTACATGATTAGAAAAATTGATAAAAATTTTAATTTTAACTTTAAATTTTTAATAAAAATAACTGAAAAAGTTTCACATTTAATTTAAAAAATTAAATATTTAATTCTCAATTTGTTTCGGAAGGAAAAACAAAAATAAATGTTGAAGAAATTCTTCTTAGAGAAATTTACAATTTCTTACAAAAACAATTTGTGAAGAAAACTATCACGCAGAGAAAAAATAAGTTTGCTGTAACCATGAACTAGAAGCAACATACTATTATTAGAATACTGGAACTAAAAAATATGTTTATTCACATTGTAATTTTGCATTAATAACAATAGTTATTGTTATTGTCGTTAAAAATATTTTTATCGCCAATAAAATTATTGTTATTGCCACAAAAAGTTTGATTGTTCCCTCATATAAGAATCTTCAGAGGGTTATTACCGTCGCCACTACAAATATTTATTATATTATTCTAATAAAGATTATTATTCGTATTATTTAATATTGAACCAAAATATATACGTACGAGTTGTTTTCTTATTTTAAATAATTTTCATTATGTTTAGTGTTTAATTGTTTAACTATAATTAATTATAATATTATTTAAACGTGTATTATTCTTGTAAATTGTCAGTAAACTAAAAATAATTATATTATGCTGATAACAATAGTTTTTTTACGACGGGCTATTTAATAACAATAAAATTGTTGAACATATGGCCTACAAAATATTTTTTATTTAATAAAAATAATTTTTTTACTGCAAAAAATTTTTTGCCAAAATAAATTTAATTGAACAATTATTGTTGCGACGAAAATATTGTAAAATTAGTTTTCTTTACGTGTGAGTGTACATTTAGTCTAAAATGTCGACTTCAAATTTAATAAAAAAAACGTTAAAACGGTCTCTTGCCAAAAGCAAAAAATCAAAAACCAAAAAGTTAATGATAATAATAATAATAATAATAATAATAATAATAATAATAATAATAATAATAATAATAATAATAATTATAAACATTGTTCAATTAACTGAAAAAGATATTATTAATATTACTTATATTTACGTATTGACTCAGTTTAGGTGATTCAGTGATTATAATGGCAACTTTTGATTTTATCTTTTACAATGATGTTTTCTCAGGAGTTAAATTAAAATGTAAATTTTATGCCCATTTATCTCTTGTGAGGCGCAAAAAAAACTTTGTCCTATTAAGCAAATAGATTCAATCAAACCACCGACATTACATGACACAATGTCGTTATATTTAGAAAGCAAATGCTGCAAAATGTTTCTGTCCATTCTTGATTTTTACAAAATTTGATGAAATGTGGAAATGTAAATAGTGAAGGCGGATGGTTTGCAGCCAATACTGTCAATTATCCAAAACGTTACCCGTTACCGTTAATTCACTGCGGTTGCAAAAGTTTACTCTAGTCTACAACTAAAGTCTAGAACTAAAGGTTCAACAACAATTAGTTGGTTGTCACTGGTGGCGTTAACTCGGAATACGAATTATGTCAACACATTTTCAACAACTGTAAAATAAGATTAAGATTTCCAGCTTACAAAGTTCATCAAATTTCAAGCTCCCTGTTTCAGTAGTTTCACATGAAATTGGAAACTCTGGATTAAAGATTTTTTATATCTTACACGAGATAAATGACCTTGGAAAGGAGAAAATCAAAAATTTACATGATAGTAACTAGAACTGAGGAAAATGATTTGATGCATTCCGTAAAAAGTTTTTCTACTATATTAAGAAACATTTAATTTTTCAGAACAATCTACGGTAATTATATTCGTCTGCAAAGTTGAATTTAATAAAGCGTTTACTTTCGGTTTCAAGTGGAATAACACTAGCGCTACTGAGTTCGTGTCACACAAACGTATACATTATATAAACTCTTTTCTTAAATATAGATCTTTCATCAATACCAAAGCCACCTTCACTCTTCATACTTTATGTTGAAAACGTTACAAACATGTTGCAAAGTAATTCAATCAGCTGATTTTTCATTAAAATCTCTAAATAATAATCAAGATAAAAAGATGACCAAAACTGGGAAGTTTTGCGATTGTTCACATTAAACTACCACGAAATGTTAATGAATTATAAAGAATGTTGTAGATGCCCAGAATTCGTAAATCTCACAACAATTTTGGTTATACATAGTAGTTATGAAAAATTAATGAACGACCCACGTATAATTCTATTTTCTGATTTATTCTTGTGAAAATAGCATTTATGTGAAAAAAAATATTTTTGTAGCGGTTATATGGTAACTAGAAGAAATTATGGACCAACCCTCGTTTAATTTTGCACATCGATTTTTGCCCATACTTATTTTAATTTGATCTGTTATTATTACATGACATTACATTACATTATGCCCTTCAAATTTGGGAGGAAACTTGTATAGGACATGTGAACTGACCTTCGCATAATTTGGCACATCGTTTCGGTAAAGTCGCTATATATTTAAGACATTTATATGGGAACTACATCAAATATGGGACCGAACCTTGGACCAAACTAATAACTTGTACAAAATTTTATATCTCAAAAATTGCGACCTGTAGAGTGTTCAGAACGCTTAAATGTTGTGGCTCATTGATTTTGAGTCGAACATTTACTTAAAGGTGGGTGTAACACTATTTTCTTCTATATGTTACAAACATATATGTGGGGTATAACAAAGATTATCCAGCTAAGTACTTTCTGTAATGAAAATCATCCATCCAGCTATTGTGAACGTAGGGTATATATACAACCTAAACAGAATCGGTACCTCTTATACTGATGCTGTTAAAACAAATACTAATCCATTTGAAACGAAAGTAATTGATTCAAAAACACATTGAACAAATATAGTCCTTTTAAAATGATAACTCTCTTGGTCAGTTAAGTAAGCAAATCGTTTTTAGATTTGTAATATGAAACTTCAAAGGTCTATTAAACCATAAACAAGATGTTGAAGTTTTTCTAAAAGTTATCAAATTTTATTTAATGTCAGAAAACATCTGATTTTTTATTAAAAGTTACAAAATAATAAGTACTAATCACGCTGAAAATTCAGCACACGTAGGCTATTCTTATAAGATTGGGAATCACTTTTAGTATTCTCGAGGAAATACTGGAATAATTTTTACAAATTCCAATATTCTGTTATATTAATGGGTCTCCTGTAACCACAGCTGCAATTTTCTTCCCTCCTCGCTTTAATCTTAGTCAGTAAGAATTTGGAAAATACTTTTACAAATTTGAATCCAAATTTGGGATACGTGGTGGCATAAACTCGAAACACCCTAAAGGCCGGGAAATACTTCAGAGTATACAAAATGTAACTACTTTTAATTTCAACTTGAAAACCGACATATTGGTCTACTGATCCATAAAAAACACCACATCTACTTGATTGTATTGTTTACAATGGCATTCCAGGACATCTCAGAAAACTTCGATTTGAGCTCTTCCCAATACCTCTAACTATTAGCGCTACATTATATCGTGCTAATATTTATTCTCTGCCAAAACTTATATTGAGTCCTATAAATACAGTATAAACGATAACGTCAATCTAAAGATTTCTCTATGACAAGTTTCAACGCCCAGAAGTACCTCGTTGAATCCTTATAAATGTATTTTTTCAATTGAAATAAAAATACAATAAGAAAATTTAAGAATAACTCTGTGGAAAGGTACTGTAAAATTAAATCCAAATATCAATAATGAACATTACTTATGGAAAAAATGTATTAAACGACCACAAAACAAATGGCACAAGTCTGATGCATACCAAGTAAAAGTGATTACACCATTTTCTGGTTCTTAAGATGAATAAAACATTTTAGATTTCATTGACTCTCTATACAAAATCATGATACCTAAGAACTTCCGAGAGTAAAAAATAAAGTTGTGCAGTACTTTTGGATGCCCAATAAGCTTTCGATCATGTTTGGCATTCTGGATAATACAAATTAGGGAAATGTCTACCTACACCTTATGTATTTATATTTGATCATAATGTCTTATTGTTATTACATATATCTCATAATAACAACTTCTAGGACTTTGTTTCAATTATGTTGGAGGTAGCATAAGGCCGTGTACTTGGGCCTATATTTTATATTTTATAAGACCTACCTATACAAAACAATACGTTGCTATGCTGGTGACACAGCTGTTTATACAGTATTTACCCTTGAGGAATTGCAAGAAACACCAAGATAGAAATATTAGAAAGATTTTAATCGAAATCTGTGGAAAGTATTTACAAATGTTAAGTAATCATGACAATATATTAGCGATTTCCTCATAAGGAGACAGATTAGAAACTAGGAGGCATAAACGAACTTTTGTACTAGATGTTCCTTTTACAAGCTAAGATTTATAAAACTATACACAGTTAAATATTTTGTATTTTAAATCTCTAAAATTAGAATGGTGGTTTTATATACTGATGCAATGTAAATTGAAAGATGTTAAAATTGCTGCTTTTTATCATTAGATAGATTGCAAAAAATAAATAAATAAATAAAACAACAAGCTAAAGTGTTAAATTCGGCCGTGCCGAATTTTCAATACCCTTCGCCTTTGCTTATATGGATTAACATTTAACGTTTCATAATAGGCTTTCTAATATCATCACTTATAGAAGAAGACGAAAATAGCCTTTATATGAGTCAACATAGGTTCTCTAGAGCACCCAATATGCATTGAAAATGTTTAAATATATAAGAGTAACTATAATTAATAACTCGTCTATTTATGGGACGATTTCGAAAATTAAAAAAATCAAATTAAAAAAAAATTAGCTATTATACACCAAAATTTTGTCAATATATCCCATAAGAGGTTCAAAATATCGGAAAATGCGTTTTTGCCTATAACTCGGAAACTAATGGGCCGATGACAATTAAAAAACAAAAGTCGAGTAAGAAATTAGTAATTCGTCTGCATGGCAACTAGGTCCATAGCTACCCTTGCAGCGTCAGTATAAATTTTCGCCAATATCTCGAAAACTAATGGGCCAATGTCCTCTTATGAAAAATTCACAAAAACATTTCTGACAATTCTGACTTTGTTTTAAATGTTTTATTGTTTTCCTAAAGTTATAAACAACAACCACTTGGGATTAAATTAAAAAAAGGAATTTACCATATCTCGGTGGTTTATGAATCGATTTTAAAAAATGAAAAATATTAAATAACGAAGTCCATAGGTCTCGTAGGGAGTTCAAAATATAGGAAAATAAGTTTTTGCTTATATCTCAGAAACTAATGGTCCGATTTAGTTATAATAAAACGCGCATAAATCCGTTAAATTAATTGAAATCTATCTTCGAAAAAATTAAGTCCCTAACTCTTGTAGATTCTTAAAAATAGAAAAAAACATAATGAGATAACTTCAGTTTTTTGCTAATATCTGAGCCATTTATGAACTAATTTCTGGATTTCAATAGCAAATTTCTCGATCGTTTGACAAACATATCAAATATGTTAACTACAGTTCCGCTTCATAAACTTGATTTCAATCGACAGACGGACATTTTATAATTAAAAGGGATGTATATTTGCAACAGAATATATAATAATGAGTATTTTAAAATTTTGTGTTTAAAAATATAATTAAAGATTATTTTCAATTATTACAGATGACATTTGCGGAAAATTTCCATTGTGTGAACAAATTTGTGAGAATACGAAAGAATCATATGTCTGCAAATGCCATCCAGGATTTAAACTAAATGATAATATGGTTACATGTACCCCTATTGACGACAATGAAGATCCCATTAAAAAATTGGATACATTAAAATCAAACATGAATAACAATTTAACTAAACATGAAGATAAAGATGATATTGATGAAGATGATATTGAATATAAATTGGATGAGTTAGATGACATTTCAAAAGAAACCACCTGTCCTGAAGGGTTCAAAAGTGATCCACAAAAATCATCAGAATGTTTGGATATAAACGAGTGCCTGCTTAACCTACACGATTGCAAAAGTCAACAAAAATGTGTCAACACGGATGGTGGTTTTCGTTGCGTTAATGTCAATTCCAACAAGTGTGAATTTGGGTATACATATAACAAAGAAAGTGAAAAATGTGAAGGTAAGACCATTTATTGTAAATTCTATGTACGCACTTACTAACTTTTTTGTTGCGGAAGTGGCTTTCAAGATTCTTTTAGAAGTTTAAATTCATCGCAAAAGATATCTTCAAAGTATGATAAAAATCATCTTCCGTCGGGAAAAACTCTTCTTCATCGAAGTGTCTTACCTCAGAAGTCACTTACGGGATTAAGTGACTTAAGTCTTCTGTTAATGACTTAAAAGAGAGTCCTGGAAGAGTCTCAGAAGACACTACTAGAAAACTTCCAGAAGACACTTCATAGACACTTTCAGAAGTGCCTACTAGAACATTTCAGGAAGAAAAAATATTACTGAACTACTAAAATTCAAATTTGAAAAACAAGACTAGATATCTGTTATTGTTGTTCTCTATTATTATGCAGAAAATAATAAAAAACAAGGATTATCGATTATCATTATGCCAAGTGGAAAGCATTGAAAGACAAGTAAGAATGCTATATTCGGCTATGTCGAATCTTCAATACTCTCCACCACAAATTCGTGTGAAGTTAATACGTTAGGTTCCGTAGATATACATATACTCACAAATGTATATGGTATATAATGCATAAACACTTAATGAGTTATAAATTTAGTTATAATGTCGGCTTTAACTTTTTTTCTACTGAATTGGCCTTTTTTCTACTAGACCAAATTTCATTGTGTGGATGTGAGCAGAGAGACAGATTGACGAAAATTTACTTAGATTTTGTTTTAAAGCAAGAAGATATACATTATTTGGTCTGAAATAATTCATTCTTAGCGTTACACGCAGAATAACAAAGTAAATATACTCATTTCACCACTTGTATTGTAAACGGTATGAAAACAAAAAATATGCTTCTTATAAGCTCAAAACTGTTTTTCAAGATTGTTCATATTTATAATATACTTTGATTATAGTTAGAAAAATCATTGTGCTAAATTTCAATGGAATTAATCTTTATTTAAATGTTTTGTAAACTCAAAACCATTTTCCGGGAAATGCCTTTATAAGACAGCTGTAGGAAATATGGACTGATATAGGGCAAATTAATATAGTATCTTCAGAACAGTTAGTTTGCAAAATAATTGTCTTTATTTACTCGTTTTATAAGCTGAAAACTGTGAGGTACCTGATATGGGAGCTACATCAAAATATGGACCGAGATTGTTCTAATTAAAAATATTTACAATGCATTTTGTACCGAGTTCCAGTTCTTTATTTGATTGTTTTATAAGCTCAAACCGGTTTTCCGGGAAGGGGCCTTATATGGGAGCTATATCAAAATATGGACCCATGTTAATAAAATTTATAGCATATAATTAAAATAGCTAGAAAATTAAATGTGCCAAATTTCATAAATTAAATTAATTAATTAAATGTGCTATAAATCATATTCCGGGAAGGGTCCTCATATGGGAGCTGGGTCAATTAATGATCCCAGAACAATATGACTTCTTTGGATTTATAATTGTATCAAAATAAGTATATGTCACAAATTTCAGTAAATTATCTTAAAAATTGCGGCCCATATGACACAAAAAGTTTGGGGTGTATTAAAATTTTGCATATTATAGCTTATACCTTTTTTCCTGTTAATCAGCATTTAATGATCTTTTGCACGACGATGGATCACGTACAATTGTATGCTAAAATTAATTTTTTGTTTAAATCTAATTACATTTCTAGAAGAAATTGGAAGAGTTCTTTTTCTAGGAAGTCTATAACTTCCTTGCTTATAAACCGATATAGCTGGTTTTAAATAGCAAACTGCTTAGGACAATTATTCTAGGCGTGAGAATGTTTTGAACAGATAGACAGACGGACATGGCTAAATCGACTCATTGTAGGGTCTGAGATGATTACTTCTTGGAGTTACACACGGAATGACAAACTTAATATACCCTCACCACCATTTGTGGTGGTGGAGGGCATAACAAGAAAAACAAAAACAAAAGCAATAAATTTTGTTTTTGTAATTCCTTTAAAATCTTCAAAAGAACTTCCGGATGACACTTCCCTATATACACCAAAAAGATTTATTGACAATAGTAATGTATTTTGTTATTCCTGTAATATCTTCTAAATAACTTTTGAAAGACACTTCTTTATATGCTTGGAAATGATTAAGTGGCAACAACATTGTTGTTTTTGTAAATTATTTACTGTCTTCTAAATATTTTTTATAAGATGCTTTCTAATATACACTAAAAAGATAAACATCTTCTGGAAGACACTTCCGTTTATTCTAGAGAAGATCAAGTGGCGATTGTAATGTATTTTGTTTTTGTAAATTGTCTACTATCTTCTGAAGAACTTTTGGAAGACGCTTTCATCTGTACTCCAAGAAGATGAAGTGGCAATAAGTAATGTATTTTGTTTTCGTAAATCTGCGTAATCTTCTCACAACCTTCTTTCACGAAATGTTTGTTGTTATTGGTGTGTCAATGTGTGTTGTAGAAACTTCATACACATATGCATGTAATGAAGGGTATTAGAGATTGCGCAAAGACGAATATAACACTTAAAAAAATATATTTTAAAATTTTTTTGTACACTAAAAACTTATAAAAACACACTTTAATAAAAACACATTATTCTTCAATATTTGAAATATTAGTTTTCAGAAAAACCAAAATTGACATAACCAAAATAGCTGATCACCGATTTATATTTGTTTCCGATCATTTGCAATTCACTGCTTTGCAATTCGACGGAAACTTCCAACTACGAAATACTTTGCTTCCAATATGACGTTTCACAATTATCCACATGTTCTAAATCAGGTTGACTTTGGGAGATTAGGTTGTCGTCGAACGTTTCATCTTCTATCGTGTTCTCAAAGATTAAAATGAGACTTGTCTGGCCATAATAAATTTTGTCATTACTTTAAAGTCTAATATTAATGGGTTAGAGTAAATGTAGGCGAGCTTTCCGGTTTATCTGGCACATCGTAATTGGTTCACCTGTAGCTACTAAGACCGTATTCTCGGGCTAATTTTTTATTCAGAGAATTCTATTTTTGCTTCCCTTGCGAATTTGAAATAATTGTTGATTTTAAGATCTTTTAAGGTTCGTAGCACAAAGTTTTCCACGAAATGTTTTTATGATTCCATTTTTAATTATGCGACGTATGGGGAATTTAGATATTGCGTATAAGATATATATAGCAGAATTTGTACGTTGGCGTTGGGCTATGTATGAACTCATACGCCACCTAGCTATCTTCTACGCTTTGCGAAAATGGCCCTCGCTAACACACTTCCTAAAGGCTGAATCGAAGTATTGGCTGTCAGTCATGCCATCAACATCCGGCGATTTCCTGCTCTTGACTCGGTAAACACTGCCCGAAACTTCCGAGCTCTCCATAATGAGAGGAGAGTAGTTAACCCGTTCTGCACTTTGAAAAAAAAAAACAGTAAAGTATCAGTACATTCCCCCCCCAGAAAAGATAATATTGAATTTCAAACTTATAGGACAGAAAGATCTGCCTTACGTTTATTCTTCCTCCTGCAAATATGGTAAAACCGTTCCCCAAGGATCATCCCTATAGTCCCGTACGAAACCGCTCCATTTGTCCTCCTTGGACATTAGGGTTCTGTCCTTATAACGTCGTAATGCAGAACGAAAGTCAGCTTCTTGAGATGCCAGATCAGACGAACCGGTATTACGGGCACTCTGGAAATCATTCTAGAGATGCCTGTCGCCTGACGGACCTGCGCAACTGATTCAAATCCTCTGCCCACCAAATGACTTTACTGGGTTTAGTCTTGCGACGTCTAAGAAGTAATTTGGCGAGCACATCCACTGATCAATCCGATCTACTTCATCATTCGCTAGAGTCTTAAAGTAATCAAACAACATAATTGAAGACTATTGTCTTACGAATTCCGAGTAAACGTTTCAGTTCGCGTATCGATTTCAAAGTACGTCTGCGTAATCTCAACACAATCTCAACAAGATTGTGATCGTTAACGCTCCAAACTTACATATCCTCTACCTGAAATCAAAAGCTGTATCTGCAATCCTATTTGCGATTATCACGTCAATGCTACTAATACCTCCAGGACTATTAAAAGCATATAAGTCACTAGCCTCGTTGAGAACAACGATCCACTTCGTGACCAGACATTAAATAAGCATAACTCCTCGCCGAAAGTTCTCATGAGCATTCCTACTATGTTCGAATAAACTCGCATACCGCCCGGCAACCCTTTAATAATGTCACTCGACATATACGGCTTCTGAAACAGCTCCAACGTCACCCCTCTGTCACGAATTGACAGAGGGTGACGTTCCCAGATCACTGCATACGACCGTTGGCAATTCGAAATAAGTATCCTCATTTGCGGGTTCATACTAGTGGCGTGCATTTATGTTGGCGACAATTGTGCTATACACGGGACATGCCGCGGACATCAAAAAAATTCCGGTAGGAGCGACCATTACCCTGCAAAAGCTGCATGGCCTCGCCACATCCTTTCAGAACTATGTTGACAGATTACTCGTGGGCTTCCATGACGCAGCGACTCCGAAATGCCTCCGGAGTCATCTCATACTTGAATTTCAAAGTATAAAGCACACGTTGAACCACCCGCTATCAACACCTCTATCGTGGTGACCCCCTTCATCCCCTTGATAACTACCGACCGTTTCGATCGGTTTAGGGTCCTTCACCGGTGCACTGGGAGCTGCAGCAGCAGCGACTTGCACCATTCCGTAAGCTAGGTATGCCGTTAGGTACTACTACACTCTAACTTAAAAATATTAAACGTTATAGTGGCATTAAAACTGGGAGTGTTTATTCTGCCAGATTTTTCAGGAATAACTTGTAATGCTCCATTTAGATACTTTGGATTATTTATCTTAATTTCTAAGTCAGCCATCTTTTTGTCAATACCATCTTCTCTGAAATTAGCAGCCTCGATTTTTCTTCTGTGGCTCCCGAAGATTTCTGAAGTTTCACTTCAGTTACAGCTAATAGCATAGAAGAGGTCCCTTGAAATTCAGAAGAGGAAGTTTCTCATTGTTGGCAAGCTGTGTTTCATTGTTTGCTCAGGAAGATTCTTCCAGATTTGCTTTAACCTCAGCAAGAAAGGAATAAGGAATAGGGTGGTCCTTTCTTGTTAGGATTTTTTAAAATAAATTCTGCTAATAATATTTTTTGCATGTGATTAAAAAGATTAATTTTATTGCAGAAGTTAAAAAACAATCAATAAAACAACCCAGTACGATGAAGTGTGAAGATGGTTTTCTTTGGAAAAATGGCGAATGTGTAGACATAAATGAATGTGAAACAGACGATACAGCCTGTGATAGTAATCAAGTTTGTGTCAATGATATCGGTGGTTATCATTGTGACTGTAAAATTGGTTTCAATTTAGATACGACAACAAATGCTTGTTTTGATATAAACGAATGCTCTATAAATAATCACAATTGCTTACCGACTCAACGTTGTGACAATACAATTGGCAGCTATGTATGTACTCGATTACAAAGCTGTGGAACTGGATATACATTAAATGCAGATAGTAACACTTGTGATGACAATGATGAATGTGCTTTAAATACACACAATTGCAAGGAAGGTTGGGAATGTTACAATACAAAAGGATCATTCCGTTGTTATCCAAAACCTACTACTACTACTACAACTACCACTACTACAACAACAACAACAACAACGACTACAACTTCAAAACCTACAATTTTGTCAACATATAATTCCTATTATCCGCCTCCATATTACAAGTATCGTAATGGTTCATATTATAGCGGATATAATGGTTACGCTTCACATCAAACATCTAGTCGTCAATTATATGAAAGCAGTTCGTTGCCATCTTACAATAATCGAATTTATATACCTTGTGAGACGGGATTACAAAGAAATAGCTTGGGTGTTTGTGTTGGTAAGTAAATACAATTATACAAATTTATAAAATATCAGACATAAATATCCTTATTCTATAACTCAAACGTTCGTTCTGTTATCGTCAATAACATGATTTTTCTCAAATTTGTATTCTCAAAACATAAAATGTTTTTAACATAACGAAAATATGTTATTGCACCAAAAAACGTAACCATAACAGAAAATCTGCTTTAAAAGCAATGTTAAATCCAAACTTTATGTTAAATTCAACTTATGCTAATTCAACGTTATTTCATAGGTAATATAATATATATGGTCTTAAAATATTGGAAAAAATAGCGAAAATTTTTGTTATTATGCAAAATTATTATCTTATAGATACTGATAAATATTTAAACATATATGAACTTATTTCGAATAATAGAAAAAAAGATTTAACAGCATCTTATTTGAGAAATATTTTATAAAATGCATAAATTGTTATATAAAAAGTTATTGAATAAATACATGAATAATTGGCAAGAACGATAAGTTGGTCAAGCTCGACTATGAAAATTGTAGATTTTCTCTAAAATAGTGAATTTATATTATATAAAAGTTTATGATACTTATTATACCCTTCACCTGACTATGTCAGAAGAGTATATATAAGTTTGTCATTCCGTTTGTAATTTTCACATTCTGGAGATAGAAATTGATAGAGCTATGTCCGTCCATCCGTCCGTCGGTTGAAATCAAGTTTATGAAGCCGACCTATAGTTAACATATATGATATGTATATAAAACAATTGGAAATTTTGAGAATTTCGCTATTGAAATCCAAGTTAATTGTTTTTTTTACTAGTTTTAAAGGATTTTCAAGAGTTAGAGAATAATTTTTTTCACGGATAGATTTCAATAAATTTAGCGGATTTATGCGCTGAAGACATGAAATTAATTGGACCATTAGTTCCTAAGTTATAGGCAAAAAGATATTTTCCTTTATTTTGTACCCACTATGATAGCTATTGACTTGGTTATGGCACTGATTGATTAGATTTTTACCGAATTTAATATTTTTCATTTTTCAAAATCGGTTCATAAACCACCGAGATATGGTCAATTCTTTCTTCAAAAATTTAGCCCCATGTGGTTGTTGTTTATAACTATAGAAAACAATAACAACGTTTAAAATATTTTTTTAAATTTTGGCCATCGTATTCATGGTAGAAAAGTAATTTTTGTATCCAAATCGATTTTTTGGAAATAATTTTGTAACTTTTAACCTTAAAAGATATCATCAAGAAATTTTAAATATTTAGAGCTTAGATGTTTTCTGGTTCACTTGGAGGAGTGAAGACTCCTATACGTACAGAGACGTAGACGGTGATTTCCATAATTGAGCGCCTCAGGTATATTGATTTTTTAAAACGTCACCAAAAAATAATTTTCGAATTTATACTAAAGAAATTTTGTATATAAATAATCCTTGTGAAATCTCAAATGTGAAGACTATCTCTTATAATTCATTGTTTACCCTTATCTTTTTTTAAGTGATGATTATAAGGGTCCTGCAAATTTTTAAAAAATATGTGTCAGATTCCTTATAAAATTTAACCTATAATAATTTATTATGTCCGATCGATTTGAGGATAGCCGTCCGTACTGCTGACTGTCCATGTATCATGTGAACAAATAGTTTTAAATATATCTTGTTGAAATATGACACGTGCAGCTATTTTAGCTCAAGGACGAAGCCTATTGAAATTTATTATGACTGATTCATTGTATCATATATCTTCCAAACAAATTTCTTTCCGCATTCATATCACTATATGGCTATCCATGGATTGCCATCAGTATGGACGACCATTCCTAAATCAATTCAGGTGGTAGCATCATTTTTTGGCGGTTGCCAATATGTATGTTTAATTTTCTTATAATAAAAACAAAAAATTTTAATGTATTTTGATTTGTTATTTTGTTCTGACAATAACAATTTTTGCCATTCATTATATTTCTTTTGTATTTGTGATGCCAGATGTAAAAATACAAAATGTTTGAAATGAAATTTATTAGAAATCAGCCCTGAAACCTAAAGAACTGGAAATTACTAACAATTTTTTAATGACAAAACGTAACTAATTTAACAGTAAAGTGATCCAACAAGAATACAAAAATTTTGCTGTTAACGTTTACGTTTCTGTACAATAACAGAATGAGCGAAAAGTTATAGGATAAACAAATAAATTAAAATTATTGTAAAACGTATAACTTATTTTGTACAACTTACTTACAAAATCAACAGTTTTTCTTTAAAATTTATTGAGATTGCAGGCTGCATTAGTTATTTCAACTCTGGAAACCATTTTTATTTTGCATTAATAGCCTTTGTCATGTCGAAACTGCCCTATAAAAGGCATTTCCTCATTCATATGAGATTGCTTCATATAGTAGCCCATTATAACATTTATAAATATGAACAAAACATTCCCGAATAAATATATTTTTTTCGTGTTACATTTCTCCCCTGGTACGAAAGAAATCCGTTTGACTTTTAAATTAAAGAATATAAATCATATAGAATGCGCATCATGTAGAAACATATTTGACAAATTTTTTATTTGTAAAAAATCTAATAAACGATATATTTTTGATAATTTCTAATTTATTTATTTATTCACATGACATAGCGGTCTTAAAAGGCTTTGTTTTGGAGATAATTTTGTATCTTTACACACAGAGAAAAACATGAAGCCAAATCAACGTTGAACATAGTTAAATTCATATTGAATACTTTCATTTTATTTAGTTTATATTAAGATTTTTACGTTTGTGGTGATATAATATTGTACATTATAGAATCTTTCGATATTAATATATAAAATTATACAACGATAAATTTAAATAAATTTTTAAGTAGTAAAAATTCTAGAATTTTGTAAAGGAACTGTATTTACTGTGGAACAATGTTAAATTCACATTTTTTACCTATGAAACAAAATCATAACTGGAAGAAAGTTAAATTAATTCTACTTTAATTAATTTTACATTCATTTTTTTCTCCACCCTCGTAACATGTGCTCCTCCAAATCAATTGGAAAACACCTTAAGGAGTATATGTATATACATTTCTTAATCAAATCGAAAATGAATTTTGGCGATTTTTGATATAAAGGAAAAATTTTTCGCTAATCCCTGTAAAATATACTTCAATTTGAAACAAATTTACAAAAATTAATTTATTTTTTCAGTTAACATTTATATTAATTTTATTAATTATTCAAATTTAACTTGTTTCCTTAGTAAAAATTTATTAAAATATTTTTAATTAAAAACTTTTCCTGTTTTAAGATATTAATGAATGTTTACTACCAACAAATCCTTGTGGTTCACATCAACGTTGCATCAATACAAATGGGTCTTATCGCTGCCAAAATCGGTTAAAATGTCCTGCTGGTTACAAATCAAATCCAAAAGGCACAGAATGTATTGGTATGTTATAATTATGATGTTATTAAAAATTTTAAAATGGAATCAGGTCATTAAAATGCTTTAGCTTCTAGACATGTTGTATTTATTTAAAATATTTCAATATTTCCTGCTTTTTCTTTTTAATTTTCTGAAGGAATAATTAAAGACCCTAAAAAATTTTAATGTGGGTCTATTCATAAACGTCCGTCCGTATGTTACATTGCATTCTTACTTGTTTCTTCTGTCAATATAGTTTGGAAGAAAAGATTTTTTTAAGATCCGTAGTAGTCGAATATAATTTACAAACTTTTCAATCGCCTTATTAAATTACATAATTTAATCATATTATAGATATTGATGAATGCGAAACAGGTGAACATAACTGTGTTGATAATCAGATCTGTCGAAATCGCAATGGAGGTTTTGTATGTTCCTGTCCACCTGGTCATAAGTTGACTCATTTGCATAATGGAGAATCACGGTGTATCGATATTAACGAGTGCGATCAAAGAGGTTTATCGCTATGTCCTGCTAATGCTCAATGCATCAACACTATTGGTTCCTATTTCTGTGAATGCAAATCAGGATTTCAAAAAAGCAAGGAAAATGATCGAATATGTTTGGATGTGGATGAGTGCAATGAAATTCCTGGTCTATGCCATCAAAAATGTGTTAACTTTTTCGGTGGTTATCGTTGTACATGCAATAATGGCTATGAATTGGCACCTGATAATCGAACTTGTGTTGATGTTGATGAGTGTGAGGTCCAACAGACTCATAAACTATGTATGGGCTTTTGTGACAATGTTCCAGGATCATATGAGTGCTCATGCCCACGAGGTTACACGTTAGCAAATGATCGAACTACTTGTTTAGACATTGATGAGTGTGCTACTGGCGAATTTTGTACTGGGCGTAATGACGTCTGTACTAACAAACGAGGCGGTTACAAATGTACAACAATCAATTGTCCGTTTGGTTACACAAATGATCCAGAGCAGAAAACGTAAGTTTTTATTTGCTTATCTATTTATTTTAAATGCTTATCTTTCAATAACTTTAATATAAGTTTAAAATATATTAACATTTGGGACATGTAAATTTCAATTTGATATATATTTTAATCCAAAAAAACATGGACTTAGTAACACTAGTTTCAGATTGCTTTAAAAATTATATATTTTAAATAAAATAATAATAAAAATTCCTCCTTCATTTAAGAACATCGAAAAACCCTAAATAATTTTCATTATAAATTGTTCAATGATGAACTCTAGTAGTAAAACAACATACTTGTGACAGTTTTAGATTGAAACCATGAGAGGATTTAAAGGAAAACAAACTAGCAATTTTTCAATTTATTTTAAATTTACGGATATATTTTATACTGGTTTTTAACTGGTGAAGAAATTATATCAATTTGAAATTTCTAAATGTTTAGAAAATTGTTGGAATAAACTTTGCACCTAAGTAAAATACAACACGAATTTTAAAATTTTGAATAACTGTAAAATTCTATAGCGAATTTTAGCAAAATCCAAGATGATTATGTCCAAATTTAAAATTTTTGTCGAACATTTTTGGAACGTCCTGGTTAAAATAACACGTTGTCAATATGAAATTTATTTTTTATATATTTTTAGACGCTGTCGTCTTACAAATAATATGTGTGAAGGTGAAGATTGTTTCAATAAACCTTCGTCTTATACTTATAATTTTATAACATTTGTATCCAAGATGATGGTTCCCCCTGAAGGAAGAACTTTCTTTAGTTTAAAAGGTCCTGCTTGGTATGATGACATTGAATTCGATATGAAAATCGTAAAAATTCAAGCTGCGGCAAACATTGAAAAGGCCACAAATAATCATTTTGGGTAAGAATGTAAAAATCTCTTTTAATATTAAATATATTCATTGCATAATTTGTATATTTTTCAGAACAACAAAAGGTCATCACGAAGTACATTTAAGCCTTAAACGATCCTTGGATGGACCTCAAGAAATTGAAATAGACTTAACGATGACTGTATTTACTAGAGGTTTACCGCGCGGCAAAAGTGTAGCTAAAGTTTTTATAATTGTGTCACAATATTCATTTTAGAAAATTGTATTTAATATATTTATTTTTTAAATGATTTTAATTAATAAAAATGTGTACTTCATATGTTATTTTTAAATTGTGAAAATAATTTTTAATATAAAGATAATGTAAATTAATTACATTTTGATTTGATTAATAATTTTTAATTGGCGATGAAAATTATACATCACTATCTGTTAAAAATAATGATGTTTATTATATACAATTTTGATAGTGATATATATTTCTGAACGTAATACTGTTAAAATGTCATTGACCTGAAAGTTCAATTTTGACCGCCGAAATCTTCAATTTTTGCGACCATAAAGACTTCAACATACTTCATAGTTATTGTGTCCACATGTCTTTCTTTGCATACTATCAAAATATATTAAACTTGGACCAAAGAATCTGACGACTATGGAACACACACGTACACGTGGAACACACAAACAAGAGCGTAAAAAGTCGTTGTTCTCATCGTAAAAATTTGTTTTTCTCATTGTACGTACATGTTTTTGTTCGTGTTGATCTGTTTCATGGTGAAAAAACTTACACGGTGACCGTATAACTACAACAAATACAACATTACAGAAACAACAGGTAATTTTTTTTGGGATTTGTATTATAGACGTCAAAAAGTGTTTGCGAAACAATATAATAAAATAAAATCAATAAAAAACAAGTAACAGTTATGGTCGGTCTTATACTTATATACGCATAATAACCCAACCAACTACGATGATATAGGGTGTAAAAAATAAACATTCAGTGACAGATAAATAATGAGACAGGGCATAAAATAATCAGCTGAGCTTTTACTGTCACCGTGTGTTAGTTTCATTGATTGTAAAATTTTTGTTTTTAACTTTCAACAGATAAAATACTTGGACAGAATTGGTTGGAAATATTATATATTCCTGAGTTGAATTATGATAAAAAATTTATATATGTAAAAACCATTTTTCAAGTTCTTGCTTTGGAATAAAACAATTAAGGGATAGAGGCCATATCCAGTAAAGATTTAGATGAAAGGGAGAAGGTATCGGAAGTTTTTAACTTAGGTTTAGCAAATATGGAAAGCAAAAGTTATAAGTAAAATATATATAAACATCAATTTTATTTCACTTATATGGCATATTGGAACGGTTTTGGAAAACAATCTTCAAACACTAGTTCGATCACAAGAACGAAAAAATTTTCGATTTAAGTAACAATGAACTCTAAATGCTTTTCCGCTTGAATAAATATGAAATGGAAAATAATATTGATTGTATCCAGCACCGAATAGAATGTAAAATGATAACAGGAAGTTCACCATTATTTAAAATTTATGTGCATAAGCACAAAGCTTTATGCAACAGGCCTCAAAATAAATTTTAAAAAAGTTCTTTTCCATTTGAGGGATGTAACGGTGTTATCAATTGCTCCATCAAACAACGAAGGTTACATTGGCACCTCGGACACTTAGCGAGTGGTAACCGTGATACTATCCAAATGAGCATCCAAACGGTATGCTCATTCCATTATACTTATAACGTTAAATAGATTTGTGACCCAAACTTGAAAAATATTAAATGAAAACGATCCTTATATTTAGGGTACATGTACTGTTAGTCATGGAAAAAGCATTTAATAATGGAGAGAGAAATACATTTTTAATCTGAGATATGGGATATTGACACCTTTACCCGAAAAAATTCCAGAGGCACCAAGGTTTGCATATAATAAAGCTTTATGAAAAACTCGATATTGTGTAAAAAGATTATTCGGAGTTATTTGAAGTACATATAATGATGTTTTATGCAAAACTCAAATTGTGCCTTCCTAGACCTAGAACACTTCAATAAAATCCAATATTTGCTGGGAATATAATTAATGCACGTACAATAACCCACTATATAAGACGTAGATGCATTGAAAATATTCCATACCAATATACACCTCTACACAATTTAAGTCGAGAAACTATGGGCGGCAGTCAGCATTTACTTTCAGAGCATCGTCGAATTCAAAATTAAATCATTTAACAAAATTTCAGTTATATTCTAAATTCCACCACAAGTGGTGGAGAGGGTAAGTTTTTAAAACATAACAGTATCGCTACTTACTACATCTATGTTGAAGCTGTCGAGACAGTTTTCATTTCCTACCATGTAATCCTATCCAACAATTCCCACAACTCGTTAATCTAACGGAGTGGGGGAGTCTTTGGTTAGCGGTTTGTTTCCAGCCATCATTCTCTCTTCTTCCTCCGTACCTAAGTATAATTTAAACAAAAATTTAATTTTTAAGATACAAAACAATTCTACTTACTATTTGGCACAAATCCGCAGTTTTTACTGCTCCAGGAATCTTATTTAATTCGCTGGCTAGTTCCACCCAGATTTTCCTTTAGTCAGAACTTTCTCCCCTTCCAAAAAACTCAAGAGTGCTGCATGCTGAGCTGTAGTGGCTCGAGGACCTCTTACTTTGCGCCTAGATGAACAAGATTGTAAATAATTTAACTATTTGAATTTCTGTTTGGTCCATATTATTTGAAAAATTATTAAAATAAAAATTATAATAAAAATTATTTATTTGGAAAATTCGCTTATGTCTATGATTCGGAAACTAATAAACCGATTACACCTATTTCCAATCTGCAAGTATAAAAATTATATCTTTAGTTTAAATAAACCGTTCAAAAATTCGAAAACATTACTTTGCCTAACATTTTTATTGTTTTTAATACTAAATCCAACAACAACCACAAGGAAAATAAAGAATTGTTAATATCTCGGCTTTTTATGAACCGATTTGAAAATTTAAAAAAAAAAATCGAAAAATAGTATTTTTTTGCGTGGTCCGTAGCTGCCCCAGGAGTGTCAGAATAAGTTTTCGCCCATATATCGGAAACTAATGGCCTAATCGAGTTTATTTCTTCTTGTGAAAAATCAACACAAATATTTCTGACCCATTTCTATCATTAATAGATTGGCTAAGTTCTCAAAAATATTATTATAAACGTTTGTCATTGTTTTCCTATAGTTATAAACAACAACCACATGGGACTAAATTCTTTTTTTTTTGAGTCGAAAACAGCACAGTAATCGGTCCGTTAGTTTCCGAGTTATAGGAAAAAACACCTTTTCCGATATTTTGAACCAGGTTTATATCCTTTAGGATATATGGACAAAATTTTGATGCAGAAAAGCAGCTTTTTTCTAAATTTTCGAAATCGGCCCATAAACAGCCGAGTTTTAAATTACTTTTATATATTTATGCTAGTATTTTTTAGTGAAAGCGAAAACTGGAGAATCTATGTTAACTCATATAAATGGCTGTCATTTTTCTTTCGAAAATATATAATATGCAATATATAATATATTACATGATCAGTGTTTCAAATATTTTTGGTAACATTGTTTTCATATTATTATTTTCTTCGTTTTCTTAAATGTTTACAACAATTTTTGTTGTATTTTTAACCATTTTGTTTTAAACTATTTCAACTTTAATGCATTTATGCATATTAAAACATAAATAGCAACCTAATTTTATTAATTTTATACATTTCCCTTCATTTTTTGCTGTATATCATTACACAGATCAAATTTAGCGATTTTGGAGTGAGATATATAATGATATGTAAAAGTGTTCATACTTTAACTATCCAGCACTATAACACATTCTCTTTTAATCTATTACCATATTATCTGCATGTTTCTAGAAATTTAAAACACTGCATTAATTATATTAAAAGATATCGATGTTCATTTGGAATTTGGATTGTAAGGAGTCAAGACCTCAAAGAAAATAACTAAAAAGTGTTATGAAATTTCATTATAATTGGACTCTTTTCTGGCATTAATGATTTGAATTCTTGATTATTATATGATTTTTTTAATATATATATACATATATATATATATATATATATATATATATATATATATATATATATATATATATATATATATATATATATATATATATATATATATATATATATATATATATATATATATATATATATATATATATATATATATATATATATATATATATATATATATCCATTTCTGATATAAATCTAGTATGTTATATAATTAACAAGATTCTAATAATATTTTAAACATCGTTCTCTTATAGTAAAGAACATTGTGGGTTGCGAAATTTCCAGTAGAGTGTATCTAAATGAACACTACTTCCCAGCATCGTTAAGTTTAAATAATCTCTGTCGAAAGATGATGCATCATAGAATTATTTCAAAATATACATTAAATGATAATAAAGAAGTGGACTTTAACATGGCGGATTGTGCCAATGTCTTTATATTTAGAAAGTAACTCGAAATAAGATAATTCAAATAACTCTAAATCTACATTAAATCAGAAATATAAAAAGCAACTCCTCCACCTCTGTGATATAAGCGATCATTTCTAGTTAGTTTATATCTCGAAATATTAATAGACCTAAAACTTACATGTGGTGTAAGCCATGTTTCGGGATATTGCAACTAAATCAAACGTTACTCATATTATTATATTTTTAAATTCATTATATTTATAAGGCTTTATGCTCTGACAGTTAATGTGCATTGTTTTTTAGCTGATCTGGAAATTTTAGCAAGAGATTTACAATGAAACCTTAATTGTTATTACTCGCAAGTATATAGAAAAATGTTAAATATGGCGGGGTAACAATTGATTAATTTGAAATAAAAAAATCACAAAATTCCTTATAATAGCTATCATTAAACTAGGAAAGAGGGTTATTAAATCAAAATTATATATAATAACAATGAACACTCAAAAAATATGACGTTTTGACCTATTGAAAAAACTCCTGTCAACCAAAGCAATTCTGACTTCTTCAGCATACTAGGGACTTCATTTCACAAAGTGGATTTCTATCTTCTAAGGACTTAAGCAGGACATCCAAAACACGAATATGTATTCGTCTAGCACTCTCGAATTTTTATTGCATTAATAATGTTTTCAGAACATATAATTTATAGTAGACCTTGTACCTCTTCCCTATCTTTATGATTAAAAGATATTGTTACAGCTTTTAGGTTGTTGGTATCAAAATATTAATTTAAGCAGTATCTCTTATAAAGTTAGTACACACAAAAAAATTGAAATAAAATAAACGTTGAACATAGTTGATTTTAGACAATATTATGTTTATGTTATTGAAATTAATATTTGAAATATTTTTCCCGAAAATAATAAAATACGAGTATTAAAATTTTTTTCAAATAATAACTTGGGATTAACAAGAGTAAGTGAAGTTATTAAAAAATTATTTATAATATAAAAAATTGGGATAAAGAAAAATATCAAATAGGATTAAAAACATAGAACAGCTGCTGAACAGTGATCAGCAGCTGTTTACGCTGTACACATAAAATAGACAAATCATTTTTAAAAGTTCTATTTAAACAAAATTTATATAGAAACAAATAAATTATATATAAATATTATAATTGTGGGACAATCTCACTGTCCCATATTTATAATGATTGTTGCCGGGTTTTGAAGGGCACCGTCCCTGTGGCTGAGGATACAGCTGTTGTTGCTGATCTTAATGCTGGTGGTGGCAGCAGTGAGGTTTGTTGGGAAGGTTGATGCTGTTGTTGTGGTGAGGGTTTGGTATTGTTGTTTTTGTTTTTCCTCCGTTTGATGTAGGATGTGTTGGGAGCCCTAGGACTGTCATTGGTTGTTATAATATTGTTACCACGTTTGGCCGTCATTTTGTGTCTGTGGAGCTCCGAAATGCACTCGATGCACCTCTCACGTGAATAAAATTTGTCCTTGAGCAAGGCATTTGAAGCAATAACGGTATTTCTTCACCGTTTCCCATCGTTCCCCCGCCGACATTTTGCGAAACTGCGGGCATTTCCTAAGAGCGTGCTCGCTCTTCATAACCAATAGTCCCTAAGTCTCTCGTGACGGAGGGTCTTCTCGGTTTCTACGGGAGCCTCAACGAAGGTGCCGTGTAATTCCAAGCGGAGCCACACAGATGATATTTTCCTATGAGAAAAGGGCTAAAAAAGAAAAAAGGAGAATTAGTTTGCTACTTTGGGTAAGAGAACAAGCTGTTCTCACGACGCGGACTTTAGCGTCCCAAGTAGGTCCCTATTCTACCTAAATTCTATTCGAAGGTAAATTATCTTGACGGACACCAACTAAATTTCCTACTTGGAAATCCATTTTACCCATCGATGAAATTCCTTGTGGTTTTTCCATCGCTTGGCAAATATTTGATGAAGCACCTTGAGATTTTGCCATCTGTTAGCTGTACTCAAAGAAAGATCGGAGTGATCAGATTCAGGGAGTGAAAGAAGAGGTGCTCCACTCAGAAAATTATCTGGGGTTAAGGGAACTAAATCGTTCGGATCTTCACTTATAGCAGTTAAAGTCAGCATATTTGAAAATTACTCAAATATAAATTTCTAAATTCCATCAATTTTAAGTTAATATGGCTTATACATATGAGGTTCACCAGGGGTTTTAAATGTCATTTATTGGGTTGGACTTACCTTCTCAATTGGGGTAAAAATTTCTTGCGGTCGGTTTCCAAAATGTTATTCGAACCTACAAAAGCCGTTCCGTTGTCAGAGTACAAATGTGAAGGACAGCCTCGTCCAGAGAATAATCCAGAGAATGCTGCAAGAATGTTTACGTCGATAAATCAACAGATGCTTTTTATGAATTGCTTTTGTTAAAAAACACACGGATACAAGGACGTAGCCTTTCGTAAATCAGCAACCTCTACCAATGTAGAGTAATATCAAACGGACCTGCAAAATCTAAGCTAGTGTTGGTGAACGGTATTGGAAAAGACTACTGTTCAGAAGGTAATGCATGCATTATATGTCGACCAGAATTTTTTCGATAAATGGTATATTTCTTACGATTATGATCCAAATCTTGCTAGGAATCAATCTAAGCATTAGAAAATGTCCGCCATAGACAGAACATTTGTAGATATATTCCACGTATAGTCGTGTAAAACGGGCCGAATAAGGCAAAATTCTAGCGAAACGCTTATCATAAGTTAGGTCAGATGATCTGACTAATCGACCATTGATCCCTACAAAACCATTTGAGTCGATACATGCGTTCAGAGTGAGTATAATACTCTTCGAATATTATATTCTGGGATAAAGTTCTGTTGATATACGGGCACTAATCAGTCACGGTAAATTTCATTTCTTTTGGGATAAATCTAAGATGTTATATAAACATTTTAGAGTTTTTAAATATGTAAAACACCCGAACTTATTCGAAATTATTCGCATTGTTTTTGGATAAATTCGAAAGTGCTCGAGTTTGGTCTGAACAAAGACTAAATACTAAACTTGTAAGTGCTGATGATCGCAACAATATTCTTGCGTTTTCTCTATTCAAATTCTCATTACCAACCTTCTTTAAAATTAATGCTACTTTATTTTTGACGAAAATAGGCCAATGACACAGGTCTTTATAGCCAAGAAAACAGGGTTAGAGGCATTAAATACTACTTTCAGTTTAATATTGACACCATCGGATTTTTATACTTCGTGATGGGGTAAATAATAAGTGGTCAAATTTTTAATTGGTTCAATTGCTCTTATATGTCCGATTTCAAAATACTCCCCAATCAAACTATCATAATGTGATTTTAATATGGGGTTCTTAAGAGACGGGTTTAATTTTTCTTAATTGGGACAGAGCGTTAAATCGAGAATCTAATAAAGTCTTTCATTAGGATATTCCGATCTAAAGGGGAGTGAAACGGCGTGACGACCATCAGGGTTTCGATACGTGGTGGATCGGTAAAGCTCTTCGCAATATTCTTCAGTTTCTGAAAAACGGGTGGCTTGTGGAACTTTTTCAAGTACCTAGTGAGATGATTATTTAACTCATTTGGGAGCAAAAGTTTTCTACAGAGTGTAAGGGTTCAGATTGAAGAACTTCACCAGCTACCATCCAATCGAAAACTGTTCTCTGGGCGATCAGGTTGCCATTTGGATGTATTTTTACATCTGTAGTTAAAATTTTTGGATATCTAACTGTAGGCGTTGAAATGTTTTCGTTACAAAACTTTGTAGATTACTTAAACATTACTTAAATCGTTTGATTGTTTATTAACGGGACAGTTTGTATAATCATCATGGCCATCGTTAGCGGTTTTCTGGAGCAAATAATAAAGTATTTGAACCGGGTTCAATTTGGGGTTATTGCCATACAACACTGCGAACATATCTCAAAGAGAGAGCCAGTCCTTATAGTCCCCATAAAAGACGGGGTTATCACAAGTGGGTAAATTTACCAGAGGTATTGAAATTTCAGCCAGTCCATGACCTTAATAAGTCACAAAATTAGTTATATTTTTAAACCTATTTCGATTATTTTTGGAATAGTAATGAAATCTTAATTATTTTGGTTCTAGTTTGTCGATTTATAATTGATAACTTTACGATAGTTATTCGCTTTAATTTAGAGGTAGTCTCAGATATGGGTCTTTATCTCTTAATATACTAAACCGATTTTGCTGGTTTTAAATATCAAACTTTTAAGGACTATAGTTAATTCTCAGGCCAAACTTAATTGAGCTCTGTGAATTATTTTGGATGTGAGCGTGCCAACAACAGAGACAGACAGATGATGCCAGAATATATATACATTATGGTTCCATCGAAATTCTGTTGTCTGAATTTCGATGAAACTGTTTCAAATTTAAGAACTATTCCAGGAAGTGGGATTATAAAGGTGTTTAAAAATCTTATAAGTGTAACAAAAGTACCAAGAAAAATAATAGTGTGGAACTTCAAAAAAAATAATAATACTGTGAAACTTCAATGGAATTGTTCCTTATTTACTATTTTTATAAGCTCAAAACTGTTTTTCGGGTAGGGTCTTATATGAGAGCTACAGCAAAATATGGATCAAGATTGTTCATATAATATATGTAATATACTTTGATTATAGTTAGAAAAATCATTGTGCTAAATTTCAATCGAATTGATCTTTATTAAAATGTTTTATAAACTCAAACTCGTTTTCAAGTAAAGCGCGTAATAAGATAGCTATAGGAAAATATGGACCGCTATAGAGAAAATTAATATAATGTCCTCAGAACAGTTAGAAAAATAATTGTATAGAATTTCAATAGAAATGGTCTTTATTTACTAGTTTTATAACCTGAAAACCGCTTTCACAAGGAATTAGTCTTTATTTGATTGTTATATAAACTTAAATGGGTGCTATATGGGAGCTTAATCAAAATATGGACCCATTTTAATAAAATGTATAACATATATTTTAAATAGCTAGAAAATTAATTGTGCCAAATTTCAATAGAATTGATTAAAATTTAAGAGTTTTATAAGCTATAAATGATGTCCCCGAAAGGGGCCTTTTATGGGAGCTAACAATGACCCCAGAACAATAAGTATATTTGACAAATTTCAGTATTATCTTAAAAATTGCGGCCTATATGACACACAAATCAAAATTTTGCATATTATAGCTTATAACTTTTTTCTTTTAATCAGATTTTGATGATCATTTGTATGACGATGGAGTACGTACAATTGTACATTAAAATTATAGATTTCTTTAAGTCCAATTACACTTTTTAGCAGAAATTAGAAAAGTTCTTTTTCGGAATTTTGAGGTTGTTTACAACTTCCTTGCTATATAGATAGAGAGTTTGAATGGCTTTGCGCTAAGTTAATGGGAATATAAAGGGTTTTGGCTAAGATTGTGATAGAGCTCTCATTAAACATCTATTAAGGGCCCATCCTGGAAAGTGGTTTTGTGCTAATAAAAGTCTTAAGTATGGATTAATTTTATTGAAATAACTGCACGTAACTGAGATGACGAATATCGTATTTTGCTACAGCACACATATAAAGTCCATTCCCAGAAAACAGTTTTATGACTATTAAACTCTTAGATAAAACCAATTTAATTGAAACTCGTTACTGTTGAATTTCTAACAGTCTTTAGTATATATTAATAATTTGATGAATATCGGTCCATACTTACCTATTGGTTGTATTTAAGGGCTTTCAGAAAATTTTGTCAAATTTTTTCTTATTGTCTAATTTGAAAAATATTGGGTAATATTATTGATCTCCTGGAATAAGGTTTTAAGATAAAAAATTTTTCATTTGATGATATGGACCAATACCATATTCAACTTTAATTTTATAAAGCTTTTTCAAATTAAGGAAATGTTTGAAAAATATAAGTTTCTGATGGAATCGTTAACTGACTCTATAAATATGTAACGCCTACACAACACCCGTTAGGATAAGACTAAACCACCGTAGTTTTTTGTACTTAAAATATGAGCCGTAGGCTATTCAGTTAGGTAAAAATATCGAACATGTCTGCCTTCATGGTTCAAGCATCAGGTTAGGAATGCGAAGAGAAGGATTTGGAGAAGTTTCTGCCGTAGTATAGGAAACTCTTCCGAGACCAAGCGATTTCGTAAGGTATTAGTGTCCTCTAGATCTAGAGGGTGGATTTAACTATGTCAAATTTCATTTCATTGTGCCAGTTCTACAGTAAATAGGCGTTTGCCGTGGTTGCTATGAATTTATTAAACTTTTGCTTAAGGACAGTCATATAAATGACAGGACTGGACGTGAGAGAGGTCAGCAGAAGTATTCGGCATAACATAAATGGCCAGCAATTCAGACTTCATACCATGAGAACTTTTAAAGTTGTTTATTCAGTTTTGAGCAAACACTTGAAAACCAGTTTACACTGCATGAAGTCAGCACTACGTATTCTATGCAAATATAACGCCGAATGTGGATTGGGTATGTATACGGTGAAGACTTAACCGGTTCTCTTCACCAGTGTCATTTCTGTTTTAGTCGTTGATAATTTTTAATGAAACAACAACTCTACTTTATTTTGAACAAAATAAACAAACGAACCAACGAAAGCGATTGAGTTTCAAACAATTATAAAATAAAGAATCTTCAAATACGTCTGCACTGTCTGCTGTTCCTTTGACATTCGTATGACACAGAGTTGTATTTATGTGATAGTCGTATAATACTAGAAAGTATAAAGTAGATCTAGTATGGCTATCTAATAGCGCCAAATATCTAGGTATTATTCTCAATAGCAAACTATAATGGAATGATAATATTCATATGAAGGTGAATAAGACCGTTGTTAGTATGTATTCCTAAAAGAAGGCAGTTCTATAGGGTGTACACAGATGGTTCCGGGGGAAATCAGGAGGTTGGTTCTTTATTGAGGACTTTGATGTAAGAGAATCCTTTAGGCTAAAGGATCTTTGTCATTAAGAGGGTGACCAACTAGCTCAGATATAATCAGGTGTAGAGAAAAATCAGGATCTCTATCGACAGAGAACATGCCATCAGATCTGTGGCAGACATTTATATGACCTTGATATTAACGCCTGAATGCAAAATATATATGAACGAGATAACAAGGAATTCTAATGTTTGGCGTGTTTGGATTCCTAGACACAGCTTTAACTGGTTAGAATTTCTCTGGCATGTTAGAGGAGTAGCTTTGAGAATAAGCTGTTTGTGAGGAGAGTCTGTCGAATTTCCCGCGTTATCTGAACTAAGAACAGTATGTGGAGGACAGCAGCTAATTGCAGAGGAAAGCCAGATATCTGCTTTCAATAAAAAACAGTTCCTTAATTTTCAGGTTTCAGGGTTGATTTAAAATAAATTTTGTTTCAAAAATTTTATATTTTCACATCTGGCATCACAAATACAAAAATTTAAAAAAATATTGTTCTTTTAATTATAGAAAAATAAAAATAATGCTACCGCCTGAGTCGATTTAGGGATGGCCGCCTGTACTGTTGGCTGTCGATGAAACCTGTGAACAAATAGTTTTAAATATAGTCTCCAGAAATTTGAACACGGTTTAGCCCAAGATGGTTATTGCATCTATATTGATGCAACAACCATGTAAAGATATTAATACAGAAAGAATTTGTTTGATATATGATATAATTAACTGGTCATAATAAATTTTAAAAGGCTTCGTCCTTGACCTAATTTGTTTATGAGAAACAAACTAGCAGTACGGATGAATACCTTAAATCGATTAGACAAAATAAATTTGAATAGGTTTTTTTACAAGGAATCTGACACATATTTTTAAAAATTTGTAGAACCTATATTGTCACCACTTCAAAAAACTAAGAAAAGATAAGAGTAAATATTGAACTACAAGTGATATCTTTCACATTTAAGAGCAGTTTGCATAGAATTTATAAGGACTTTTTATTTACAAAATTTCTTTTACAAAACAGTTTTAAAAAATTTATATACCCGAGATGGTCAATTTTGGGAGGTCACCGGCTTAGTCTCTGTTCGGATAGGAATCTTCACTCCTCCAAGGGGAGGGGAAATCTCCTAAGCTCTAAATATTTAAAATTTCATGATGATATCTTTAACGGTTAAAAAGTTAAAAAATTAATTCCCAAAAAAATCGATTTGGACACTGGTCCAATATGTCTCATAGTACCTATACCAGACTCACTTCTGAGTATCATTTTAAAATCTATAAATAATAAATTTCATAAACTATATTATATAATAGTTTATGAAATTTATTATTTATAGATGTATTGTACTATTTATTAGAAAATCCGCAAATTTCATGGATGTGCTTGGTCGACTACTACACTCATTATTATTATTTATATTTTCGCTATTTTTTTCAAATATTTTAGGTCCAAAGTGTTATATCACCTACAAAATACCTAAAGTTGAATTTAACATAAATTTTGGATTTAACATTACTTTTAAAGCAGAAATTTTTGTTATGGCTACGTATTTTGATACAATAAGATATTTTCCCTATGTTAAAAGCATTTAATATTTTTAGAATGCAGACTTGAAAAAAAATCATGTTATTAACAGAACGTTTGAGTTATAGAATATGGCTATTTAACTGGAAACCTTAAAAATACTAATAACAATTTGGTGTTTAAAATAAATAACTCTACGTATTATTAAGATATAAACTTAATCTAAAACTAGATTTTTTCAAAAAACGCATTTAACCTATACTTTATTTAACTAAAATTTAACTTTATTTAATTTGATTTCAATCTTAATTTACTTTTAATTTAATTTAATTTTTTACTTAAAGCTAATCATTTTCCATACATTAAAATAAATAAATAAATAAATAAATAAATAAATAATTAAATAATAAAGAGTGTAAAGATAAATTCGTCAGTTAATGTTAACCGGATTTCAAAATAAACAAATTTACTTTTTAATAAAAATAAAACAAACCAAAATCATTTTAAATAAAAATTTTAAAAAATTATAGAAAAGTCTTAAAAAATAAAACTTAACAAAAAAATTTGCTAAAGTTGTCTAAAACATAATATTTTTTCTGACCAAAATCGACATTTTAAATTGTCAAAAAACAATACTTAGAGCAGACATGAATTGGGTAAGCGCAATACTGGAACTAGTCTAGGACCAGTAGATTCTAGAAATATAATTTTTACGTCCAGGTTCAGCCCCAGATGTGAGAAATCTAATTTAATTTTAAATTATGAATTTTTACTTAGAAATCTTGAAAACTATGGAATTTTCAAGTGGAACCAATGGACATTTAGAGCAGACTTGAATAGGGTAAGCGAAAAAGTAAAACTAGCCTAGGACCAGCAGATTCCAGAAATATAATTTTAACGTCCAGGTTCAGCCCGAGATGTGAAAAATCGCTTTTGAAAATTTTGATTATTTACTAAAGAAAACTTGAAAAATATGGAATTTTCAAGTGGATCAATGGACATTTAGAGCAGACATGAATCGGGTAAGCGGAATACTGAACTAGTCTAGGACCAGTAGATTCTAGAAATATAATTTATGTCCAGATTCAGATGTGAGAAGTCAATTTTTAAAATTATGAATTTTTACTAAAGAAATCTTGAAAAATATGGAATTTTAAAGTGGAATATATATATATATATATTTATATATATATATATATATATATATATATATATATATATATATATATATATATATATAATATATTATATAATATATATATATATATATATATACAATATATATATACATATATATATATATATATATATATTATATATATATATAATTATATATATTAGTAATATTATATATATATATATATATTAATATATATATATATTATAAAGATGATAGAAAATCAAATTCACTGCCTCCAGTCATAAAAAAGATGCACTTCTTGGTGGGTTTGTAGTTGATCGTAAAATTTCAAAATTTCAACAACACAATCGATGAGTTCTTGGCTATTGTCCAACAAAAGATTACGGCAACTCCACATCGCGATCTATCCCTTCATATAGGAAGGAGGGACTATTGAATCGCAATTAAAAACTTGAGTATTTTATGGTCTTCACCAGTTAGTGACATGATTAATTAAAATCTAAAGCACATGGTCAATGTCTGCAGTAATGCAGTAGTGAGGAGCAAAACTGTAGAAGGTAAGCAAACAAAGTAAAGCCTGACCGTCTTCAAGCGATAACGATAATGACGCAATAGGTGTTTACTCACCTACAGCTGCTTGACGAACACTTTATTTTTAACTAATATTATCTTTTGATAACTTGTATAGTATTGCCATACTATTATGGAATTTATCTATTGTTGTTAAAGTCTGGATCACATAATCGTTAATAAAAACAATACTTGTTATCGACAAAAGCTAACAATTGTCGAATCGTTAAAAGTAAATGAATAAACATACAGGAATGTATTAAAACAAATTAAAAGAATTGGTTTTTTGGTATGTGTATTAATTCACGATTTCGACGTTCAAGTTCAAGATAAAGAAGAAGGACAAAGTAAGACACTTCTTCCGGCAGGGAACCTCGCCGACGTTAATTTTCTAATTCAAAAAATTTCTGCCATATACTTCATTATCAATTCCAACAATTGTTTTCTTTTCTTCTTATTATTCCTTTTTTTAATTTCACTCACTTGACCTTCTGTCAAAAGTTTGAATTGCCAATTAAATTACAGGGTGTACAGGACAAAATGTATAAAAAATTATTTATATTAAATTAATTTATTACATAAATTATAAAAATCGGTTCTTATAAATTGTATTGATAGAAAATAAAAAAGCTAAAAATTAAAAATAGTTGAATAGAACAAATTTCAGGTCAACAAAATTAAGCTTTTTTTAATTAATTAAAAATTTAAATTTTAACTTAAACTTCACGTATAAATAACTAACTTTAAGTCAAATAAAACCTTTGAATAACTAGCTTTCAGTAAGTTTAAATTATGCTAAATTTAAGCTAACTGTTGTAAAATACGGCGTTAAGTTATTTGGAAACACAGAGAAAATTAACTTGAACCAAAATCAACGTTGAACATAGTTCATTTAAGATTGAAAATTTTTTTTCATTTAGTTTAAATTGCACGTTTTTTACGTTTGTGGTGAAATAATATTATACATATAAGAATTTTTCGATATTAATATATGAAATCATGAAACAATAAATTTCTAAAATTACTTTTAAGTACTAAAATTCAAGTAAAAATTCAAGAAAATTCTCAAGATGCTGTATTTAATGTGAAACAATGTTAAATAAACATTCTATAAGCAATATTTTAATTAATTTTGCATTAAATTTTTTCTATGTGAAGTAAGAGTCGGAAAATTGACTTTTGCCATTGACACAAATATGTTGATATAGTCAGTTGGGCATTAAAAATAATAAAAAAGTATCAATCACCACTGGTTGAACAAAAAGTTAATTTATAATTTAATAAAAGTAATAAAATAATTATCACAAAATCCTAATAGCCAAAAACCTCAAATTAAGTTTATTAAATGTTCGAGAGAATAAGTTAATTCACGCTGTAAATGTTGTACAGAAAATCTAAAAGAAATACGTTCGATATTTTCTGCAGTATAAATGTTTTTTATAGAGAGTTATCGCAATGAAAACCTATTACTACTATTAGTACTCAATATGCATGCAAAATTTTATTCACAAGTAGTTTTCGCCTTCACTAAAACAATATTAGAATAAACATAAAAGAGTAATTAATAACTGTTTCTTTATAGGCCGATTTCGAAAATTTAAAAACTCAAAATTCAGAAATAATTACGTATTTTCTGCATCAAAATTTTGTCCATTGATCCCATAGGATGTTTAAAATATCGGAAAATGCATTTTTGCTTATAACCCAGAAGCTAATGGACCGATTGCTCTAATATTTTTCAAATCAAAAATTCTGCTAATTATCTTCGATCAGCAAAAATTATGTCTCTAGATTAAATAGAACGATAAAAATCGAAAACATTACTTTGCCTTACATTGTTATTGTTTTCAATACTAAATCCAACAATAACACAAGGAAAATAAAGAATTGTTAATATATCTGCTATTTATGTACCGATTTGAAACTAAAAAAACAAAATTTAAGGAAAAATTAATAACTTTAATTTCAGAAAAATTTTATAAATTCTTTTGAAAAATTCACTTAAATATTTTTGACTCATTAGTAAAAAAATTAGGTCATGAAAGATGGCCAAAATCTCAAAAACATTTTTTTTAGACGTTGTTATTGTTTTTCTATATATATTCTATAAACAACCACATCGGACTAATTTTTAAAGAAAGAATTGACCATATCTCGGTGGTTTATGAATCGATTTTCAAAAAATTGAAAACATTAAATTCAGAAAATAATTGTAATCAATCAGTGTCATAACCAAGTCCATAGCTCTCTTAGGGGGTTCAAAATTTTTTGTCTTTAACTCAGGAACTAATGGTTTTATTCATTTCATGATAACAAATATTTCTCATTCCATTAACCTCAACATGCAGTCATTAGACCTTAACATAAAACCACAAAAATTGGGATTTTTTTCAATGGTTCATTAAGTAGTACAAAATGTATGATGGATAGAATCAGGGAAAGAGATACCCCTACAATGTGGGGTAGATAGAAACAGGGACGGAGCTACCCCCATACATTTACAAATTTAAATTATCGAATATCTAAAAAAACTATTATTATAACAAGATTTAAAAATTTGTTAGACAAAATATGAGACAGATAGATTTAGGGAGAGAGGTAGCCCCATATAATTCAAAGAACAGTTGCTGAATATCTAAAGAACTATTGAAGTCAGGGTATTTAGATTTCAGATATCAGAGGGGAGATGTATTCTTTATTTAAAGCAGATAATAATAATAATAATAAAAATAATAATAATAATAATAATAATAATAATAATAATAATAATAATAATAATAATAATAATAGTATTAAAAATGATAATAATAACAATAAAAATACATGCATCCGTTGCATGAAAGTTTTTTTAATGTCTCGATTTATGAAAATTTTTCCTGCATCAAGGATGGTGGAGGTATAGAGAATAATATGGGACTTATAACCAAAAGTATATATAGAGAAAAATTATTTGATCGAATTTAAATAGAACTATTCCATATATAAGAGTTTTACATGCTTGATAGCTTTTTCCGAATATGATCCATGTATTGGAGCTAAATTAAACAACCACAAAATTTTGAGGTTATATTCGTTTACTTAAATAAATCTATTTGGTGAATTTAAAATATTGTCTTTCAAATTGTGATCTATATCACATACTGATATTCTGTTAATCAAATTTAGATAAGTTTTGATATGATATAGTAATGTTAAATCCAGGCTCAGATATAACTATTTTTTATTTGAGCAATATAGCATATTTTAAATAGGAAACGGCTCCGTAAAATTTCAAAGCCCTAGTAGAGAGTTTAAAAAACATGAGAATTTTATGTTATGGGTACGTTAAACAACTAAAGGAATTACAAAAAGCCAAGTTAATATCAGATATTTGTGTAATCAGATCCGAAATTAAATGCTGGTATTGCAATCGGATCTGCTGAAATTGCGATAGTTTCTTTAATTGCATAAAAATTTGTCGTGTTTTGTTAAGGTTGTGGTTTTATGGATGTCTATAAACCTACGTACCCAAATTGGGTTCAGAATTTCAATACCGACCATTGGAAAATTGATTGTGAAGATACAGATCCAGACATATTTGTACTTACTACAGAAAAGAAACAAAGACTTGATAGGGTAATCCCAGCGTTTCCAAATTCTTAATTTGATGGTTTGGATTGTATTATATTAGTAAAACATTCTTTTGATTCTAGTCTTGCAAAAACCAATAAAACAGAAGCACTATTCGAAAATTGATTTGAAAGATGCACTTTGGCAAATCAAAAAAAGAAAAGTTCTAGTCCGAAGAATGTTTTCATCTTATCTTATATGTCTATGAATCAGTTTACACCACGTATGGTTTGAAATTATATGTATTTGCATGCCTTGGTGATCTTTTTTAATTTTGCATTGAAAAAGTAACGTATTTAGGATACCTGAGGCAATGATGCTGCAAGTTGACGACAAAATGGTTAACGACTTAAAAGGCTGTAAAAATATTGTACCGGATCCTTTTCATGAACTGATAAGAAAAAAACTGCGTTGAAACTTAGGAATGTAAAAGCTGATAAATAATTTAATTCTGATTCATTTGATTATGAACAGCCCAAATTACGAAAACATGTACTGGGACAGATTTACTAGACATACAATTTTAGACAAATTTAAAAATGGCAGACTTTTCTTCAGACAATTTTTACGAATCTGATATTTGGAAGTTTGTTGTTCCTAAAGATTTGCAACAAGTTATTATATATGTCACGATGTACCAAATTCATATTGAAAAAAACAATCGAACGGATAAGACTTTACTATCATTGGTAAAAATTAAAAAAAACGTACAAGATTATATTGGAAATTGTGAAGATTGTTGAACTTCCAAGGCTCCAAAACAAATATTGAAACCACCTAAAGGACAGTTTATTAAAATAGACAAAGATCTTATTATACCAGTCAATGAACACGTTTATCGCTTAACAAATAAAGAAGAAAAGAAAATGGGACAAATGTATAAGAAGCATTAATTGTTCCTTGAAGAATAGTTTTCATTAGTTGATTAGACGAACACCATGTCAAATTTTATTTCGTCAGATGTTGTTCACACACAGGACTACAAATAATTGTCAAGTTTAGAACTTTAATAGGACTTATTCGTTACATTCCACAGACATGACGAAATGTTATTAATCAGATTTTTAGGATTTTGCTTTTAAGGAGAGCATGTAATTCGCCAAAATTTCAGTTAAATTAAAACTTGTTAACGCAAATATTGCACCTGTTATTATCAAAGCTAAAGTTTTAAAAAGGAACAGGTTAAAATATCTTGATAGTAATATTACGGACATATATCATGCAAAGGATATTTGAATAAAATTTTCTTTAACTTTATAATTTTTTCACAGATTCATTTCCTAAGTATATATACTGTTAATGTATGTGTTCATGCGAGGTAATTTTCTTATTTCCCCATTCAATTTTCCAACATTTTTCAATTTTAAATATAATAGATCAAGTTTTTATAAAACTTAATAAAACTATTTAAGACTAACAAAATTTTGTAGAGGCACTGGAAAGTGGTATCCCCTTCTTAAATGAAATGTGTTTCTGAAAATTTTATAAAATTTGGAGCATGGATGAAGGAAAAATAGCAAAATATTACAGACCACATAATTTCAGGATAGGGAATGGGGAGTGGTATCCTCATAAGCTAACTGAAATTTTCTCTAAATTGGTCATGATTCGGCATAGCTGCATTTCTTACTTATTATATTCTAAATACTATCAACAATTGTAAAGCCTCCCCCACGTCTATAGATAGTTAATTTCTTGCGATTTATTAATCCATGAAGGGGGAGGCTTTACATTTTTTGATAGTATTAAGTGACAGTTATGACTTAAAAAAGGCCCTCAATATGATCAAGAGTATAATTTGGAGACAAAAAAGTGAATTCTTTAGATTTTTTAAACAAGATCGGTGGTAAACGATATTAGTTTTGAAATGTATCAGTTGTTCCAAACGATAAATCGATTTAACGATATAACAAATTGATACAACTTTATTGGTAATCAGATATTGAATTATAAACAAAATTTCTACAAATTTGAATCATTAATAAAAACATGAGGAATTGAAAATTTAACATGTTCATGAATATCCAACTATTATATCTAATGATGAATTGCCGGATATATTTGAAATGTAGAAAATGAAAGATGTAGAATATAAATAATACAAAAATTTCACAGTTTGTTATGAAAACAGAACTTTTACTTGTTTTTTTAGTGAAAATTTTGAAGTAACTTTTCAACTGTTTTTGGACAATGATTTTTTTTTTTTTTGTACAGATAACATCATTAAACTAGATCATAATGCAGATTGTGTTTATCATTGTGTGATATTGTAAAACGTAATAATAATATAATGGTTGTATGTGAAGTAAAAAGATTTACAAATGAAAATTATACATAAAACATACTTGTGACTGTCACCCGCGTATCGATATAAATATTCTAAACATAATGGTTACCAAATGAAAAAGCGGATGGTGTTAAGTACTATTTATTTATTACAATGTGAGTGACAGCAAAGATGACCGTAATATTAAAATTTTTAAATTATTATCCGCACACACATAAGCGTATATATATATATATATATATATATATATATATATATATATATATATATATATATATATATATATATATATATATATATATATATATATATATATATATATATATATATATATATATATATATATATATATATATATATATATATATATATATATATATATATATATATATATATTATTTTTATTTATTTATTTTTTCCAATTTTATGCACATACCTATATGGGGGTTTCCTTTCTGTTATAATTTATTCTTTAACTATATTTGGGTATATAAAGACCGTAGAAAGCATGATAAGCATGTTCATTTATTTTCTAGCTATAGATGCGTAAACATTCATCCACATAATAAAAATAAAAATTACATTCGAGACTTAAAAGTCCTTAACATTGCAAAGAACTTTCTAAATATACATATATATAACTGTTACTGCTACTTAAAGTGTGTTGAATTTGTAACTGTAAAGTGTGTTGAATTTGTAACTTTTTATTTTAATTTATTCTTAACTAATAAAAAAAAGAAGGTGAGAAAAACAACTGACGATAATTCAAATAAATCATAACAAAAAAAACATATTAATTGAAAACAATGTGATCTATTAAAGCTAATAAAATATCACATCAAAATATTTATACACATATTAATAAGAGTTATTGACTTTTAGGATAAAAGTGTCTCATTTATGAAATTGGTCTCTGCATTTAAATGTCATGATCATTTGTATCGATCGCATTGTTAAAGTGTTAAAGTAAATACAAAGAAATTGAAAAGTTTAAGTGATCGGTATATTAAAATCTCCACTGCTAAATATGATGGTTTAAAATATTTTCGCTTTAACATTTGTTTGTGCCAAATAATAAACTATGATATATGAATTTTATAATTGTGCATTTAATAGTTGATTGAGTTCCTAGATATCACTTGTATCATATGAAACATATGGTTTTGAATTTTATAAAAAAATTGTGTACAAATCGGTGATATATAAATAAGTTTAGATTCATATATATTATTGTCAAACATTGAAATCAATCTTGAATCATAATTCTTATGGTATTAGTAAACTATATCATATCGTAGCGGCTCTTAAGTTTTTTTATTTTCATTTTGTGATTATCGTTATCTGAGATTTATGAAATTTAATGTGATTTTGGCAATGGATCTTTTATGGGATCCAATTATACTATAAATATTATCAATGATATTTATTTTAACCATTATTACAGTATCCTAAATATTTTGACATTTATTCTCTTTTAAGTGATTTGTTTATAGGGGCTATAGGAAATTTTGGACTTAACGAAATTGTAGGGCATAATAGCTGTTAACCACATCACTTGCCGTTGGACATAAAGATTATTTTTCTTTTTTAAAACAAGTTCAATTTTTCTATTTAAGATTTGATATATGTTTTTAATTAAGACAAATTTGGTTCAAAAATACCGCCATAATTTTTATTTTTAATAAACAATTTGAAGATATTTTCAGATCTTTAAGATTACACAATAATTAAAAAGTTTATAATTAGTTTTGTCTTTTTTTAATTAATTTATTTTCCTCACATCGTTTTGAAACCTTTCCCGCTTTTGGAAAGTAGTGATGGGCGGATTTTCGTATTCAGCAAAACCATTTTTTTGAACATACATTTTCAGTCAGATTTATAAGGACCATTCCATAACCATAACAACTAAATAATTTTACAATTTCGCTTAGTTTTTCAAGAATGCTTTTGGTCGTCAATGTGTTGAAACATGACCCCACTCGGTTTTTGCTGTTCATGTATGAAAAAAAGTTCAATACGTAAAATAGTTACGTATTGTACATTTTGTCATAGAAGGTACAGTACGTAATAGGACAAACACCATTTGACGTTTAAAACATTAGGCTTCTTCCCCTTTATTATTTAGTTTATAACTAACATTGTTAAGTCTTACCTCAATGTATTTTTAAAGTAGCAATATAGGCTGATTGTCAGAACTGACAATTTTTTGACGCATTTCACAATTTTAAATGGTAACTAGCAGACCCGCAAACTTAGTTTTTCCAAAACAAGTTTTTATGGATGTTGCTTGCCCTAAGCAAATATTATTGTTGTGTTATCATAGATTATTAGTAATTTAAATTCGCTTTGTGTGGGGATACCTCTCCTCCGATCCTATCAGTCGTATATGTTTTTAGTGATGGTGTCTCAAAGTATGTTACAGCTCTTTAGATCCGGACAGGTATCGGGATCATTCTGTGTAAATGTCCTTAAAATTGGCCAAGCTGTTCCAAGCATCCTATTTCATACATGTATAGATTTTCGTATTTAAAAGGAGAAAACACGGTCCAAACACCACAATAACAATCGTGCCTTTTTATTCAACACCGTTTGTATTTTAATTCATTCATTAGTCAATTAGTCAGTATATAAATTTTGTCAATTTATAAAAATTGAGTAAATCACATACAGGAAAAATGTTTAATAATGTAAACAATTTTTATTTGCAATCAGATGCAGACATTTAAGCACACGGCACAGAAAACGTAGAATCTAAAAAATAAAAAAGAGGTTTGGATTACGCAAAACAAAGTACAAAACTAAAAAAAATTATCGACTAATTTTTTAGTTACAATGGAAAAATTATGATAATAGAAAATATTACAAAGAAAAATACTACAAAAGCTTCATGAATTCTCCCATGATAATTATTATGACAAACCCAAAACATGAAACTTCTGAAAATCTAAAATATAATATGCTAATATATATCTAGGATTACTCTACAAATTAACTTATTTTGTAATTGTAAAAAATTTAAAAGAAATTTTAATAAGAAAACAATGAGCTTTTTATGAACGTAATTATTGATGTTACACGCTGAATGCCAAATATAAGAGATAATAACTCTTTTGTTTCCTCTTATTTAAATTATGCACAGAATTGTGAACTTATTTATAGTTTAAAAACCCCTGCACGAAAACCTGAATTGTATAATGACAGTGATATGAAAATTGGCGATTCCCTTTTTTATTTATTAACCTCAACTTATTAAACAAATTTTCTAATGTGTATGTGTATGTATGGGCAAAATTTATAACAGATTAAATTATTCATATAAATTTATGAGAAAAAAATAAAATAAACAGAATCGTCAATTACCATATTTCTAAAATTCAGTTTTTTGTTCAGGGAACTCAGAACGACTTCCTATGTTTGAATTGTTTTATATACAAACATTGCGGTTTTCAAACTTTAAATAAATAAGTTGACAATTATGAGTACAATGTGTTATTATCATCTAAATTTGGCATTCAGCGGGTAACATCAATAATTACGTTCATTGGAAGCTCATTGTTTCCTTATTAAAATTTCTTATAATGTTACTTTACATTGATTTTACATTTCTTAAAAGGTTTACAGTTAAGAAATCCATATATAATTTTTGAATACTTTACTATTACTAAATAAGATAATTTTGAATATTTTTAATAATTCAATGTTTTAGTTATCCTAGATATAAGGGATATGTTATATAGTAGCATTATTCCATTTTAATCTTCTGATGGTTCATTTTTTGGTTTTGTCATAATTATTAACATGGGATAATTGATGATACCTTTAGAACTAATTAATTACTTTTTGTAGTTTATTTATATTGAAAAATTATTATATTTTTCTGTTTATCATTATGCAACTGCCACAAATTTTATTTAAAGTTTTGAATTTTGCTTTGCGTCACCAAACCTCCTATATTTATATATTCACCACAAGTGGTGAATAAGGTATATTAACTTAAAATTGTCAATTATAAACAACAAAATAGAATCGAATTTTGCCATAATCTTATATATACAATCAATATCGTTTCAGTATAAAAAAAGTTATAGCTTAAACAAGTAGAAGTTGTAGTCGGTCAAGTGCTACTTTTTAATACCCTACACCACATTGTTGGTTATCAATTATAGCTATCAAAAGTTAATGATCGGCCTTCGTACAAACATATTTTCTAATTTGTGCTTAAGAGTGCAATATATTAAGGTATAACTTGCTTTCAAAGGACTTCTTCTAGGGGGGATAAAACGGAAGGTAGATGAAATTATGCACCGACATCGATTTCTGGTTATATTTATATATATGAAATTTAAGCACATTAAAGTGCTATTTTAAAGGCGAGTTATATGGGATCTATGAGAAATAATGGACAAATACTCGTATAATTTATTATAAATTTTTTACAAATGAGAAATTGTATGACCTTTAAACCTCATTCCGGAAGGAACATTTGTATGGGGGCTAGGTGAAATAATGGACACACCATCAACAATAGGCGACATCCTTGGGCCTAAGTAATAAGAGATGCCAAGCTTCGTAGAGGTATCTCGATGCGACCTGCATTTTATTCACAAGGTTTACATAGACGCCAACCAACCAGATTAATGGACGGACATTGTTAAATCAACTCTGAAACTGATTCTGAGTCGAACGGTACACTTAAGTGTGGTGGTAGCAATATTTGTTCTATGCGTTACAAACTTAAGCACTATCGCACGGAGTATGGTATAAATATAACTAATTTTATCGCTCATTAAGAGTTCCTGTGTTATATTAAAAAATTATATATTATATACTTCTGCGAGTGTAAGTGTATGTGAAAGTGTGTATATGTGAAATATATTGTATTTATTTCACAAGTATTTGTGGTGAAGGGTATTGAAGATTCTGCATAGGCGAATTAAACTTGTTACTTGTTTTGAATCTACGTTTTCTCTTCTCATCCGTTGCATCACAAACATGTTTAGCCAGTGTGCTTTGATGTCTTTATCAATATTATAAAAACTTTGAGATTGCAAACAAAAAATTATATTCATTATTAAATATTTTTCCTGTATGTGATTTGCACAATTTTTATTAAATGACAAAATTTATACACACATTTCTATACAAAACAAGTAAAAATGCTAAATACGGCTGTGCCGAATCTTCAATACCCTCCACCACAAATGCGTGTAAAGTAAATACATTTTATTTCGTACATACACACTAACACATACACTAACAGTCGTATACAATATATATAAATTATTTTAACATAACACATATAAACATACCTTCTTACCGTTACTCACAAAATAACAAAGTTAATACCCCTTCACCACTTGCGTTGGTGGAGGGTATAATAACAACAATCATTATTTGTAATTGACTAATGAATAATATAACAAACGGTGTTAAATAAATAAGTACGATGTCATTGTTATTGGTGTTTGGTCTGAATTTTCCCCCTTTAAAATACAAAAATTACTATTTAAAATTGTGGTCAATAATTGAAATTATTATCCACAGTGTTGTTTAAAAATGTGATGATTTTATGTTTTTATTGAATAATTTTCTCTTTCTTCCAATTTTTAAACGAAAAATATTCTAGTTCAAAACATCACACAGTGTGTACAAAAAATCCCCAACATTTTATTTATTATTTGATTGAAAAAATCGTTTACATATATTTTGCCCTTATAATTCTCTATAAAACGGTCATTAGACATTTTTGGACAGTTTTTTTTTTTTAATTTGGTGAGCTCTTTTCTGGTCCAAAAAAACTTTAACTATTTTCTGAATTCTATATCAAATTCTAAATAATTTTTGTGCAAAATAAAAAATATTTTGAATTAAAAATTTAGAAAAACATTTTTTTCAATATCTGGTAATATATTTTACTTTAATATGAACTATTTTCTTTCGGACTAAACATTTTTTCTCAATTCTCAAAGAATTTCTAACGTAAATGCATATAAAATAAATCCGAGGACATTAGACGAAATACATTCCACGCTAGCAATATCAGAATTTCGTTAATTTTTAAATATTTTTCTTTAGGAAAAAATGCGAAAGCTAAAATAGTCAACAAAGAACCTGCTTATAAAGCTATATTTATTAGCTACCCACTCAAGAAATCAATGAGCCAAACTTCTTATAATGCTGGGGTGAGAGGACAAAAATTGTTGATTTAATTTTATACAGAATTTATATAATATTTTAGATTTTTTTCAACTCAAATAGAGCCTAAAAAACTAAAAACACCTGTCCAAAAACAGGTCAAAATTTTACTTTGGTCTAAATTTCTCTTTAACTATAAGCGTTATCCTAAACATGCTACATGTAAATAAAATATTTGTTCAATCAAATCAAAAATAAAATTTTGGCGATTTTTGAAAAATCGTCATACCCGGAGTGACCCACTTAGAACCTGTCCTCCAAATCAATTGGAAAGCAGCTCAAGAATGTCCATGGGAAATGTCGTAAAAAATATTCAATAGTTCCAAAGTTACAAAAAGTAGGAAACGGGATAAAGCAAGGCAGGAAGAGCATTACATATACTGTATTCGAAATCTGAAATAGGTTTTTGCATTTAAAGAAACTGGTCCAGGTGAGAATTATTGTTTATTTCGAATTATTGAAGAAGCCATTTTTAATGGAAGGTATTTTTAAGATTTTTTACTAAAACACTCAGTGTTTTCATTTATAATAATTCACAAAAAAACTTTCATTTAAAATAGTCACTGTTTTAAGTCTGAAATAAGTGGGACAAAGAATAGAAAATTTGTTTTTTTGTCAATGTATCAAATGTTTATCAAACAATTTGAAATTTTTGAGATAATAATAGGTCCATTATGTCTTCTAGTACAAATGGTTTTTTTGCCTCCACCAACTCAAGTTGTCGGTCTAATTTTGATTCCCTTCCCTGAAAATCTTTCAATATGAACCAATTGAATTAAAGTTCGTCAGTTATTCTTTTTAAATGTACTTAATATACGTAACTAATTTGACAAAAATCGGTCCATATTTGGTTTTAAAGCCTTTTCCCGGAAAGCGGTTTTAAACTTAATTTTATTGAAATTCGGCACAATTATTTTTCCAATTGATTAAAATATATGCTACAAATGTTACGAGTATAATTTTCTTCCATATAAGGTCTTTTCCGGAAAACTGTTTTGCGTATATAAAGATCATAAGTAAAAACCAAATTTATGATAAAATTGAAATTTAGCACAATGATTTTTTCCAACCGACATAAACATATATTATTACTTAGCCGAATATATTTGTTATAGCTCCCATATAAGACCCTTTGCCCATTCCCGAAATTAAATTTTAGGTTCTTAAATAAATCATAAATAATTGGGTTTTTTTCGCATTAAATTTGAAAATACTTAAACGGGGTTCACTTCCTTATAAAGCCCTAAATGTTGGGCAGGATTTCCCGTTGTCGGTCTTAACAGAATATATTCAACATTATGTAAGTTTCTATAAATATATATTTATTTAATTAAACAGGCTGACCTGTTTGCTCATGAAACCATATTTTAAACCGGTTGTTCTGAAAAGTCCTTTTTTCAAATAACTCGAAACTCGGTTTCTTGAAAATGTCGCTTTATTGAGAACACTATTTACATGATACATTTATAATCCAATACACCTATAGGTATTCCCACATAACACCCTAATAAATATGAATTGTGATTCATACAACGAAAATACTAATGACTGATATTTTTGCTATAATTTCTTCCCTACCAATACGATTATTTTTGGCAAATATTACCAATCGAATCGATTTTGTTGGTTTTTTATCTGCTCAGGACATCAATGCACATTCAAGTCATGAGCTCCTGCCATTAGTAAGAGGTGAGCATGTCAAAAAGAGACATTCGATATAGCAATATCGTGTCAGATTTTGAAGAATACTTTATACATTTTTCTCTTCTTGATGTTACACACAGAACAACAAAGTAAATGTAACATCATTCATCATTTCTGTTTGTAGAGATTATAATTAAGTAGTCTATTTGCAATTTAATTTAAATATCAAATGCCTTTGGACAATGTCTACATTATTAAATCAAGAAGAATGCAAAATTACAAATTACAAACAAAATTTAAATTTTGATTTAAATTAAGTTAAAAATAGAAATTACAAATATATACATAACAACTTTTTGCATGGAAATACTAATACATAGGATAAAACACCAAGGTACAGATTTTGACTCTTTTTTTATTCTTCAAACTATCGGATCTTTCAAAGAGATTAATTTAAATTTTTAAAAGAAGTTTTATTTTTTATCGCCTTTTGAATAAGAATTTTCTTCTAAAAATTTATAAAAATCAAACAGATAAAACTCAAAAAAGAGCACAATCCAAAAAAGAATTTTATAATTAATAATTTGCACAAATTGTCTTGAATTTGTGTGTAGTAGTGAAAAATGTTTTTTTTTATTAAGCTGGAAAAGGGTTGTTTGTATATTTACAACATTTGCATGAATATACAAACGTTATATGAACTTTTTGGTGTTTTTGTTATTGTTTTTTTTTTATACAAAATAACAACAGTAAGTTTTATTGCCGCAAAAATTTTGTTTTGTGTGCTTGTGTATGCACATTTTTGTTTTCTTTCCAATCAATTTTGAGGAGTAAAAAAAATAAACATATTTTTTTGCTCTTCGCTAAAGAAGAGTAAAATAATTTTTCCGATTTTGCACAGAGCATAGTCGAAGAAATAACGAATACAATTTTAATCGAAAAAAACGATTTATTTTTTTAATTTCCTTAAAGAAGAGTAAAAATTAAGATCATTTGAAATAAATATTTTGCTTCGAGCTTTTCCATACTCTGCAAAACACCTTACAGTTGATCTAATAAAATTATATTTTGAATAGAATTTTATATGAATATTCTTCTTATTTGGAAAAGTACAAGTACTAAGGTGGAGACTGCGTACGTAAACCTGCAAAGTTTGCCAGATATTGAATTGAAAAATTCGTAAAAATTTTCTTTTGTAATTTGATTGAAAAATTTACATGTAAAAAGTCCTTAAAATCCTACTATGCCTCTTTAAATAAAACTAATAGAATCCGGGAACGAACAACACTATTCAAACGCTGTAGCCCAATTCCGTAACTTATTGACGACACAAAAATTGTCGTTAAGTAACGAAAATTTGTTAGTTAACGAATTTTATCGTTAACTGATACTCTGAAAAAAAATATTTTCTAATTTATCGTTAAAAGTATCGTAAGTTAACGATATTTTTTCGCTAAGCTTACTACAATTAAAAAGTTGTCGTAAAATCATAACGAAAATAATAAAGTTGTTTATATACATCAGATAATACAACCTAATACATAAGAGGTCAGTGATCGAGCAATTGTCCTCCACGACCCCCAAAGCGTAGTCAAGTTAATAAGCCACAATGAGTTGAATCACTTGATCGTCACAATGTGTATTATGAGCGACATTAAGTGCATACAACTGATGCTTTTGACGCTAGCAATCACCAAACTGCTGGTTGTATGGAAGGTACGTGGTCGTCATCACAAGAAAAATGCCAATTTGAACGTGCTTACACAAAAGTAGTGAACTAATTTTGGACTGAACCAATCATAAAAATACTAATATATATTTAACACAATCGCACTCTTTTTCATTGTTGAGATCGAATAATTCCAGTTGGATCCACTTTCGTATATATAAGTGAGCAAAAGTTGATGGTTTTATTCATAAATTGTTTTGAATAAATAATAAATTTATATATTAATTAAAAATAATTTCATTTTATATATTGATGTTTTCAATTTTCTACCGATATTTGTCGTTAAAATTCATAACAAAAAATATTATTAACTTATATAAGAGAGACATTTTTCGTTACTTAACGATATCGGTAGTAAACTTAAAAAAGTTACGGAATTGCATTATTGGTTGTTTTATCATGTGGATTTGGACTAACAGTAGAAATTATAGTACCATATTAAATTGAAATATTTTCATATTGGTGAAAATATTAATGACTTTTGTATGGGAGAAATATTGTATCAATCACAGTAAATTTTAACATTCTGCATCTTTGGCCCAAAAAAAATTGTACCAAATTTCATTGAGATATATCTCGATAGAGTATTTATAACGTTACACTCAGTGATATTTAACAAGAAGTCTATCTGCCCGTGTAACGACTCACTTTTTCTGCTCGTAACATGCATCTACACAAACGCAAATTACCCCAACCATTAGTGCTTAGTAAGGAATAAAAACATAACAATTTACTCTTTTTGTAATGGTATTCGAGTTTTATTGGCGTAATTGAACTTATAAAACTATTTTTTACATCCTCCACTACCACAAGTGGTCAATTCGTGTGTAACGTCAAGAAAGAATCATGTAAGAAGTATATGTATTTTTGCAACAAATCAAAATTTAAGTCGAAGTAGCCAAGTCTGTCTGTTGGAAACATTCACATGACTGGAATAATTGCCCAAATACAGCAAAATTCTCCCACATTACTTAGGACAACGTTACACCAGCTATACCAGTCCATCAATAAAAAAGTTCTAGACCGAAATCTGAGACAAGCTCAAAATTCCTTTTAGATAAATAAAATTTCATTATCACATATACTTTATCATCGCCCAAAAATCGTTAAATTTAGGTGAATGGAAACAAGTTATAAACTAAAATTTAAAATTTTTCCCAAAATTTGTCATATATATTTATGTTGATATAAAAATAAACCCCAAAAAGTAATTGATGGTGCTGGAGGCATTAGATGTCCTAGCTTTCATATATGGCTCCTACCCGGAATATGGTTCTGTTTAAATTTGGTACAACTGTGGAGCACCTTTAATGGTTCATCGTATATTATGTCAAATGAAGAAGGTAGCATTTATCTCAGCAGCAGAGAAAAAAAATTGAAAGCCCATAGACCATAACTGCTCCGCATGTCACAAATAGATAAGAGTTTGCTAAAACTTGCTTGGTTTGGAAAAAAGGGCAGTAATATTCTGCGGGCCGATGAGTCAAAATTTTTTTATTTGTAAAGAGGCCCCTTAACAAGGAATATAATAAAAAATCTTCAATAAAAACTTTCACACACGACGGTTCTAGTGTTATGTTATGGAGATGCGTTTTGTACTATAATGTTGGACCCATTTTCCGTATTAAAATTATTATGGATGCGTCAGAATGTATAAAAATATTAGACGGTGTAATGCTGGTCTCTCTAGTCTCCCGATGTAAATACAATCGATAATTTCAATTATAATAGAATGGTGCCAGAATGCAATAAATTCAAAAGGAAGGCGATGTTTGGTGACAAAATGCTAAGCATAAATAGTAAACTCAATTCGATAAAATACCGCTAAAAATTAAACCACAATTATTAATTTTTGGTTTTTTGTTATAGTTGAAACCGGATGGTGCTATTATTTTGATGCCAGATTTTATAAATTCTTCTGGAAAATAATAATTTTTGGTATCTTCTTCTCTGTTCTTTTAATTTATTTTTGATTTTAATTAACCATGTAATTAGAACAACTTTTTATTGAAATGGCTTTTATGACTTATTAAAGAAGACGTATGTATGTGGTGCTATTATTTTGAACGCAGCTGTATGAACCATTTAAATGAAAATCGTCTTGATTAAATTTCTAACAATCTTAAATACATGTATATTAAAAAATTGATCTCTATAGGTCCATATTTACCTATAGCTTCCATTTAAGGCCTTTTCCCGTAAAAGGACTTAAAGCTGTTAAAATTTTGTATCTAATTTTGGAATCGGCTTAAATAAAGACCGATTCCATTGAAAATTTGGAGCAATACCATAGTTCAGTTTAATTTTTTATTTTTATTTCCAAATAATAACATATATTCAAGACAGTTAAATTTCAATAGAATTAGACCAAATTTTAGTGTTTTAATAGCTTAAAACCATATTCCAGGACGGAGGCTTATAAGCACCAAATAATGAATCCAACACAATCTAGTTTCAATCGGTTTATTAACTTAGCCAAATTTCATTGAATTCGGGTAATTATGCTAAGCAAGAGAATGTTTCCATTTCAAGCAGATGGGCAAAGCTAAATCGATTTCGAATTGATTTAGGCCTCGGATACAGCCGCCAATACAAAAAATATTAATTGCCAAATATCTAAAGAAATATTAACCAAAGCAAATAATTTTCAAATATTTTAACACTTTTAAGAGAACTGAACAAATGTAGGACGGAAAGGATTAAAAGATTAAAGAACTTTTTGATCTAGGGTCCTTAAATTTATACCCAATCATTTCCTGTAAAACAACATTACGTGAGTAAATAGACGGTAGATATGGTCAGGGAAAAAAGAGACTATCGAACAAAGAAAAATAGAAGAACTGTTCCCGTATTCACCAAGTATTTCATCAAGAGTTTTCTATGAATCGGTTTTACTGGAAGATTTTAGATCTGACATATCCGGCTGGAGATTTATTCTTCATTCAAACCAAACATTTTTAATTAATATCTAATGTTTCAATTATTTTAAGATATAATTAAAATTTAGGTCCGAGGCTATTTGAGCATTGTCATCGAATTCAGAGTGTGATTTCTTGTAACAGACCTATTTTTGTCTCATAGTCTTTAGAAAATTATCCTTAACTTCGTCTTATTGATTCTTAATTATAAAAACTGACTTTTCAACAGATAACTATCTTGTTTTTGGTATTTTTAATAAATCATATAAGAAAAAATATTTTATATATCATTTCGTTTTAATAAAATTATCGTTTCGATTTTTTCGTAAGTTTCGTAAGCAGTATTTTTAAAAATTTCTGGAAAATTTATAAATTTAGAGCAGTATTTCTCACAAGGAATTGTTTTGCGGAACCCTTGTAACATTGTTGTGGAAACGCGGATCCGCATTTTTCAAATAAACGAAAGTTTACCGAACCAACTTCGTAACACATAAACAACTTAGAAGCGCATGATTCAATTAATATTGTGATGTGTAAAAATGGTAGAGTTCAGTTGGCAAATCCTTTTTTTATTATTATTTCTTTTATCTATTAAAGCAAAATATCGACCAGGCATGGATCCAGAATTTATGTGGCACTAAATAATAAATATGTAAATAAAATTCTGTTCAGTTAGACGGAAGGACAGAAAGACAGGCGGACAGACAGACTGACAAAGATAAATTGACTCAGATTTTGATTTGATGCATGAATATATACACATCATGAGGTCTGAGATGATTCTTTTTAAACGTTACATACGGAATGACAAAGTTAATTTACCCTCTTCATTACCATATGCAAGCATAATCAAATTGAATTGTAACACTTTTGAAAGAGAGAGAGAGAGAGGAAAAATAACACTCAAAAAAAATTTATATGGAATTATGACAACGAGAAAAATGAAACGTTTTTATGATTCAAAAGAGACGATTAAATAATCTTGATTACGTATTGATGTATATCGTTAAAGTCTAAAGCCAGTTACAATTCGGATTAATAAACCTATTTTAAATAGGAAACTGTTTAGGAACACAACAAATAATCTACCCAAATTTCATTGAATTCGTAGAATTTTTCTAGGTATAAGACTGTTTCCAATGGGCAGACAGACAAACAAATGATTCAGAATTTGATTTAATTTCAAGCATATTCAACTTGTTGAGGTCTTATATAATTATTGATTATAACCCTTTACCACCATAGTGGTTGTGCAAAAATTGTAACGGCTAGAAAATATTGTGCTACCACCAATTTTAAGTATACATTTAAGTACACATTTAAGTTGTGATCAGAATCAATAAAAAAAACAATATGCGAAATTTTACGAGGTTCGGTCCATAATTTTTTCTAGCTCCTATGTAACGCCCACAGAAAAATTCCTTTTATAACACACTAATCCCAAATTAGTATGATTCATAAATTGTTGGTAGCTACCACTTATAACCAACAATGTGGTGTAGGGTATTAAATAGTCGGTCGGTATTCTACTTGAGATGATAATAATGCTACAATACGTATGCAGATTAACCAATATCCTGTATTTCAAAATGATCTAAATTTTATGAGAATAAGTTTATTATTTCACTCGCCATTCTTCTATATTCCCACTTCCTTATATCACTTTGAAGCGCATAAATCTCACAATAACATGACATACAAATACATCGCACTTGTGTGTGGATTAATAATAAAACCGTTAGAATCAAAACAGATTAAGGAGGCGATTGATATTCTTCCGTCCCTCAATCTGGGTAGCTGTCCATGTATTCCTTATATTTTAAAAAGATGATCTTAATTATCCGAGCATCCATATAACACCCAAATCCTAATATCACTTTGAACTGCATATATTTCAGATTTTGGTTGGTATTGTTGTTCTCTATGTTAAATTTATAAACATAAAAACAAAAACCAATAACAAAAAATAATAAAAAATTATTATCATCTTTTTAAAATATATAAATATAAATCAAGAAATATGAAAAAATATATATTTTCTTTTTCAAATAAATATGTTAGTAAAAGTATTATTGAATCATAAACTCGACTACATTTTTTTCTCGGATAAGACTACGAAGTATATTCAAAAACCGAAACCTGAAATCGGTTTCTTGCATTTCAGAAATCCGACCAGTTTCAAATAATTTCTATTTTCGAATTATTCAACACGCCGATTTTCTTCAGTCGGTTAATCGGTTTTCAATGGAAGGCACTTTTAAGCACTTTACTAAAATATTCAGCTTCATTTTTGTATATTCGGTCATGACTGAGAATATATAAAATTTTTTATCCTGTGTGTTACATGAGTAAAGTACTGTATGCACATGAGACATCATATTCTGAATCGATTTTGCTATTTCCTGTCTGTTTTAGACATAATCATATCAATAAAATTAATTAAATAATGCAAGAAATTAAAGAAATAGTTTCTGTAAAGGAAAAGTAATGGATTTAAATAAAATCATGGTATCTAAACACATTATTTTAAAAACTACCAAAATACTTTTATAACCCACTTAATGTAATTATAATTTGATGAAATCTGGTACAAATGGTTATTTTGTCATAAGAACAAATACGCATTTTGATTACTACGGAATAATTATTTCAAATTCATTCCATATAAAAGTCATTCTATTAAATAATATTTTCTATATATTTATAATAATCAAACAAAAACCTAGAAAAATCTCAAAAAGTACAGGTTTTTTTAATACACTAAAGAGGACACAATTGTCTAACACTGAATGATGGTATAAATCTGCTTCATATTACAAACCTTGTAATAACTACGGGCTCTACGCAAAATTTACATTAAAATCTAAAACAACAAATTTAAATTTCCTTTATATGTCCTGCCTTTTGCTTTGTGTAGAGTTAATATGAATATGTTTAAGCACACTGCCATTATCAAGTCCAAGTAAAATTTAATAATTTTATAATAAAATAAATATTTTTTGCGTGATAACTAGGTCCGTAGCTACCCCAGAAGCGTTAGAATAAGTTTTCGCCATATCTCGAAGACTAATGGTCAATCAAGTTTACGTCTTCAAATGAAAAATCCACAAAAATATTTCAGATCCATTAGCAAAAAAATTAAATTCCTATCATAAATAGAATGGCCAAAATCTCAAAAACATTTTTTTAAACGTTGTTTTTGTTTTCTTATAGTTATAAACAACAACAACCACATGGGACTAAATGTTTAAAGAAAGAATTGACGAAATCTAAGTGGTTTATGGACCGATTTTGAAAAAAATGGTAAAGATTAAATTCATGAAAAAATATAAAGTCAATCAGTGTCATAACCAAGTCTATAGGCCTCATAGGGGGTTCAAAATATAGAAAAATATGTTGATTCCTATAATTTAGGAACTAATTGTCTGATTCATTTCACGTCTTCGGCTCATAAATCCGGTAAATTTATTGAAATCTATCAGTGAAAAATTAAAGTGAAAAAAGTTTGAGGTACCTTCAGATTTTGCTAATATCTGAGCTATTTATAAGCCAATTTCCCTGGATTCTAATAGCAATTTCAACACGGACGTACATGGCTCAATCAGTTTCTTTTTTTATACCGATCCAGAATATGCAGAATATATAGAGGAATGACAAATTTATATATATACCATTCTGACCTAGTCAGGTGAAGGGTATAATAATTTGAATTTCGTTTTTATTTACATAATTAAATATATTTGTATTAAACTATAATAATATATATTTTTTATTACAGGTTTTACAAAGCGTAATTTTCAAATGATTTAAAAAAAACTAGAAGCTAAAAATATATAAATATATACCGACAGTTATGTCTTACAATAACACAGATACAGAAGTAAGAAATGGCGATGGAGTAGATCAATTACCCAACTTTGAAGACACCAAACATAACAATCCTACATCGACAAGTACAAGCCGAAATTATCAGTCTTCAAAATATATGGAAAATATTGAGATGAGTTCTTTGCTTTTAAGTGAAACGCCAGAGTCCAGTAGCAGCAAAACTGTTGTGATTACAAATCCTACTCAGATAATCTCTTCACACAATGATAAGGTAACATTATAAATAATACCATATATAATGTACCTCTCATTATATATGTATTATTTTAGAACTTTAAAATAAAAACTTACAACCATAAATTTTGTCTGATATATAAAATGAATAATATGTATATATATATATAATTTTTTTAACTGCGGCATGATTTTTTCAAATATATTTAAACATTGATTGAAATAATTATTTTCTTTTAGATGATAAAATCTGACATACCTGAACGAGGATCATGGTCATCAAAACTAGATTTTATTTTATCAGTCGTGGGATTAGCAATTGGCTTGGGAAATGTATGGCGTTTTCCATATTTATGCTACAAAAACGGAGGTGGAGCATTTTTAATACCTTATTTTATGACCCTTATATTGGCTGGAATTCCCATGTTTTTCATGGAGTTAGCGTTGGGACAAATGTTAACTATTGGAGGTTTAGGCGTATTTAAAATTGCTCCAATATTTAAAGGTATTGGATATGCAGCTGCAGTTATGTCCTGTTGGATGAATGTTTACTACATTGTAATCTTAGCATGGGCGGTATTCTATTTCTTTATGTCCATGAGATCCGACGTTCCATGGCGGACATGTAATAATTTCTGGAATACAGAAAACTGCGTAAATCCATATGCACGAAAGGATTTAATATGTTGGGAGACAGTAATAAATGGGTCTACATCAAAAGTATGCTCACTAGCAGCAGGAAATGTGTCAGCGTCATCTTTAACAGATCCTGTTAAAGAGTTTTGGGAGTAAGTTATAAAAAATGCTAAATATGTAGTATTTTTAACCATATTAACCTTTTTTCTAGACGAAGAGCTTTACAAATATCGTCTGGCATTGAAGAAATTGGAAACATCCGATGGGAATTGGCGGGAACATTATTATTGGTATGGATTTTATGTTACTTTTGTATATGGAAAGGTGTGAAATGGACTGGCAAAGTTGTTTACTTCACTGCACTATTTCCCTATGTACTTCTGACGATATTGCTCATACGTGGCATTACCTTACCAGGTGCAATGGAAGGAATTAAATTTTACATAATACCTAACTTCTCAAAACTAACACAATCTGAGGTAAAATATAAATATTGTTTATCTTCGTAAAAAATAACTTTTTAATATTTCGTAGGTTTGGATAGACGCTGTTACGCAAATATTTTTCTCTTACGGTCTAGGTCTCGGAACATTAGTAGCTCTGGGGAGTTATAATAAATTTACAAATAATGTATACAAGTAAGTTGTAACCATAAAAAGTAAGAAAAACTACGGTTCAAATTTACAAAGTGAACAAGTGTAAAATTTGGTATCATAAAAAATTAATATAAAATCTAATATTCGCAGGTACAGACATCTTTATTTGATTTTAAAAGGTTCTTTAATGTTCTTCAATTTGTGTGTTGTTGTAGTTACCACAGCAGTGTGAGGGAATTGTTCCCAACGGGAAAATGGCTTAAAACATATGCAAGGAATATTTGAGGTTATAGGTTCTCTGCACAAGAATTACCTTAAAACTCGAAACTCCTTATTAATTCTGTTGAAAATTCTCATTTATAAATATACTACAGTCGTAAAGTAGTTCTGGGGATTAACTGCCTATCGCGTCATCATCGTTAATTTCTTAAAGGCGGTCAAGTTGTACTTCGTTTGCTCGCCTTCAAGTGCTATGCGTCTCGCTCTTATGTATTGGTTAATATTAAGGCGAAGCCACGTTAATATAAAACATGCACTCGTCTTAATTGAAGTAGTACTGGTGAAGTCTATGAAATATTAGAGTAATCGAAATAATATTGGTGTTGGCGTCTTATTATAGCCCAAATAAATCTCTGTCAAACTGAGTAACTTAAAGAAAACATTCAAACAATAATTATTCTAGCCTTTACATGATGCGCTTTGCTACACAAACGTATTTCTCCACCTTAGAATCAGTAAGAATTGTATAACGCGACGTTTATTAAGAAATGTTTCATATAATGGACCAAATTAGAAGATTTTTGACCTAAAAGTTCTTGAGATATTTGATTACTAATATGAGTTTCGAATAGAAGGTTTGTTTGGTCTAAATTTATATAGTAAAACCGTTTCGTAAGAAAGTGATATAATTTGAAAACTCGAGATTAATAATTTCTTTGTTTTACTACAATTCTTTTCAAATCACCACGGTACTTTCTATTGTTTTCACTACAGCAGTTATCTTAGGAAGTGATTTAGACTAAATACTAGTATACTAGAGGGATATATTTCCCACTTATCCCATACGCACTTTGTTTTGTCCAGTAAACTTTTCTTTGAGAAAGTGATTTTCTCTTAGGACTCTCGCTGCAAAAGTTTCTTAGATATTTTTATATTCAATATTCTATAATTTATAATTGGTTTCTATGGGGCGTAACTCTCCCCTTGGATCTATCAAAAAAGTTGTAGTCTATATTTCCCTCCAGACATATTAGAAAATACTGTGAACATTTTAAGAAAATTGGTCCAGCCACACTGTACAGTAATTTAGGTATATATTCATCGTCATAGTCTACTTTTCTCAAGTCTTCCTGCGGATCGCACTTAAATGATTCTATTATGTCATCAGATTAAGCCAGCAGTTTCCCTTTTTAAAATAATCCATAACCAATAGGACATACAATTTTCAATTTCTTTTTTATGATATACTTGCTGTCTAAAATAAGTTTGCGAGGCCCAGATGGGCGGAGCATCTATATTGAAATTATCCAAAAGCAGGTCACTATATTCGGTTATTCCGAAGCTTCTATACCCTCTACCACAAATGCGTGTGAAAAAATACGTTATGAGTCGTTCATTCAAACACATTCAAACATACACTCACTGACATATACAATATATAAAAGTTTTTCCTTAATATTGTCTTAAATATATCACTAAATGAGTCATAAAATTAGTTACATATATTTGACTATAATTTTTCTCACTGAACCGATTTTGATAATTTTTGGAATGGTATTTTCAGACGACAATTTTACGAAAATTCTTCGATGGAACTTAGTGTTTGCCTCAGATATCAGTTTATATCTTCTGATATACTGAATCGATTTTGCTGACTTTAAATAAAAATTTTCTTATTGAGTTTATTTTTGTGAATATTAGCGTGACAGAAACAGTCAGCTAAATCGACTAAGGTTTTGTTGCGATGCAAGAATATATATAAACTGTGGGGTCTGATATCACTCCATCCTATCCTTACACAAGGAATTACAATGTTAATATACCATCTTCACCACTTGTGGTTGTGAATTATGTTTCTATTTCAACTAAGATCCTTAATGTCTCTTGAATTTCAGCAAATAGTTTTAGCCTTAGAATTGTCTTGAATTAAAGCTTTAACTACTGCAGAATGTTTCACGTTGTAATTGCTTTAGATTCATTATTAAAGTCATTTTCTGGATTAGAGATAAAACATAATTCTCACTATATTGCGGATACATCAACCTGAAATTATGTTTAAATTATTTTGTGCTAAAATTAATGCAAAAATTTTATTTCAAAATTATTTCTTATTTATTTTTAGAGATGCTTTAATTGTATGTTCGGTAAATTCAAGTACGAGTATGTTTGCTGGTTTCGTGATATTCTCCGTAGTAGGATTTATGGCACACGAGCAACAGCGTCCGGTATCAGAGGTTGCGGCTTCTGGACCAGGTTTAGCATTTTTAGTATATCCTTCAGCAGTATTACAACTACCGGGTGCATCGTTGTGGTCTTGTTTATTTTTCTTTATGTTACTTCTTATCGGTTTAGACTCTCAGTTTTGTACAATGGAAGGGTTTATTACTGCCATTATTGACGAGTGGCCACAATTATTAAGGAAGCGTAAAGAGATTTTTATTGCAGTTGTATGTATTGTTAGCTACTTAGTTGGTTTATCTTGTATATCACAGGTAACATTTGTACAGAAAATATCAGCAAAAAAAAAAAAAATTAATCTATTTTGTTATTAATTGCATAGGGCGGTATGTATGTATTCCAAATACTAGATTCATATGCGGTCAGTGGTTATTGCTTGTTGTGGTTAATATTCTTTGAATGTATATCAATATCATGGTGTTATGGAGTGGACCGTTTCTACGATGGCATTAAGGATATGATTGGTTATTACCCAATGGTTTGGTGGAAATTTTGTTGGTGCATAACTACTCCACTTATTTGCGTTGTAAGTAACATGTAAATGATTCATTTGACGTTAAAGGTTTTCAAAATGGTTTCGTACTTTTATTTGCAGGGAGTATTCTTCTTTAATATCGTTCAATTTACTCCAATCAAATATTTAGATTACAGCTACCCTTGGTGGGCGCATACATTTGGTATGTTTACCGCATTCTCATCCATGCTATATATACCAGCCTATATGGTCTGGTTATGGAAGAAAACTCCTGGAGATACAGCAGAGGTTAGTATTGGTATTTAATAAAGAAACTCAAGCAAGATGTTTTAAAGAATTTAAGATTAGTAAAACTTTAGACTTTTTGAAAACTGAAGTGTATATTAAAGTATTATACAAAAGTCGTCTAATCTTATTATATAAACTATTTTGTTATAATTATTTGAAATTATGTTACGTTTTTCAGAAAATGCGGGCCATAGTAAGAATTGATGAAGATATTAAAGCCTTGCGCGAAAAAATGCAACAGGAGGCTGCAAAACAAGCAGGACAATATAAGGTGTAGTAAAGAAATTGATACTCTAACGTATATTTTTATAACGTTATAAATAATATATGCGTATTATACGTTTCATACAAATGGTAAAGATGTGATGTCATCCGCAATAAACAACATAATCTACTAAATTATTTTTATTAGTTATAATTTTATCATCGCTCACTCAAATTGCCTCACATAAGAAAACTTAACCTCATTGATACATTTATGAAAACCGACATGTGTACATTAATTTAAAAACGAACATTGGAGTAATTTGCGGGAGATTACTTACATTGATATATAACCTTTTCACGAGTCTCGCGTTTTCCCCATCCAACATTGTTTAATAAAATGTGCTTTGAAGGCCATTATTACGCACTGTATGTTTCATTATATGCTTTGTACAGTTCCTTTCTTAAAAAGTTTTACATTTTTTTTTAAATTTTGTTCGAAAGGGTTGTACACTTAAAAAGCTATATTGTTTGCAACCAAAAGAATATGTTCACTTCCGATAATGCACTCTATATATTTTGGAATATTTGTTTCCATTATATGTACCGCCTCCAATACAATTATACGAAAGACGTATATTATCACTGCTTTTAACTATCTGAAATAATAAATAAAATAAAAATAATTATTATTATTTTTTTTAAATAAATATACATGCCGATGTAAAATTAACATTCTGTGAGCACTCATTATACATTCCCAAACTATCTTATATATATAATATCTTATTGTTCCTATACCATTTATAAGATTGGTTCCGCTATTTTATTAAACAATTCAACATGTCAATTTTAACCGAAGAATTTTAATCAAGGATATTTTGTTTCTATTTTTTGTCTATATAAAGGAATTTATTTAGTTTCTAAGATATATTTGTATTAAGCAATATAAACTACTGTTTTCAGATATTAAAAGTAAGAATATTTTGTTGATGAAAATCTTATAGTTTTAATTCTTTGAAGACGCATAAAAAACGTATTATAGTTTAATATATTTTAAGTATAACAACATAATTCATTTCACTACATTTTCTCTATGCTTATCCTGATAAGTTATTTTCATATAAGTTCTGGATATTTGCGTTTACGGCAACGATATATTAAGTTAGTTCCTTTAGATGTAATTATATTTGTTATTAAAAAAAACAAAAACTATAATTTAAATGTACAAAAAATTGAAATATTAATTAATACTAAGTATGTATAATATTATGTTTATTTAAATTGTGTTAAGTCTTAAATGATCCTGAATATAAGCAATAAACTTAAAAAATGAAAATACACACTCACTTTTACTATCTTTATCAAATGCATCATTCTTTTTAGAGTAAAAGCTAAACCATAGAATCTCGTATATTATGCGTTTGTGATGATGTTTGTAACGAAAAAAATCTCACATATGCGTTGGTATTGTTATAATGTCGTGCCTCCATCATTCCCTATTGCTCTAATAATACGCACCAGAAAATATCCTTATAAAACATAAAATTCACAAAAAATTATAGTACCATAATAATTTACTGCACTCCTTATTATTATAACCTCCACCTCCACTACCTTTGTTATTTCGTATAAAAAGCCAAGAAGGAATCATAATATATTCTCTAAAACCTAAGCAGCTTCCTATTTTAAATAAACAATATCTGTTCATTGGCAAAAAAGTTATAGGCCTTCATCTGAGACAACATCCGTTTTTCGAAAAAGAAGTTTTTTACCATTTTCAACGAAGGGTAACTGGATTTAAACAAAATTTAAACTATAATATATAGTCATATGCACTTCACTATTGTACCAAAAAATCATCAAAATTAAGAGATTAATGAAAAACCATATATATTACAAACTGTCCTAAATATGTTATAAATTTCATCGATATCGGTGTATATATTGCTATTGCTTCCATATATCGCCCGTCTCCGAAAAACGATTTTGAACTTTTAAAACTCTTATATAAATACGAACCCATTTTATTTAAAAACTATTTTTCTTTCTGTTTTGAATTGGCGAATATTGGCCCATTTTGCGACTTATTTAACAATATCGGGTCCAAATTTATATAGTTCATTCTAGTTTGAAAAATATAGATCATAATTTGGGTTATTACACCTTTATGATATCACTTTCTTAAAAGATTCAATAACCCCAAATTATGGTAATTTTTGTATGATGTTAATGGTACTGCCAATATCAATTAACAATCAATTCTTTAAAATGTGAATTTGGAAAACAGAAAAATATGTCATGTAATTAATGAATTTAGCATTAGTCCAATTGCAAAAAAGCTTTTAAATTGAAACATTTCTAAAATATGATAAATTTTTATAGCAGATTCATAAAAAGTCCAATAAAACATCAATCAGTAATAAAAAAACAAGTATAAATGCTATCTTAGACTGCGTCGAATCTTAAATACCCTGTACCAGTATATTGTCTAAATTTCGATGGAATTGATTCATAACAGGTTAAAAATGTTTATTGATGTAAAAGTTTTTTTATGCTCAAACCCGCTTGCCGGAAGGGGGTGTTATGTAGGAAATATAGAAAAATATGAAACAATATTGGCCAGATTAATAACGTATATAGAAGACAGTTAGAAAAATAATTAAGCTGAATTTCAACAGATAAGATAAGATAAGATAAGATAAGATAAGATAAAATAAGATAAGATAAGATAAAAAAGGGGTGCTATAGCAATATGTTCTAATTAATCATTTATATTAATTACAGTAAGAAAAAATTGTGTAGAATTTTAATAGAATTGAACTTTACTTATCTGTTTTATAAGATGAAAGCTTTTTTCCCAGAAGGGGCCTTATATGGGAGCTACAGCTAAATATGGACCGAGATCGTTCGTATTAATAATATATATTAAAGATAGTTAGAAAATCATTTTGATGAATTTCAATGAAATTGGCCTGTTATGGGAGCATTATCAAAATTTAGACAGATATAATTAAAATTAATAGAATATATATTTCAGACAGCCTGAAAATTTATTGTACCAAATTTTCATAGAATTCGTTTATATGTAAGAGTTATATGTTATATACCATATTTCATGATGAGGCGTTATAATTGAAATCAATATCAAAATTTCGCATAATTTATTGATCCGATTTAAATGATTTTTTCACGAAGATGAAGAGCATACAACTGTTTATTATAGTTAAATTTTTGTTTAAATCCATTAATGCTTTGTTTTTGATCTATGACATTTTTGGTAGCAAAACGATTTAGCTGATTTTAAATAGGAAACTGCATAAGACAATAACAAATTGGACAATTATTCTAGGCGTGAGAATATTTTTCTTGTATCAGCGTTCTATAATAAATAAATACATAAAAATACTTCAGCTTCTTTTAAAAAATAATCATTACCTTCCCTACATAATCATTGAACTTATTGAACCAGTTGTTCAGTTATTTTAGTTACATTAGGATTTTCAATTAATTTGTTGTCTAAATGTTTACTTTTGAGTTTATCTTGTATTAAGAATGATTTTGGCTCTTTGCAATTATCCAATATACATCCTGGAAACTTGTTTAAACATCGCCTTATTCCGCTTTTCAATGGGTCTAACATTTTCCCTTGCATTTTTATTGTAATAATCGCAATAGACTAGAGTTTTTCAGGTCTATTCCGCAATTTTGACAGATTGCTCTAAAAACTTTAGAATATAAGGGAGGGTCAATATCTCTTACCAAAATAGGCGCAATATCATGTCTTCATATTCCATAATTCCAATTCAATGTATTTGGAATAATAATCGACTACAAGTAAATACATATTCTTGTTAAATTGAAAGAGATCAAACCCTAATTTCAACCATGGTAACCAATTATACCACCTTATTTTACAATCTCAATGTGGTTATAAATATTTGCCCAATAAATTGACTGATGGGCTAAATATTTGCATCTCTGCATACCTAAATGACCCACAAGTATTTTACTCGAAATATATTTTCGCAAACCTTTTGGTTTAAGTTTCGATGATTTTTTAACAACTCGCCATTTAAAATGGAAATGTTGTCTTTAATTTTTGTCATAACATCCTGATCAGCTTTTTTCTTGTTTATTGGCCATCCATTTTCCAGACCATAAAATAACTTAGAAAATTTTGCATTATCATTACAATGTTTCCTTACATAACATTTATTTAAAAATAAGGGTTTCCAAAAGTGAAACTATAAAGTTGCAGTGTAGTGAAATCTAATTGTCCATTTCCGTAAAAATAGTCCCCCTTAGTGGAGCTATAAACAAATTATCAGCTTTATTATTTATTATTTTTTCCGGTTTAAAAACACTAAAAGATTATAACACTGCAAGCGCAGCATAAAACTTTGCAACCCGGCCGGATGTTTGCCCAAAAATTAACAATTGGCTTGTGATTGCTTTCGACTATAACTTTTGAACCGTAAACATATTGATGTAATCTTGTGCACAAATAGTTATTTCTCTATTTGTGCATATTTTTATTGGGCTTCCATTAGTGCTAGTGATGCATATGCAATGGGCTGTTTGTCATGCATAATTGTAGTGCCCATAGTGAATTTCGATGCACCTGAAAAAAGTTAAGCCCCTTTTTTGGTCAAATATGTTAAAACAAGCGATTTCCTAATTTCATGTTTAAGATTCTCAAATTCCACGTGTTTAGAGGACCAATGCCACTGAATTTCCTTCTCTAAAAGATCCCTCAAATGTTTATTCTTTGACGACAAGTATTTACATTTTCCTTAGCTTTTGCCATGTTCTTTGCGATGTCTACTGTTTCCGACAGCAGTATTTTTCTTACATTAAACACGTCTCTTACCAAACGCTTACGAAAGGAATCAAACTTACAGCTCAAAATTAAGTTTTTTAATAGAGTCACGTACTCTTCGATTGTATGGTTCGGATGTTACTAACAAGTGAAACATACATTGCAATTGATATAAAATATAAGTCGAATCTGGATATCAGGACCTCATATTTTATTGAATCTATACCTTCCTTAAAAAAACGAGAAATATCCAACGCGCCACTACCAAGGTTGTGTAGTAAAAGAACTATTTTTACGTTGGTAAGCATCTTCCAATTTAGATGCCTTGACCCAAAATTTTGAATTGTGCATGCCACATTTTTCATTTACGGGACTTGCTGGTCGCTTTCATGTTGATTAGTGGTAATGAAGCAACAAAATTTTTAACACTTGTCGTCTTGTTGCTTCATGTTTTGTCGCCATTTTATTTTTGTTGTTCTTTTTACCTTTTCAAGAACTATTTAGACAATACTTATACAATAAGTATATGGAAAAATTTTTAAATTACCCGGGAATTTTTTTTATTGAATCGGAATTCACTTAACAAAATGATCTTTTCATGCTAAACTGAAAAAATCTTCACTTGTCTCTATTAGAAGTGATGGTATTAAACCCTCACTTTTCATACAATGGACCAATTTCGGTCCTATAAAGTATTGCATTATAGACAGTAAAGTTCGAATAGATCATTTAAAACCAACGTTTTTTACTAATTGAAAACTACCAGCTACAAAATTATTCCCATTAGTGTATCGACATTGCACTAAGGTACCTTCTTCGTGATTAAAAAACCGTATATTTGTGGCTTCCACGCCCTGTGTATGGTTACTTCAGTGCTGAGAAATGAGTGATAAAATGTCGTTTTCTCTGGGGGTAAAACGACATATTCTGTTGACTCTTTTGACTATTTTCAACAACACACATTACAACACTATTTAATAAGCCTGCATTAATGCCATGAATGGAATTTTTTACAATAAAAATAATTGAGTATAAGTTTGATGATTTGGCAATTTAATTAAATCAATATACTTATATTTATAATAGGAACAATATATTCGGCTTTCTATTTTTTTGAAAATCCGAAAGTTTTGTTAAGATGTTGACATTATTTATTTAAGTGAAGTGAATTCGTAAGGGTTTGGCTTTTTCTTATGTTGTAAAACTTTTGTTGATTCTGTCGTAGGTATTTGTTATTATTAAGTCACTCAAGTTAAAAAATGTAGTTAAATTAGTGATTTCGTTGGGTAAGCTAAGACGTAATACACTCGACCATAGTAGTCATTTATTTATCACCGTACATTTATTTCCTAGGCAATGAAATGAAGTTGACCGGGACAAATCTTTACTTTGTTACCAACATATGGGAAAATTTTCGGCACATATACAAAGTAGCTGCATATAGTTTCTCCGAAGCATCACAGAAGCCAGTTTGATCGAATAGGACAGGTTTGATAATGACCATATAGGCTGAAACTTGGCTTTAATGCAGTTCTTATGCTAGTAAATGAAATTTTGTAGGAAGGAGAAGGTGATGTCAATATCTTAATGACAAAATCCCTTTATCAGGATAATTTTGAAAACACGTTTTCTATATTGCAGCAAAAAGGGGCAATAATAATAACCTGTCCGTAGACGAATTAAGTAATATATTGGCCAAAATAATGTTAACTTAAATAGATCATTTAAGTTCGCAATTATGAAATCATTCAAGAAGAAATGAAGCAGGTTAATACTAGTTTCGAAACAGATGTTTGTATAATATTGACAGCAGATCCCAAAACGCTTTTTTAATATTCCGACGGATATTCTTGAGGTATTTTCCAAAGTTCTTAGTAGGTTATGATCCGAGGGTGGATCTATAAAGTTGGTCATCACGGGTATTTGCTTTTTTTTAATTTAAATTTATAATTGATTGAATTTATTTTATATTTTTGAATTTATTTTATAATTTGTTTGGAAAATACGTATATGTAGTCCTTATAATTCTCTACAAAAACTACCAAAAATTCTCTACAAAAATCTCTTATAACTTAAGAAATATTTAAGCCAAAGTAAAATTTATGAAATTCTTACAGGGCTAGTGGTGAATGTATTTCCCTCGAACATTTGAAAAATAAAAATGTTACCTCCTTTTTGGAAAAAATCTTAGAAATCTGTGTTTTTTAAATAATATAACTTTTTATCGGATTCATTTAGGTATGTAATTCTTGTACAATAATTGCTTAAATTTTTTTTTAGAAAAATTATGGACCCAAGATAAGCTTACCAAATTAAAAAAAAAAAAAACTACAAAAAGACGAATCCAAAATTTTACTTTGATCTCATATCTCTTGAAAAATATATTTTAAGTTATAAAAGAGATATCGGACACATGTAAGCGTATTTTTGTAAAGAATTATAATGCAATCTATACGTATTTTTTAGTCAAATCATAACTGATATCTTGGTAATTTTTAAAATTCTCAAATACCCGAAATGACCAATTATGGAGATCCATTCTCGGAGCAAGTGCTCCTCCAAATCTATTGGGAAATACCTCAAGAATATCCATGTTAATATTATAAGGAGCATAAGTATGTGAATTTTTTAAATCAAATCATAAATAAAATGGCGATTTTTGGAAACATTATGTTACCCACTTATGGGCCCACTAGGAACATATCCTATTTACAAAGATACAGAATTATATCATCATACATATGTATGTACACACAATTCTCAGGCAAAGAAAAATTGTTTGTGTGTGGGAGGGTATTAAATTAGAACGAGAATTAAATATTCCTTGCTAACACTTTAGAAGTATGACCACTTTAATTGAGAAATGTAAGGCCTCTTATTTTTTTATTGTGTCTCTCCAGCTCCTCGATGAGGTGTTTCAAAGATTCAATCCTTCTTCCATAAAATTTTAGCTTCTAGTATGTACCCATCGTCAGCGAACTTTATTAGTTACAACAAATCTCACCTGGCAGCACATCCATTCTTTAGGGTAAAAATTGTATTGGTTAGAAGCTTTATTTTTTAATCTATATTATAGCTTTAGTGTGTGCAAAATGCTAATCGCTTCCGTCTACATATTTACATATTTGTGCTGACTATCATTTGAAAAGTGGTGTAAGCAATACCAATATTAATTGGATGCTTATTAAAATTCCTTAACCAGTGAGATGGCGGATTTCTTTGAGCTCTGAACTACTTGTTTTGCCACCTAACAGGAAGCAAATTGCGAAATTTATTGATTTGCTTTTGGAACACGGGTGGATTTTTTTAACACTTCCTATTACTTACGTTGAGAAAAAATGTAAGTAGCTTAAATTTTTCACTGTACTTCACTTCGCTCAAAGTACCATTTCTCTATCATAAAGCTTATATTTTCGAGATTTTATTCCATATATGTGAAATGAATGTTAATCCAAAGACTATAAATATATAAAAATATTGCACTGCTACACATTGTACCAAACAGAGCCAAATTTTTCAATGACAGTATGGCTACTGCAACTTATAATACTGAGAGAATTTATTACTCTCTGAGAACTTGTTATTCTCATCTCTCAGTATTTCAATCTTATATAAAAATATACGTGTGTGTTACAACGTATATACGGATACAACAATCAATTACCGAATCAAAATAACACACAATTGTTTTTTCTTTTTTTCTTACAAATTATGTACAAATAACCAAATGTTGTCGATTGTGTTATTGTAGGGAAAGAATACTTGATTTATTGTTGTAGAAATAAAACCACTCCGATTTGCAGCGAAATGAAAAACCATTATTATATAAATTTTAGGAATTATATATTTATAAATAAACGAAAATAATAAGTTTTGAAAATAATAACTTAATTATTACAAGGTAATGTTCCCACTAAAATAGTTCAATCGCCAGTTGGACATTTCTGGCGATAGGGCCAAGTTTCAGTTATTTTTAAAAATTCGACTTTATTAAGTAATTTAGACATTCTGTCGTCATTAGAGGCTTGATCAATCACAGATCTTTTTAATGAAAAATGTCCACTTTGTGGCCACTTATGGGGTTTTTCTGCTTAAAAAACTAACGAAAATTTTTCGAATAGTAACGGAATTTCTTTAGGGGAGGTATTTTCCCTAATTCCCTCGCTTTTGCTTTACATGCATTTGTGTTGGATATTATTTCCGAATTAAGAAAAAAACAATTTTATCTAAATTTTTAATTCAAAACAATATAAATCGAGTATTGATTCGTCAACATCCACTATGCAATGCAGTGGACAACTTCGCTGCTACAGTACCTTAATATGGAGGACCTTATATCGTCTAGTGATTTCAAATAATTGCAGTTTGCAATTATTGAACGAATTGGGTTTGAACGAATTACCCAAAGCACATATTAGTGAGGATAAACTATATGAAACAAACTTTTCAGCGGTTAAATCGCATTTAAAAAAACAAAAATATAAATGTTGAAAAAATTTTTTTTGAAGAATCCCTTAAGAGATTCAAAAATAATATAAAATATGCTAAGAACCGTAAAAAGATGACTTACCCAGTACATACAGTACAAATCTCCGCTTCCCCTTAAGCTTGAGTAGTATATTAGCAGCCTCTTGATAATGGGAATAAAGTTCCTTTGTAATTTTTGGTTTAATGGTTGTTGTTGTTTGGCTGTATCTAGTTCTTTCTTGAAGAAAAACTTCCGATTGATACAGCTGTCGCTGATTGAAAAATTTTTAGCTTAGTATGGCTCGGGGCGTTCCGGAACGGAGGTCCAATCGTCGTGTGGTAGTTTAATGTAGGTACTAGAGATTCTTCCGGTCAGGAGGATAATGATCGTGGTGAGGATCGCATAATTAAAACAAAAGAATGTCCGCCGTACATACTTCTGAAATTCTTCTCGATTTCGTGCATAATCACGTCCCCTAAATTGAACACAAATAAATATCGGGAAAACGGACATCAGACACAGGATGAATTAGTTTTTTTGTTACGCATGAGCCTGATTAGAATTATAATAAGTTGCCTGATAAGTGGCTGATGATTAACAACTCCTAATTGGCGTTGGAAATAATCTTCCAATTAATATGCTTAATGTAAAAATATTGGTGAAACTGTATACATACAAACTTTAAATTGGTGTTAAACTTCTTTCTGTCGTTTTTTATATTCTTACCTTTTAACGGGAAGCTTGACAAGTAATTTGGTGACTAACGCGAGGTTACACATCTATAAAAAACATTTTTTCTCATCTAGTTAAAACGGTAGCTGTTATTAGTAGGATTGTTACCAGTGTATATTAGAGAGATTAAACTTCTCGCAGGTACCTTGTTTCTCAACTCTTCTGCAGAAATATATGCATTTCTCTCTCGTGAAAGTTTACTGCCCCTGAGGCAATCAGCTTTGTTAAACCTTTCCCTACGCCATTATTATCAAAATTATTTGAATAAAGTATTAAGATTTATAACGTTTAACCACTGAGTTTCCTCCAGCAATCAGCATAATACATATTTTAATTTAAACGTAAGAAGTAAAAAAAGTTAAGAAAAAGTTGAAGAGGGTAAAAAGCCTGAAATCTAAAAATATTGATTATAAGTCAAATATAAATAAAAGGAAGTAAAAATGCTATATTCGTCTGTGCCGAATATTAAATACCCTACACCACTTTTATTGATGAAACATTTGTATGAGTTTAAGATATTGCGAAGTATTGGAACATTTTCATATAAATGGCTCCATTCGTCCTATGAAACCAAATTTGAGAACTCTCGCTGTTATAGTTCTATAGATATTCGATAATAAATATTTGCTTTGCACGGGGGTACACCTTACCCTAGTCCTATCCATCATACAATTTGTTCAGTAAAACAATTGCTTAATAAAATTATTTGGACCAAATTTGGAACTCTCGCTGTTATAGTTCTCTTGATATTCGATAATGAATATTTATATGGTCCTATCCGCCTATTCGCAATACAATTTTTCCTCTAAAAGCTAAATTTCTTTTGATATTCCATTATCAACATTTTTTTGTATGGAGGTTACTTCTCTCCAGGTATTATCCCTCTACATTTTTTTCCAATCAAACAGTTTCTTGAGAAGGTAAATGAGTCCAAATTTAAGAATTCTCGCTATTGAACTGTAAAACAGATCCTGAAGGAAGTGATTAGAACCAAATTTGAAAATTCTTGCTGTAGTAGTTTTTCAGATATTCTATAATTAATATTTTATTTGTATGAGGAGTTCCACTCTCCCTGGTCCTAACGGAATTTTTTAAAACCTATGTTACTTACAGGTATATTCGGATTATTCTGTAGAAATTTCAGCAAAATCGGTCTTGTAGTTTAGCTGTCTATACTCTCAAAAAACCAAACAGACAAATACACATTTATTTTTACACATACAGATGTAAAAGAACCGAATATTCCATACGGTTCGTGAATTCATGAAATAAATACAATCAGATAATTATCCGAATTTCCATAGAATTTGTGTATATAAAATTATATTTTAAGCCAGAGCCTTTATTCCGAGAATGGGACATAACAATGAGTTATAACTTTATCACATATATAAAAAAATAATTTCACGAAACTTCAACAAAATTTGTGGGTATTTAAGAAATTTGTTAGTATAGATATATAGTAAAATGTAGACTGATACTGTTCAAATAATAACATATATTAAAGACAGTTAGAAAAATAATCATGACGATTTCCAATAAAACTGCTTCATATAGTTCTATTAGCTCAAAACAATTTTCCAAGAAGAAGCCTTATATGGAATCTGATGTAAAATATGGACCGATATTAATAAAATTAATAACAAATGTCTGAAACAATTAGAAAAATGATTAAAAAATTATCGTCAAGATTTTCAATAAAATTGCTTTACATAAGAGTTTTTTAAGCTGTAAATCTTTTTCCAGAAAAAGTCTCTATGTGAGAGCTATTCGAAATATAGGCCGATATTGGTCAAACCAGTAATGGTTCGGGAATGGGGTTTAAAGGTCATAAAAGCCCTAAAATTGTCACAAGTAAGTCATATAACATTTTTAAGCAATGTGCCAAAATATGCGAGGTTCGGTCCATTATTTCTCAGGCCGACAACCCTTTCAAATCATAATTTCTTGTAGCCCCCATATAAGCCCTTCTGCAGGGCTCGGAAAATCAAATTATACCGACTATACATTCTTACTTGTTTATTGTATCCGTTTGTGAGTGCATATGTGAGTTTATATGTACGTAAACTATATACATACGAAACATAACGTATTTAGTTCATACGCATTTGTGGAGGGTATTGAAGATATGGCATAGATAAATATAGCGCTCTTCCTGTTTTTATATGTAAAACTCTGCATCGAGAGAAAACGAAACAAGTAGGGATATGCCGAATATTTAGTACCATCCTCCAAAAGTGCGCGAACACACTCACACATACATTAACAAAAGTTTTTCAAATACAACCGTTTTTCTTAAGTGCAATACATAAACACTTAATGGGTCATAAAAGTAGCAATATTTCAGGCTATAACATTTTACTACTGAACCGATTTTGAAAATTTTTGTAATGACAATGAAGCACATATGAATTAATATTGACAGTTTTACGATAATAATTTACTAGAACCTAGAGGTTGCCTCATATATCTGTCTACATCTTTTGATATACTGAACCGATTTTTGCTGAATAGGAAACTTTTCAGGACTATAACAGATACTTTGGCTAAATTTTATTAAACACTGTGAATTATTGTCGATGTGAACGTACCAACAGATGGACATAGTTAAATCGACAAAGATTTTTATTTAATGAAAAAAAGAAATATATATATATATATATATATATATATATATATATATATATATATATATATATATATATATATATATATATATATATATATATATATATATATATATATATATATATATATTATATATATATATATATATATATATATATATATATATATATATATATATATATATATATATATATATATATATATATATTCTCTGAAATGATTCCTTCTTAGAGTTACACACGGAATGACTTATGGTGGTGTAGGGTGTAAAAATTTAAAAAATACACCCAATATCTTTTGAGTACATTAACGTATTGAAGCCATTTAATTCTATAATTTGATTCAAAGAGTTTTTATTTTAAAATAATTTAATTTAAAATATTAGTATTTTAAATTATTAGTATTTTATTCTTAGTACTTTGATTTCTTTTTTTACATTTAAAATATTGAAATATGTATGTTTATATTTTGTAATAAGTTAATTAGTTTTTGTTAACACGTAAATTTATAAATTTAATCATCATATTTTTAATTTTGTTATTTTCTTTTAGATTTTCAAATATTTCTTTATTATTTTTCATTTTTGGAAAAATATATTTAATATTTTTTCGCTTAATATAGTGTATATATGAATAAAAATTACATTTTTGTATTCATACTTTGCTTAATGAAGTATGAAGAGATAACATTTGCTTTAAATTAAGGTACTGAATTAACATTTTTTTCAGGTTTCTAAAAGTTTTGTTCTATCTATTGACTTATATATTAAGGTTTCATGATACTGTAAATTAAAAACTATTTTAATTATGACTACAAGAAATTAGTGCCACTTGATACGAAATTTTAAAAAGTATGAGACTTCTAAACATATGATCTGATAATAATTAAATATTTTACTAATTGTAAAATTCAACATGACCTTTAATTTAAAAAAAAAATATGTATAAAAAATAAAGTTTTTGATTTTATAAATTATAAATTTCATTCAACAATTTACGTACTTAATATGGTTTTTCAGAACAGCGAACTTCTAAACGAGTGATCCGATAAAAGTTAAAATAATGTAAAAAAAGTAATTTTCAAGATATATGGTTTGTTGTATGTACTTATTCTAGTTCATCAACATAACGAAATCATATTTTATGTTTTGATGACAGCTTTTCTTCCAGGTTTTTATTGTCGTAGGTACCGTTAAAATAGCAAATATGAAGAAAACTGTACACAAGTCTAACTCAAAATAGCCTCATATTATTGACAACATTTACACATTTTATTAATAATTATTATCTATAAATTCAAAAATATTTGTTTTTAATTAAATTATGTTAACATTCAAATTACAATTTGTTTAATATGATATATTTGCCGATTTTATGCTCTTCTGTATCATGGAATTTAACAATATTCGAGGCGAATTGAAAAGATAAAGTTATTGATATATTAAGTGCAACCCGATACTTTTTCACAAATTAAATTGAAGACAGTTTTGTATGAATTAACATTTATTTTCATCTAACATCTATTGTTATGTGGATCTATAAACATTATATAACATAAATTATAAAAATTAATTGTAAAAAATTCAAGAATTAAAGTTTCTTATGTATCAGGGATAATGATGCGAATAATTAAAGAAATAATCAATTAATTACTTTTTCTTAAATTATATAGAAACTTGATGAATCACAAAATAATAATAAAAGAAACTGGATTTGCAAAATGTCAATCGAGATTTATTCCCCACAGAAGAAATGTGTAAATTATTGTCAACCTATATGGGCGATGTACCTGTAGTTTTTCATAAAATATCTGCTATTATTTATTATGGAGTCATTTTTCCCACATAATTTAAAGATTATCAGGACAAAGAATATTTTTTACAAGAAAAATTTAATTTATTTTTAAATTGCCACACATATAAACGGCAGTATTACAAAAAAAAAAAAAAAACATTTCAGCTATTGTTTTGAAGAAGACTTTAGTTATTAAGGAATTTGAGGTTAAAGTCGATTTTTTGAAGAAATCGTATCCAAAACACAATTTCAGCATACAAGCTGCTTTTGGTTTTTTCGTTAGTAATTTTAAATTTCGTATGTAAATTAAATCGAGTATTAAAATTTTTTAAATATTATTTTTTTATAAAAATAATTTATTTTTAAAACGTTGTTCTTATCGTCAACTATATAAAAATAACAATGGAACTAATACTCCAAAATATTTGGCAAATAAAAATGTTATTCGAATAACGAGCTTATTTGAGATTATTTTGTTTGTAATGTACATCACTAATTTATTTTGTTATAATTAAATATATTTTTAATTGAATTTTTATGACATTTTTTGTTTTTTTCCAAAATATTTAACTAGAATGTAATATTCGAATTCGTAATGAAGGAGAATGATTGTCCCAACATCAAGGATCAATAGAAATAAAGTAATTAAAATAATCAATTACGTAGTTGCCAGAAATTTTAAAAATTAAGTTTAAAAAATAGAGAATATTACTTAAAATTTATCCTACAAAAGTTAGTACCTACTTTAGAGATTTAAAATTATCAAGATGATCGCAAACTTTCCGTAAATCTTTAACAAAGTGTCTTGTAAACGAACTAACTGGCGTTGTTGAAATAAAATTTCATTTGTTACGAATTTAAAAAATACAAAACTATATAAGATTTTACAATTACTGAATAAATGCTAAAAGAGATGAGCAATATTTTCACGACAGTGATTTAATCACTGTGATTGGTAAATCACTGGTAACTACAGTGACTGATATTATGAAATAACAGTTACTTAAATTGTCATTCATGTTGTATTTGTTTAATTTTTTGGTAGTAAAATTACTTAAAGATGATGCTGAGCCTAAATTTGCGAATTCTGTTTCCTATGGTGCACAGTGTGAACTCTTATTAGAGACTCCTAATTTCAAAGAAAATAATGTCCTCTGTCGTCTTTTATTGAACGCTTTGGTTTTGCGTGATTGTTTATTTTTTTAATAAAAATATTCTTGTTTTCCTTTGAAATACTGTAATCACTGTTGCAGTTTTAAAGAACAGTGATTTTAAAATCACTTTTACTGGGAATGAAATTATTCAAAAATCACGGTATCGCTCATCACGCAATGCTTCTTTTTGAGTATAATTAAAATTTTCGAATTCAATAAATATCGGAACAATTGTTTAGAAGTTTCATATATATTTATATCATTTCTTCGGCGCTATTGTCCTTATTTCTAAGTTCTACTATTATTTACTTTAAATAATTACTGACATGCAATATTATAAACAATAATGTGAGCAATTTAAAGATCTTAATTAATGTAATATATATTTTGAAATGTAGTTTTAAATTATCATTTATCACATGCTTCACAAATGGGAAAATTCAAAAAGTATTTAGTTGTGGAAATAACATATGCAGGGACTTCGCTTGTTAGCTTAAAAAGCTTTGTGAAATTCAATTGTACTGTATGCAACATTGACAAGAAAATTGCAAAAGTACTGAGAGATAAATAATTGACATTAAATATTTATTTATATAGTCAAGTGAATTGCCAATTATTTGTCACAGAAGGTAACCTCAAAATGCGTCTACAGAAAAACCATACAAGAGTTCTAAAATTATTATTTTAGTACAAAGAATAGCAATCTTGACTACTGTGCTACTTGAATACCTGACAAAAAATGTGATTTTTTGAGTTGAGTCAAAGTTTCGATAAAAAAAAAGTTGGTGAATTGATGGGGATGATTTTTCGGTAGAACGATGTTCAGCAAAACATTAGCATTCACATACGAAAATGGAGACGTTAGTTATCTGGCAGTTTCTGCGGGACGAGGATCACAGAGTTCTTAAAGTATGATGGATAATAAATTAATAAATCTCATAAGAAATTAGTAACATTGAAGTTTAACATAATGATGGCATAGGAGTAAAAATTTTTAACTCTCGGGCTTCGGTCCCCAAGGTGGTTGCAATTTATCTTGCAAAACTTTGAATAATAATAATATAATCAGGGTCTGTATGATAATAATTTTAACTTCAAATAAAAAACATTTTGCATTTGATTTGATTTTTTTCGCACTTAATAACCTGGAATTCCGTGCATATGTTTGTCCACTACTGTATATAATTGTCATTCTTTCCATATCGTTATCAGTATGCACAAATAATATATTTGTCGTTCTCTATGAAAGTCATTTAAACTTCTGGAGGTTTAAATGTTTGACATAATTTTACGGTAACACAAACTTATTTGTTGTTGCTCTGCTCAATTTGGAATTAAACCCAATAAATAGCTAAATATGTAGTAAAGTTGTTAAAGTAAATAAAAATTTCAATTTTTAAAGCATTTCCAACAAAAAATATAATTTCCGATCCGTAAAATTTATATAATTACCTAAAAATATGTACAACATAGTGAATATAAATATTTGTTCTGACGCTTAACAGAAGCGTGTATATATTAATGTGATTATTTGTAAGAATGCACAGTGTGTTCTAATCGTTTTTTCTTTCTTTTCTTTTTATATAATGTTATAGCTTTTAAACCGTTAGAGATATATTAATGAAATTTCACATGTTTAGTGGTGAGCTTAATAATTTGTTTAAAAGAATATAGAACCCACCTCATGTATGTGAATTTTTAAAAAATTCACCAAAAATTCATTCATAAATTTAGATAAGGGAGCACATACACATACCAAATTTTCTCGAAAACTAAGTGAAATCTTTAAGTTATCTCTTACGGTGTAAATGTTATATATTTACAAAACGCTTTGGAACATAAATATATATATTCTTCTATTTGTATAAAATGAAAATATATTCTGTTTAGCCGAATATATTATCATTTTGTTTTATATTCATTTTTCGTTATAGATATAAGTAATTATTACATAAATGCTTTTGAGTCACTTATATTTCATTTTTTTCTGTTAATTGTAAAAAATACTAAAACGATGCTTATGGTGAATTATTTATACATTGTTGTTCAAATTGAAATGAAATCTTTTTGATGTATTGGTATATAGTTGTCATTTGTCACCTCTAAAACTGAAATTTATACATAAAATATACATTCGTACATATTCTGTTGAAATTTTTTATGGGCTTTTAATCATTTAGGTTTTGTACTTAAAACCCACATTTATTTTAGCAAACACATTAAACGGAAGAAGTGGCATTACGGCCACTATCGATAGTGAGATTCGAAGCCCTTAAACTTAATGATGCCAAAGATAAATTGCTACGATAAACCGGTCTTGGTGAATTTGAATTGTTAGCTAGTAATAAGGATGTGCTCTCTATATTGTTGTGCTGATGTTGTGATTGCTGTTGTTTTAAACCCCCTCCATAGATATTAGTATTATCATTGTAGCATGACTTAACAATACTAGCCGAAGGGTTGTTAATTAAAGTTACTTGAGCACTGGATGGATTTGTGTTACTCATTCTCGGTAATGTCGATAAATCATTATGGGAGTCCATTGTTGATAAAATACTGTCTCTGGTTAAATTATTTGGATTTAGGGTCGTACTGGAGTTATTGCTGCCATCATTATTGGTGTTATACATGTGTAAGCGGGAACTTAGAACCTTATTACATGCCGGACATGCGCGTTGTGCTCCTTTGTCTTTACGGCGTATTAAATCTTGAGCACATCTTTATAAAAAATAATATATAATATGCCTATTTTATGAAAAATAACAATATGTTTAAATAGTTACTAACTTGGCATGTAATATATGAGCGCATGGTAGCGCCTCTAAAGAATCTGGCTCTAGGCCAAATACTTCGCCGCAAGCGCCACAATTTAATCCCAGCGCTGAATCAGTTTGGTTGGCCAGACGTATGTGAGTATTGTATTGTTCTTCATCACCTAACGCTCGGTATATTAAAGCCAAACGTCTCCGAATTTTTCGTACTAATAGCTGAAAATAATATATATATATTTATATTATTATAAAATTATTGCCAATATTTGCTAAAACTATGGATCCAGTCTCAGTTTTTTCTTTAAAAAATATGTTTACAATGTACATATTTGAGAGTAAAACAAATTTATTGAAAAAAAAAAAAATAAAAGAATGAATGCGAAAACTTAAATAGAAAACAAATGATAGAGAAAAAATAATTTCTGTATTTCTCCCATTCTGAATCATTAGCTGATCCATATTATTTTTTAAATAATTAAATTTTAACAACCATGTTTTAGTAATCAAATTAGTCAGTTTTAAATATCATTAACTATCAGTGATTTATGTTGACAATTACAACAAAACTATTTCAATATCAATATAAATATTTAATACTTAATGTAGTGCAAAATTTCGTATGAAAATTTCGTAAAATAACACATAGATATGTATCAACGCCCCACAACCATAATATGGATGTGGTGGTGTGACAACCATAATATGTTGTTTCTCAATTATGGTTAACACATTCATTTAATAATCTCTGAGTGTATTTACATTAATGTTTAAATTCACAATGATTCTCATATAAATAATGATATTTGTAAGGTAAGTTTTACTAATACAACTAGGATAACAAAATCGAATGTATACATACTTTAGCACCAATGGAACTAGCAACTTCTAATAAGCGAGTATTGAATTCGAGTGGACGACAATTGCATATCTTCTGTTGAAGTCGTAAAGCTTCCAAACATCGAGCGGCACCATCCATTGCTTCCATTTGTGCCATACGATCTCCCAAAGACGCTGAGTTACCCATCGCTTGTTCATATTGTCGTAATGCTCTCTACAGAATATTATATGGATTGAAAAAAGCGAAACGTCAGAATTTGCCAATACAGAGGTTAATATGCTGTGTGGTAATAATACTATAAATAATAACAACAACATAAATATCATAAATTACAAACCCTAAACATAATTAAATTTGATAATTGGTGAACAAGTTTTGCTACTGAAATTAAATTAAATAAAATTCAAATCAAACTTATTTTATTGCTTTTTATAGTTTTTAATTTTTTAACTAAAAATTATTGTTTTTTATTTTTGCGATACAAGTAAAATTGTTCCATAACTCATATTTTATTTCGGGTTCAAGAACTGTTACTTTGTAACAAATAGAGATGAGTGATACCGCGATTCTTAATTAACGCCGTTTCCAGCGAAAGTGATTTTTAAATCAATGTTCTTTAAAACAGTGACAGTGATCGCAATATTTCAAAAGAAAACAAGAATGTTTTTTTTTTACTTAAAAATTAAAAATCACGAAAACAAAAGACGGCAGAGAAAAATTTCTTCTTTATATATGAGAAAATTATAATTTTAATTCTAAATGAATCTTGAATTTATGCCCAGAGCCACCTTTAAGTAATTTAGCTCCCTCAAAATAAAAACAAGTACATTTGAGTATGCAAGAAAAGAGGAAAGAACGTCATTATTAGTAACTGTTATTTCATAATTTCAGTCACTGTAGTGACCATTGATTTTCCAATCACAGTCATATAATCATAGTGGTGAAAATATCGCTCATATCTAGTGATAAATATAGTTAATATTAATTAAGTGACCCAAGGGAACTTTTTGTCACTACGTCATAAAACTCTCATTTTATTATTATTAATTTACGGTCGTTTCAAAAAATCTTAACAAAAACTTTATAAATCAAAATTCTTTAAATTTATATTCAAAACAAAATCGTCAATTGTTAAATATTTAAAGTGGGTATGAACCTTTGATAAACCGACATTAGGGAAAATTCATGATATTTAAAACAAAATCATCAATTGTTAAATATTTAAAGTGGGTATGAACCTTAGATAAACCGACATTAGGGAAAATTCATGATATTTTCTAACTTTTTTGTAGGTTTGGACATTATTTCTAGGTCGATCCTCGGGTTGGGTCATATTTATCACCCTATGGAATATATTGTGGAAAACAAAAAACTAGAAAATTTCATAAAAAATTAAAACTAAATGACTTGTGCCACAAATTCGTGTGGAGTTAATACGTGAGGTTCCACACATACACTCATAAACATATACATTATATAAACGTTAAATAGGAAAATTCTCAGGACTATAGTGAATATTTAGGCCAAATCTCATTGAGCTCTGTAAATTTTTTGTGTACCAAAAACAGACAGACAGCCAGATAAAAGGACATAGCGACTCTAAATTTAGATTTGCTGCAAGAATATATTATGCGATCTGAGATGATTCCTTCTTAGCGGTACACACAGAATGACAAAATTAAAATAATCAATTCACCACTTGTGGTGGTGAAAAGTAGAATAATATGAAAGAAAGAATTTTCCCTCATAAGGGGCAATACTTAAGACATTAGATACGAATATTGAAAACAATTACCTGGTTGTCTGAATTTCGATGGAACTGGTTCATATTTAACAATTCCAGAAAGTGGGATTATAAAAGTGTCATAACCAAATATGGTCTGATAACTGTCAAACTGTCAAACTGCTAAATACAGTTTGAAAAATTTAATCAAATTTAAAACCCTTTTCTAATTGCAAAAAGGGCCCAGAGCCCTTTCTATAAGTGTAGCAAAATATAGATTCGCCAAGAACTAACAAGTGTGGAACTTCAATAGAATTGATCTTTATTTACTAGTTTTATAAGCTAAAAACTTTTGATGTTGTTTCAAATATCAGTATATAATTTCCTTACTAAAAATTGCTTAGGACAATTACAAACGATGTGGTTAAATTTTATTGATTTCGGACAATTATTCTAGGCGTGAGAATGTTTCCAACAGACAGACGGATATAGCTAAATCGACTCAGATTTTTGTTTATAAGTATGAAATTTAAAAAGCAATTGATTTTATTCACATTTTTAAAAAATATTAAAAAATTTAAACTACTTGGAGGAAATGTCATTTGATAGTTTGAAGTCCTAATTCAAAAGAGTGGAAAAGTAAGGCAATTGACTGAATAAAATCAGAATTAACAAATATATTCATTTCGTGATTTTGAATACGATTTTTTTAATTTTTGATTATTTGGCTTAATGTACTTATTAACATATTTTTTCTTTAAGTCTACTATAAATTTTTATTATGAATACGGCCGTTTTTCACTATTTATATATGATATACATATAAATAATAAAATTTTAAGTTCCAGTTTTCGGGTTCTCAATAATTCACATTTTCCTGCACATTCACATATCCAGCTTAATCAGTATTTAGTATTTCTCATACTTTTTACATTTAACCTAAAATTCAAAATATCTTGTAGAATACTACGATACTTACATCGTAGTCCATTTTCTTGCGATAAATATCACCCATTATGCGTATGCTTCGCATATACGTTGCTTGATCACCAGATATCATTGAAAGACGTGTCGCTTCCATACAATAATCATGAGCATCACCCAAGTCACCCTGTTTTCGCAAAGCAACTGCCATTCTTAAAAGTGCGGCGCGATGATGTGAAGAATTAGATCACCAAGCTGCAAGGAACGTGATAAATCATACGCTTTCGAAGCATACGAGGCACTCTTTTCAATGTCTTGTAGACGACCATAAAGTTCAGATAGAGCTACGTAAACTTGTAGCTCTAATGATGGATCGCATATAGCAGTGGCAATTTTATAAGCTCCTTGTAAACCCTCAAAAGCTCTTGAGAAACCTCCCATTTCTAAATAAACACGTGCTACTGTTAAATGTACAAGACCACCGGTTCGACACTGAGTACTACATTCATTATACAACGAATGTCGGGCGTAACTTAAAGCTCTTTCTAAACCGCCTAATCTTTCGTGAGCTCGAGCCAAATTTAGATAAGTCTCAGCTCTCATGGTGGGAGAATCTAATTCCTCTGATATTCCTAATTGCTGAAGACCAAATTCTATAGCTTCTCGATATTTGCCCCAATCCATATGGGCCTGATATAAATATCCTAGAAGTTGAAAACAGTCTTCTCGACGACTAGTTGATTTTAGAGCACTCCGCCATGTACGTACCGCTGCATTCTGATTGTGTTGTTCATACAATTTAAGACCCCGTTCAATCTACAAAAAAAATATAAACTGGATTAATACATTTAATTCTTGAGCCTTCTGCTTCCTTAGAAAATAGTTTACCTTTCGCCGTGCCATAAATTGTTTTAAACTTCGTTGGCAGGCTAGAAAGCAATTGATTACTGAATTATTTGAACGGGTGTAGCCATGTCGAGCCCATAGTGATGTACCGTCTGGACTGGATTCACATCCAGCCAATCGTGAGTAACTTTCATTCAATTGACAAAATTCTATTATAGACAAAATAAAATGGAATAATTAATATTAAAATGGAAATATTAACATTTCGTATAACTGGTTTTCTTTGCAACTTAACCCATTGAAGCCCAATGTTCCCATTATGGTACACATTAAAACAATTGATAAACACATTATGAGTTTTTTATTATAATAAGTATTTAATTATTTGATATAGTCCCAAGGAAAAAGATTATATAATCAATTGATTTTCAACTTTTAATGATATATACATCGTGATATCACACCCCAATAATAAATATTAAAACTTCATTTTTTCCTAAAATCAACAATTATATGTAAAGTGACTAAGATTAAATTTTTTGTCTTAGTCACTTTATTATAACATAGAGGCGGGATAGTAGAAATGGTACACCTATAGAAGTCAATTATTAATTATCGGATATTAACTTATTATTTCCAATGAGAACTATTGAATATTTTTGTAACGAAATTTCACATGAACATTCTTGAAGTGTTTTCAATTGAAGGACATATTTCTAATGGAATCTTAAGAATCTAATTCCTCTGACAACTTGTTTTAAAATTGACAACATTTTTTTGTAATTTGATTAAAAAATTGCAACGGCAGGGTGAGCAGTTTACTAAAAAACGTTTATTTTCTTAAAACAAGTTTTCCCCAGATTGTAATTTTGGGTATTGAAATGAAAAACTGTGAATCTTTTTAAAGTCTTATAAAAGACAACGTTTTCACAAATTATATGACAATTTTATAATACGACCTTAACTCTTATAGAATTTTTACAAGAGTGCACCGAAAATAAAACTTGTTGATGACATATTTCTTAAAGATACCTAGAAGGGAGCTAGCAACTTCTTTTCTGCTGAACTGGCCTGTTTTTTACTAGGCCAGATTTCATTGAGCTCTGTATTTTTTGTGAGTGTGAGTAGACAGACAGATTGAAGAAAATCGACTGAGATTTTGATTTGAAGGAAGAATATATATACATTATTTGGTCTGAAATAATTCATTCTTAACGTTACACGTCCGTTATAAGGGAGCTATAGGAAAATATGTACCGATATAGGGCAAATTAATATAATATCTTCAGAACAGTTAGCAAAATAATTGCATCGAATTTTAATAGAATTGGTCTTTATTTATTAACCGAAAACTGTTTTCGATGAGGGCCTGATATGAGAGCTACATCAAAATATAGTTTAGTTGTACCGAGTTCCAATGGAATTAGTCTTTATTTGTTTTATAAGCTCAAACCCGATCTCCGGGAAGGGGCGTTATATGGGAGATATATCGAAATATGGAACCATATTAATAAAATTTGTAACATATATTTAGAATAGTTAAAAAATTAATTGTGCCAAATTTCAATAGCATTGGTTCAAATTTAAGAGTTTTATAAGCTATAAATCATATTCCGGGAAAGGCCCTTATATGAGAGCTGGGTCAATTAATGATCCCAGAACAATATGACTTCTTTGGATTTATTATGGTATCAGAATAAGTATATGTTACAAATTTCAGTAAATTATCTTAAATATTGCGGCCCCTATGATACACAGAGTTTGGGGTGTATCAAAATTTTGTATATTATAGTCTATAACTTTTTTCCTGTTAATCAGATTTTGATGATATTTTGCACGATGATGAAGCACGTGCAATTGTATGCTTAATTTTTTGTTTAAGTCCAATTATAGAGTTCTTTTTTGAAATTTTGAGGTTCTTTAAGATATCGGTCTATAACTTCCTTACTTGTAAACCGATATAGCTGGTTTTAAATGGCAAACTGCTTAGGACAATAACAAACGACGTGACCAAATTTCATTGAATTCGGGAAATTATTCTAGACGTGAGAATCTTTCTAACAGACAGACTGACAGCTAAATCGACTCAGTTTTTGATTTGATGCAATTGATCACCACTTGTGGTGGTGGAGGGTATAAAAACTCTACAAAAAAGGTTCTAAATGTCTCTTAAACTATGGTAAAGCATTTCAGAGGCTATATGAATGTAATTTTTTCAATAAAATCATAAAACTGGCGATTTTGTAAGAAATTGTTGTGCGCATTGGCAGATCCACTTCCCGAACGCAGGACCCGTTTCGAAATATGTCCTTCTCCAAATCAATTGAAAAACAACTCAAGAATGTTCATGTGAAAATTCGTTCAAAATATTCAATATTTCAAAAGTTACAAAATTATTGAAAAAACTGACCACTGTGCGATCATTTTAAAATATGACATTTGGGCTAATTTCTTTGGTAGAAATATTTAAATGTAATTCCCCATATCAGGCGGACATTTGTACCCGAAATATTGGAGCTGACTTTACTATTCTTAAAAGACTTCCCACAAAAAATATATTATACTTTAATACTTTTGATAAGAACTCTTAAAATTTATAAACTTACTTACCGTTAGTATTGTTTAATAAGTAACGTGAACCATCGGGTGATGCTAACAAATGTGTGGCTGATAAATTATGACTATGAGGTATGCTGAAATAATCATTAGTATTTTTTATCAGGGTTTCTATTTTTTTATATGTTCTTACCTAAGGAGATCTTTGTTTGTTATACTTTCCCATGACATGTCTTTAAAGCCAAGATGAACTAAAATATATATATAAATCATTTACTGGAAATGTCTTTACAATGAAACTCAATATTTTTAAAATTCTTGAAATATTATAAATTTATTCTTAGAGATTAAAAAAACTTCATAATACTAAGGTTGAGTTTTGGCACAGTTTTTCGGGAAATTAAAAAACTTTCCAAATATATATATTCTACAACGGAAACATAACCATATTAGGGTAGCACTTTTAAATAAAAAGTCACTTAAGATCAAATAAACTGAAGTTGCTTTATTGTGACCACAACATGTGCCGTGATTTTCCTTTTATTAAGTTCATAAGTTGTTGTGTTTAATGTGTTTTATTTTTGTTGTTGCAAACTATAGATTAGAGCTCTACTAACATTAACAAATTATTTGTATTTACTGACATACATCTACTTGTATATTTGGCGTTTTTGAACATTTTTAGCAATTTGATCGAAGGGTAACATCTATTTTTCTATTCTTTTAATGCGTTACCTTCACTACTTCTTCTAGTATGACTACAAAAGTATATATAAATATATTCAGCCATTAAGTATGAGAAATTGCTTAATTTGAAAATTATTTTACCGTAATTCTTAAAGGATTTATTTCTAAATTTTGAAAATATTTAAATGTGCTGAATCAAAAATAAATAAAATTGTTTTATTGTCGTTCATTTGTCGCACTTGTTCATAAAATTTTCGCATTTTTATGAGTAATAAAATAGTTAATCAACAATTATGCTCTACTTAATGTTGTGTTTTGTGTAAAAAAATTGTTGTTAAATACTGTTGCTGTTTAAACGGTAGGGAGTGGTTCGCAGTTGTCCTTAACATATTCGCTGTTTGGTATCTGTTTTTCTACACTGTTTATCTCAATAAAAATTGTTTAAACAATATGAACGTTTTAGTAGCAACTTTTACTTTAATTATTACTGATTAACATTTTGCATTATTTTAACTTATTTAATATTAATTTCTATTTATCCCTGTACATCCATGGCCGTTTAATAATTTACATTTTTTTTGTTTTATATCACTATAAGGCTAAGGATGCTAACAAAGTTCTTTATTATTTGATATGTATTTTTATATAGTTTTGAGCACAAATAATATTTACACTAAAATATTCTTCATTAAAAAAACAAAACAAATAGACGAAGAATATTTAATTATATTTTATCTTACATTAATAATTCCTGCTGGGATTATTATTGTATAAATTTTATCTAAGGATTACTGTTTATCATCATATGATTGTAATCACACACGCGTGTGGTGAGAAGTTATAACAAACATTTCGTTTAATGGTAACTGTTGGTACCTTTGTATGTTGTTATTGTTTTGTAGCATATTTTAAGGCGAGATGCTGCAAAAGGAGCTTAAAGCGCAAAAGCTCTCCAAGCAAAAAAAATAAAATAAATAAAAATATGTAAAAACAATGTTGCCAATAAGTAAATAGTTACTATATTATGTGCGTTACAGCGATGTTAAATATTTATATTTAAAGTTCATCAATTCATATAATCAATTTGTATATTCATATAATATTATATATTATTCTACAACTCAAACGTTTGCTTTGTTATAGTCAATAACATGAATATTTTAAAATTTGTATTCTAAACACATAAAATGTTTTCAACATAACGAAATAATGTTATTGTATCAAAATACGTTGCCATAACAGAAATTTGTGCTTTAAAATTTAAGTTAAATTCAACGTTAGGTATTTTTTAGGTGATAGAACACTTTGGTCTTAAAATATATGAGAAAAAATGGCGAAAATTGTTGTTATTATGTAAAATGATTATTTTCATAGATACTGGTTAATATTTAAACATACACGTACTTATTTCGAAAGATAGATGAAACAGCATCTTATTTGAGAAATGTTTAATAAAATCCATAAATGGTTATGTAAAATGTTAATAGATAAATCCATTAATAAGAATATTTAAAGCAAGGCCGATTATGAAAATTGTAGATTTTCTCCTAAATAGTGCAATACATTATTCTTATCTCTTATGGTTTATGATATTCATTATGTATAGACTTTAAAATGATACTCAAAAGTGAATCTTGTATGGGAACTGTGAGACATAATCGAAATAATTTTGTAACTTTTTAACCGTTAAAGATTAGAGTTTAGGTGATTTGTGGTTCACTTGGAGGAGAGGAGATTCTGAACAAAATAGACCAACTCGAATATATTAATTTTTGAAAACTTCACAAAAAAGTAATTTCTGAATTGATACTAAAGAAATTTTGTATACAAATAGTTCTTATAAATTCTATAAAAACAACGCTTAATTGTGAAAGCTATATCTTAAAGTCCAATGGTTACAGTTATCTTTTCTTGGTTTTTTTATGTTGTGATGTACAAAATTAAAATTATGTGTCAGATAACTTAAAATAATTAAACCTATTAAAATTTATTATGTCCGACCAATTTAAGGTGTTCTTTCATACCACTAGCTGTTCATGTATCTTGTGAACAAATAATTTTAAATATACCTGGATGAAATCAATTTACAGGTTTCATGAATAGACAGCAGTATTGATTACCATCCCCAAATAGACTCAGATGGTAGCATTATTTTAATGTCCGTTGCAAACATTTTTGTTTTAGTTTTACAATAAAAAAATATATATCTAATATATTATTGGTTTTCATATTCGCGTGACACTGCTTAAAATTTTTCCCCTTTAAAAACCAGGCAATTGTCAAATAATTTTGACTGAAACTACCTTGTTTCTTTTACTATGTATTTTATTATAAATATTATATTTCATTTCATATTGATTATAATTTGTCAGAGATTTATTTTTGAGATCAACTAACATTACAAAATAATGCCATTATTGCGTTAAATTGGAGAAAACGTTAATGAATAATTTACCACCTCCAGCTCTGTCAGCAATATAGTGATAAATGAATATAAAAATAAGAAATAAAAGCAAGTAAGAATGCTATATTCGGCTATGTCGCATCTTAAATACCCTCCACCACAAATTCTTGTAAAGTTAATACGTTAGGTTCCATAGATACACATACACTCACAAATGTATATAACACAGAAATAGTTAATTAGTCATAAAATTAGTTACAATTTAGGCTATAAAATGTTTCTACTGAACTGCCTTTTTTCTACCAAAATTCATTGAGCTCTGTTAATTTTAGTGGATGTGAGCAGACAAAGAGATTGAAGAAAATCGATTGATATTTTGACTTGATGCAAGAATGGGGTATGAAATAATTCATTCTTAGCGTTACACACAGAATGACAAAGTTAATATTCTCTCTCTACCACTTGTACTGTGGAGCGTATAAAAACAAAAACTATGCTTGTTATAAGCTCAAAACTATTTTCCGGGAAGGGCTCTTATATGGGAGCTACAGCAAAATTTGGACCAAGATTGTTGATATTTATAATATACTTTGATTATTGTTTAAAAACAAACATTATGCTAAATTGTAATGGAATTGTTCTTTATTTAAATGTTTTATAAACTCTAATCCGTTTTCCGGGAAATCCCGTTATAAGCGAGCTATAGGAAAATTTGGACCGATATAGGGCAAATAAATATAATATCTTCAGAACAGTTACCAAAATAATTGTGTCGACATTCAATAGAATTGGTCTTTATTTACTCGGGAAAGGGCCTTATATGGTTGCTATATCAAAATATGGACCCATGTTAACAAAATTTATAACACATATTTAAAATAGTTTAAACATTAATTATGCCAAATTTCAATAGAAATGGTTCAAATTTAAAAGTGTTATAAGCTTTAAATCATATTCCGGGAAGGGGATATTATATGGGAGCTATATCAAAATATGGACCCATGTTGATAAAATTTATAACATATATTTAAAATAGCTTAAAAAAATAACTGTGTCAAATTTCAATATGGACCAATGTTAATAAAATTTATAACATATATTAAGAATGGTTAAAATATTAGTTGTGAAAAATTTAAGTAAATTATCTTAAAAATTGCGGCCCATATGACACAAAGAGTTTGGGGTGTATCAAAATTTTGCATATTATAGCCTATAACTTTTTTCCGGTTAATCAGGCTTTGATAATTTTTTGCGCGATAATGAAGCACGTGCAATTGTATGCTAAAATTAATTTTTTGTTTAAGTCCAATTACAGAAGAAATTATTAGAGTTCATTTTTGAAATTTTGAGGTTGTTTCAGATATCGGTCTATAACTTCCTTGCTTATAAAGCGATATAGCTGGTTTTAAATAGCAAACTGCTTAGGACAATAATAAACAATGTGGCCAAGTTTTATTGAATTCGGTCAATTATTCTAGGCGTGAGAATATTTCCAACTGTTGGGTCTGAGATGATTCCTTCTTGGCGTTACATACAGAATGACAAACTTAATATACCCTCACCACTTGTGGTGTGGTCTTGATGTACGAAACGATATTTCACATGTATTAATTTGGTTTTTAGAAAATATTAAATAGGAAAAGTTGCCTCGTCAAGAAAAGTAGGTAAACAAAACTTTTTCTTCTTCTGCATTCTTATTCATATTTGTAAACGAACATTATGACAACTAAACTATATGAGTAAAATCAGCTGAGCTCTGCCATGACGGTGACAGTACAAGCTCAGCAGATTATTATTTTAAGACTGCCTCTTTTATAAAAGATTAGTGTTACCCATCAACTGATGAAGAGCCAGCTCCTCAGTTAAGCTTCACTTACCTTGCTCCCTCTATAATGGGCATGTTCTTAATGGAGTAGCTTTCCACTTCAAACACTCCATTAGTTGGGGAGAAATTTGTCAAAAATAAGTCTTATAATATTCTAAACCGAAGTTCGGAACGGTTCACTATTTCTCTTATGTCTCATACAAGCCCCTTTCCAAATATAACTTTTGAGGGCATAAATCTTACATATACGTTGGTTTTGTAATAATAACTGATCAAATTAAGATATATGAACAAAAATCGATGTTCAAATTTTTCGAAAATTCATTTTAAAGCGCAAAAATGTCACATAAATATTAGTGTCACAATAATATATTAAAAACTTAAGAAAAAATAAAAAAAACATCAAAATATACGAGGGTCACTCATTACTTTTTCGTATTACATAGTAATTGTTTTTTTTTGTAATTTCAGTCCATCTTTTATCGATTCAGATTTGAAAAGATGTACAAAAAAGATAAAAGAATTGGAACTGGAAGTCGCAAGCTGACTTGGCCATTAGTAGAATTAGAAAGATATATTCACAGATGGCCAAGTAAGAAAATTATTGGCACCTGGGGATATGCGGCGAATTATGTACAAATTGTTATGGATCGTGGTCTCAGAAAGTCGTGGAAGCAGCCAATATTTTATGACTTCGACTGCAGTATGACAAAGAACTTGCTGCATTCGTTTAAGCAGTCGTATGCAACATGGGACCATTGAATCTTAAGTTGTGGAAAAAGTTGGGTGTTACAACAGGTAAGTACAATTGTTAACTTCACATAACTAACACTCAGTTTTTCCACAAGGAACTTATGGAATTAATAACCGCAAAATTATCGGCATATGCTTCTATATGCAGAGGTAAATAGGAAACTAATATATTTTTTAGAAATAATTTTTATTAATAAATTAAAATTTGCTAATAAATTTATATTTCTTCAAATGATAGTAAGAAGATATACACTTTTGTTGATGTTCCACATCTCCTTAAATTAATCCAAAACGATTTCTTTAATACAGGATTTTAATAATCAATGATGTGCTGTTATCTAGTCGTATCACTGCGTATCAATTAACCTTAACATCAGGCTGTAATGCTTTTATCACTTTCAAACTGACTGATGAAAATATTTCAGTAAAAGGTGCAGTTATGCATATATATCTCTGTATGTACAAAAAAATTCTAGAAAGCCAATAGGTAAAATTGGCAGCTGTTTTCCTACTCAACGGCGAGAGCAATTTAACGTTATTTTTCTCTTTTTAGAACGTTTTTAACTTAACAATGTAAACATTTGCATACCCCGGAAAGGTATTAAAACGGTATATTTCAAAATTTAATATAGAACATTTTTAATATATACAGATTATCCTTAGAAACCCAAAAAAATACGATATCGATGGTAGAGATAATATTACAGGTTATTATTCCAGAGAAAAAAACCTGGAGTATTTTCTAAATGAAATAATAATGGGACATTAAGGACATTGCTAAATACAACGTGACGTATATAGTAATGAACCGTATAAAGACGCTTTTGGAGCGAATATAAACGCAGAAGGAATGAACGGTTTTTAGATATCAGCAATTTTAGGCTTACGATGGAATGCAAATAGTGATTGCTTCTATTTTAGGTTAGTTTCGCAGCCTTGAAGAAATCCAAGAACGAAACGAGCAGTTTTTTTCCGAAAGTGCTAAGTTTATCGATCCAGCCGTTTGGCGATCCCCAAAGATAATTGTATGAAATATTTTCATGCAGCAAATTTGGAAAGACAAAACTGTTTGGGATGAAAACTTAAAACCCTTAGCGGTTATTCAGTGACAAACTCTTATGAATGATTACCCCCATATTAGAAAATTAACATTCCAAAATGGGTTAATTTTCTTTCCGAGTCTGATATTGAACTTCATGCCTTTTGTAATGCTTAAGAAAAAGCATATGATACAGCGCTTTAATACACAATGTATCCCCAGGCATTGTCACCACGCTTTTATAGCATGTAATATGAAAGTAGCTCCTACAGAGTCTGAAGCATTACCCTTTTTAGAACTTTATGGAGCGTCTTTAATGGCAAAAGTAGTAGATCCATTATGTAATCAGTTAAATCTGGACCAGTGAAAGATTTATTTGTAGACTGATTTTATCTTGAATAAACAACTCCCATGCCATAGGCGTCAAAAATAGAGATGCATTAATTTTAAAGAAGGTTGATAATGAGATTTGATTTCATGTTAATTCCAATGATAACCGTGAAGATCTAGCAAGTCGCTTTATCTTTAGCATTCTCTCTTAAGCTTAACCCTAACCGTCGAAGAGTAATACACTCACCATTAATCTATATATCGACTCAAAAAGTTTTGTAAGTATCAATGGTCGATTAGTCTGATCATTTGGCCTATCTTCCATTGAGCGTTACCGTAGAATTTTGCTTTATTCGGCCCGTGTTACCCGACTATACGTGGAATATATCTACAAATTTTCTGCAAAAGGCAGTCCGTTTACTTATACCAGCATAGAATACCTCAAGGGACTCCATCGTAGGGAAAAATGAAAAGGGATTTCCAGGTAGGAGATTAAGTTGTTGTCCATCGTGATTTACTAAATAACGAGTGACGTTTAAGTAGGATAGAGAAAAACCAATTAGGACATGACGCAAAAGTCCGAAGTCAAAAACGTTGGTTTATTTCCCCTTAAAAAACATATTCTATTATATTGCAAACAAGTAGTCTCCAAATTACAACAATCTATTTACACTTTTATTAGACAATCTAACTTGGTAGATTCTAGTAACATCAATGATATTTCCAGAACATTAACACGTGCAGATTTTCAAACTTATGTTTTAATCATTCTGCTAGAAGGTTCTTGAACATACTAATGCATAACTGTTGCAGACCGTTGAATTCAAATTATATTTCATAACACTACCACCGCTTAAGCCTGTTCATCCCGGAAAGGCACATACAATTTTTGCTGATGTTTGAGTTGTGAAGTCATTGCGACTACCACCCTTCGCAAACATTCTTCCCTGGTTAGAGTGTACATCTAACGTTCAAAAGATTCTGCAGAGGTGTACTGTTGAAAAAAGCAACTATTAATGGAATTGAATACACTCTTTAAGCAAAAAATACTACTATTTTTAATAAATTTTTAATTCATTTTTTAATCAGTTTCGTTATTTTCATCATATGACTTCTTTGTGCCAACGAGAATTTCCTTGTTCCACCAACATTTAAATCGGCACTTTTTGGTGTTATTAGTATGATAAAAAACTTTAAGTGAAAATAAAAATGGCTAAAAAATACCTTAAATAGTGGCAAATTCAAACGAGATTCAAAGTGGATAAATTTAGGAACTAAATCGCTAAATGGGCAACATTGGTTTAGCTGTAATACATTGTAGACAATTTATAATAATAAAACCGTTGTTTTATTTTTTCCAAGGTTTTCGCCTTACAACTGGGACCGTCATGGAACCTGATTTTCAAGGCTGTTACCACCATTAGATTTGTCGAGGTTTTACTATCGACACTCTCCAACAAACGGCATAAGCAACCATAGATGCAGGCTGTCCCATAGGGCATAATGCGATTCTATAGGTGGGCTTTCGGCTGATATTTCATTCCGAACTGGTCTTCTGCCTTCTTTCTATGCCGATATTATCTTCATCGCTTGAATCTATATACATTATGCGAATCTCGATTACAAACTCGTTTACCTCGACTTTTGTACAATGCATGCACTTGAGGGCTATGGGGTCGGTTAGAAGTGTTGCCCGTACAGATATCTATGGAAATACATTCAATTACTGCAAAAAGTTTGTGCCTCGCAATGCAGTCATTTCTTTTCAGCAAAAGCGTTCACCTCGTTCACAAATGGTTGTAATTTCTTGGTAATCTCATGTAATTTTGCCGCCACACTATCGAAGTTAGGAACAAATGTTCTTTAATATGTACAAAGATCAAGAAAACTGAACAATTTATGGAGATTTCTTCTCAGCACTTATTTTATCTTCAACCGTGATTATCTCATTCGCCGTTACGCGATGCTTTAAATATACGACCTTCTTCTACCTCAAAGCACACTTCTTCAGTCCCACTTCAGATATTCTTTGAATGCCTTCTTCTAGTGTTTACTAAATATCTTTCCCATGACAATTATGTCACTAAGGTACATCAGGCATGTTTTCCGATAAAATTATTTCATTGCAAGTTCCATTAAGCGTTCGAATGTAGTTGGAGCATTGCATAGTACGAATGTCATCACGTTTAACTGGCATAACCCATCACTAGTAAAGAAGGCAGTTTTTCTTTGTCTTTGTCCGAAATCTCAACCTGTCAATATTCTCATTGTTAGTCCAGTGTCAAAAACTACTTTGCTCCAGTTAATTTATGTAGAGTATCGTCGATTGTAAGTAGTGGAAAAGTGTCTTTCTGGGTGATTTCATTTAGCTTTATGTAGTCCATGCATAACCGAGTACTGCCGTCTCCAAGGACTTGATGATGGAACGGAAATTCCGTTTCACTTCATTTCTTTAAGCATTTTATAGACTTCGCTTTACCAGAGGAATACATTTAGGCAACAGTTTTATTGGTTTCGCATTTATTTGACCTTGTTTTTGAATTAACGCGTACTGCTCCTTCTGAACACTGAAGATTATAATCCTTTGTATCTAACTTAGCCAACTTTTTGTCAATACTATTTTCTATAAAATTAACAGCCTTAATTTTTTCGTCTAACGCTCTCAAAGATTCCTAAATTTTCACTTTCATTTCAACTAACAGTTTTAAAGATGTCCCTTGAACTTCAGCTTTAACCTCAGCAAAAAGTTTCTCATTATTTGTTCTGGAAGATTATTGAACTTCTGCTTTAATCTCAGCAATAAGTATCTCGTTGTTGACAAGAAGTTCTCATTCTGATTCTTCATGAAAGCGTTAAATATTACATTTAACTCCATACAGTTAACTCCATGTTGCTTGTTGCTACACGAGAGCATATCTTAGTTTCTTCTTTGTACTTTCGTTATTTTAAAAGGTTTAAAAATGTTTGCAATTCCTTCTTGGGAAAAATGTTACATTCCTGAAATGGATTATGATAAAAAAGTATAAATGTAAAAATAATTTTTGAAGTTCTTACTTTGGAGGAAAACAATAAAGTAAGAGTCTATACCCTGTATAGATTTAAATGATATAGAGGAGATATCGACGAGTATTATAATCTAAATATAAAAAGACTTTAAATATATTTAAATCTAAAAGAAGAACTAAATCTATCAAAAAGATTAGTATTGAAAATGCCTAAAAGTTATAGATTCTTCAGATAATATTAGTACTGATAGTAATAACTTTTGTGGATCTGTCGACCAAGGGAATATTTAAAAGAAGTTAAATTTTAAGCACAAAATATATTTCATAAATCACAGTCCAGATATTTTTTCCTAAGAAATAAATTATATTTAAGATTAAATTAAAAATTCATGTCTTCATATTGAATCGCTGAGCACCGATAAAATTTCAAAGGCTTTAAAAATAATGCCTTTGTATCCGTAAAGCAAAAATGTTCACAGTTGGATAAGAGAGTATATAATTTTAATTATAGATGAAATGAGCATTAGTAAAGAGTTGAGATATAATGGAAGCTTCGATCTAATTAATGGATTCGAAACCACTGGATTGGAAGAATTGTCACCCATGTATGTGTTTTTACGATTAAATGAATATTTTTTGTAAAGTTAAGTCATTCTTAACTACTTCGTTACACAAAACGTTTTATGTGGGATAATTTAAGCGAAATTGTTAAAGAAAATATTAATATTTTGAAAAGTATTTTGTCCTTGTATACGATTGAAGATTGACTAACCAAAAATGTTTTTTAAACGAATAAGCTGTTTTTAGAAACGCCTCACACTATATGAAGTGGAAGTAAATGCAAAAACTATAATGTGATCGAAATTGACTCGACAACACATTTGTCCTAACACGTTTGGAAAAATTAGAAAAATATAGCAACACAAATTTTTAGCACAACATTTGAAAAGAGTTCCCTAGACTGTTTAAATAGTTGCACCCATTATGGTAATAATTGCTACATATTAGCAATTCAGTTCAATAATGAAGCGCATACATTTTTTTCAGTTTCTTGTTAGAATATTTGGAAAAAGTGGAGTTTGTTCATAAAAACATATGCTAATTAATGAAATTTTGGAGAAGGGAGGTGATGTATATTTCTTAATAACAAAAACCCCTAAAAAAGACAAATTAGAAAATACGTTTTCTGTATTGTGGCAAAAAGGGGGCAATAACAATAATGTCCGTATCCCAACTTGTGAAATATGTTCACTAAACAAAAAAATATAATTTCTCATAAATAAACAAATTGCAAAAAACAACTAAAACTACACAAGACCAGAAAAAGATATTCACATATAATACTCACCTGTAAATTCACCATAAAATTCTTGGACAAAACAGCCCGAAAACAAATTGTTTGTGTGATGAAAATTAACGTGAACGTAAATCAATTTTTGTGAGATATCATAAAAGGAGAGTAAAAATTAAATGTGAGTGAGTTTCAATTTTGGAATAAACTCAAACCCGTTTTCCGGGAAATCCCGAGCGAGCAATAGGAAAATTTGGACGATATAGGGCAAATTAATATAATATCTTCAGAACAGTTAGCAAAATAATTGTGTCGACTTTCAATAGAATTGGTCTTTATTTATTCGGGAAGGGGCGTTATATGGGAGCTATATCAAAATATGGACCCATGTTAATAAAATTTATGACACATATTTAAAATAGTTTAAAAAATAGTTGTGTCAAATTTCAATAGAATTGGTTCCAATTTAAGAGTTTTATGAGCTATAAATCATATTCCGGGAATGGGCTTTATATGGGAGCTATATCAAAATATGGACCAATGTTAATAAAATTTATAACATATATTAAGAATGATTAAAAAAATTAGTTGTGACAAATTTTAGTAAATTATCTTAAAAATTGCGGCCCATATGACACAAAGAGTTTGGAGTGTATCAAAATTTTGCCATGAAATAAGCGCGGGATTGCTTTCCTTGATATTAGTGAATTTTTGTAAAAAAATTGGGTTGGATTATAGCGATACACCTTACCCATAATAATTTTTCATTGGAAATGCTTCTTCTTTAAAAATATCACTTTCAATTCACTCGGCTACTTACAACTAGTTTGTGGATAGTTTAAAATTTAGTGTTTCCTCATTTTCGTGAAAAATCATATAGGATCATTTTCCATAATAGATTTACCTTATAACAATTGAAATGTCCTGATCCTTTGAAACATGCCTTTTAAGCACTTTTTACATCCAATTATCAGGTCACTAGTGTCTTTAAAGACATGAATTTTACAAGGAACACTTGCTTATTCTTCAGAAATTAGATTTCATTTAAAAAAGAAAACGAAATTCAAAAACTTGCCGAGAAATTCAACACTTTAAATGTTTTTTTTTTATAATTTTTACCAAAAATTATTGGACAGTTTTCAAAATGAGTATATTTCATATTATGTTGTTTTTGTTATAATATGTCCATGTATTTGGAAAACTTTGGCATCTCATAGTGGTGAACAGGTGTAACAACGAAATGTGATAATTAAAGATTTTTAGTTAAAATTCATCAATGAAATTAAAAATTTTCACATTTTTTTTGATTGCTTCGATAGAAATTTTACAATTGAATCCAAAACCAATATGTATTTGTAGTTCAATATTAATTACAATAAACATGAGAGAATAAAATAACAGCAAAAAATAAAACATACAAATACACCAAAAGAAATTATGTATAAAAATTACTGTAGTACATAATAGTTTATCTTAAGTCAAATATTTTGTTTGTTTGCCATAATTTGTCATTGATTTTATAAGGTTTCCAGTGACTTTTCTTTAAAAACGTTGGTTTTAAGTAAGTTTTTGTTACTTATTGGTCTCTTTCTTATTTGTCGATCAAGATGTTCCCACAAATATTCTATGGGTTTAAGAACCGATGACTTTTGGGGGATGATCCTATTGTGCGGGAGTATTCATTAGCAAACACCCTTTTTCCATCTTTAGCTGTGTGTTTTTGATTATTATCTTGTGGAATTCTGTTTGCAAAATGTTCAACTAATCAGTTTTATTCATAGTATTTGTCATAAACCCCACGCCATCACCGAACCTCCAACATACTTAATTGTACTTATTATATTTTGCTCATCACACTGTGTATTTTTACTTCTCCATATTTTAGTCGGGGTTTTCTTTCCAAAAACTTCGAATTTGATTTTATCAGTAAAAATTTTGTTAATCCAAAATGAATCATCATGGTTTTTATACTTATGAGCAAATTTAACCGTCGCTTTTGTTTGGTTTTCGTTTCGAAACTCGACCATGAAGAACGGAGACTCCTGACTGTGATGTAAATTAGAATTAAAATTGAATTAAAAATATATACAAGTTTTGTTTAAATCTAATTTTAAACAAATAAACAAATCATATAAAAATAAATGAATCATTGTATTTACTTTTGACGCTGACTGTATATACTGTTGAGTATTATATGAGAACATCTTTTTCTGGTTTTGTGCGTTTTTTTGTTTTTTGTTTAGAGAACACATTTGACAAATTATTTGCTTGTAAAAAAATCTAATAAACGATATATTTTTAAGAATTTTTTTATTTTGAAGATAAAAATATACAAATTTTTGGAAATACTGAATATTTTTTGCAATATAGAAAACATGTTTTCTAATTTGTCCTGATTAAAGGAATTTTGTCATAAAGCAATAATTAGCACCTTCTTTTTTCAAAATTTCATTAACTAGCATAAAAAATGCATTTAGGGTAAGTCCAAATAGCATTCCAAAATTGCTTTTTTGCTATTTTGAAAACGAATACACCGATTTGATTGATATCTGAACATGTTTCCTTTTTGTGGAAAAATGAAGTCTCCAGCTTATTTAAAACGCTCTAAAAGTTAAAAAACATTATTTTTCTCCATATTGTTGTTATTGTTTCAATACTACACATAACAACAATAAGAAAAATAAATAATTGTTATTTTAAAATCAAAATTCAAGAAATTTAAGAAAAATTAGAATTTTTTTTGCGTAACAACTAAGTCCTTAACTGCTGCAGGAGCATAAAAGTAAATTTTCGCCCACAAACCCACAAAAATATTTCTGACCAATTCCTTAAAGTATGCAGTTTCAAACGGCCAAAATCTCAAAAAGATTTTGGCATAAAATATTGAATACAATATTTAAATATAGATTTGAATATATCTCGGATGTTTATGAACCGATTTTGAAAGCGCTATAACCAATTCCATAGTTCTAATTAGGGCCACATAATATAACTCAGGAATTATAGGTTCCATTCATTTTATGTTTTCAGCTCATAGGTCCGCTTTGCTTTGATTTAAAATCTAATTAAAATAACAAATTCTCATCATTAAGCTTTCAATAGCGAAAGCATTTTCTATTGTTTGATGTTCATATCTTTTATTCGGCATAGGTCGGTTCCAAAAACTTGATTTCAATCAAGACATGGACGTTGTGGGTTGTGGCAGAATATGTATACACTTTTGACCTTATCAGGTAAACGAATGAAAATCGGTAATTCGGCAAATCTTGCTGTCATCAATTCAACCATGAATTAAAAAGAAAACAGTGGACAGTTTTGTCATCAACCAAATAATAAAATACTAAGAATAAATAATTTAAATGAAATTGCTTTTTTAGGCATGACTCCGAATAGTCCTGTATCATCAGATCAGGATTATCTGGAAGAACTTATAGAACTAAAATTGGGCAACCAGCTCTTACTGCGCTTCAAATATCTTACAAATTTAACATAATTAGTACTTAAAAAAAGAATTTAAACCGTAAATGATTACGATGCAAGACTTTTTGGTGTAAGCGAAAGATTCTTTGAATTTCCCAATTTAAAATCTGTTTTGTTATATCGGTCGCAATTTTGAATTAAATTTTCTTAAACTTTGCCACATATATTTACTTTGATATAAGTATCGACAAAAAAAATAGAATTGTCCTTGGGCCTAGCTCCCATGTAAGACCCCTTTCCGGAATATGGTTTGAAGCTTATAAAACTCCTAAGTATAGACCAATTCTATTGAAATTCGGCGCAATACAATATTGTTCCATGTTTTGCATTAGCTCCTACTTAAGGTCCCTTCTCGGAACACATTTTTCAGCTCATAAAATATAGACCGATTTTATTGATATTTGGGATGATGAGTTGACAAATATTAGTGCATATTTTGCTATAGCAAAATACAATTTTTCATCCAAATAATATTAAATAATTGAATTTAAAAAAAGTCATAAAAAGAAATATAAAAAAATAAAACGAGTGAAACAATATAAATACGAAATTATTGGCTTTAAAACACTATAGAAAGTTAAAATTAAGCTTTAAACGTTTTCAGTTGCCAAAATTATATTACAGATGGCAACTGTCTACTAAAGTTGTCAATTTCAGTTGCCAATAGTAAATATTTTCGCATTGGTGATTTTCTGGTATATTTTACGCACTTGTTTTCAATTTAAATCGTAGGATTTTTGTTTTATTTTAAGCATTAAACTATATTTTCCCAATTAAAAAGTACATTATTATTAAATGCAAAACAAAAATTTGAGGTACTTCTTAAGCAAATGGAGTTAAATCCAAATATTTCTCGTCGTGTCCTGGCTTTGGCGATAAATACAAATGTCGGATATTTTCTTTAGATTCCATAATGCTTTGAGTATATTTTGTTCTTAATGTTTTGTTTAACATTAATTAAATACGTTATCCGAAACTCGACTTATCCAGCCGAGCTTTGCATTTCAATTCCAGGACATATTTTAATTGGAACTTCAATCTTAGTGCCCCTAGATCCTCAGGTAAAAGATTCTATAATCTCGATAACAAATCGGTGTCAACAATAAAAACTAAATAACCACCCTTTCTTTTTCCGATGAAAAAATTAATACTTGAAGGATTTAAAGAAGAGAAACATTTGGCGGAGACCTGAATTAGACTTGAAGGAAAGTATCATACTTGTGATAAAAAATTTTCCGCCGAATACTTGTCGACTTGGTCAAATTGTTAAAACCTTTAGCTTGGATCAGATTTAACTTGACGGTTTGTCCAATCCGGATTCCAAGTCGTCCTCAACTTCAGTGTCATCGTCCAGATCAAAGGAAAAAAATTCACACCATCGGTCATCTTAGCCAAACTGAAGACTGATGCAAATTTAAAAGACGTTTTTTGCCACTTTGTACGACCACGATTTTTAGTATCTAATTTACGCGATTCGCTTGTTGCGTGAGGCTCGATTACAATGAGAACCAAGTCATCTTTATGACATATCGTAGGTTGTTTTTTTTCTTCGTGTAACCAGAATATGTACATGTCTCCTCTGCTCTTAACAATTGGGTCCAGATGATCCAAATGCATCTGTCGAAATAGAAATGGTTCCAAATCTCTGTAGTAAAACTACCTTATGGTTTTAATTCGTCGACATGAATATTCGAGACCATTCTATACGTACAAACTCACAATCTAACTCTAACAGTTTCATCAATATAGTAGTTTTTTGTTCTAGTGGTTGCTTCACAATCGGTCACCACTCGGAAAGGTTTACCCAGCAAATAGATCACGGATATAAATTGTTCCAATTCATATCCGTGATATTTTGCCTTAATTACGGAGCAATGCCTACTAAACAATGTTGCCAATTTAGACATTTGGTGGCTAAATTTTGCCATATTCAGTTTCTTTAATCACTGAAAATTAAATTTTGTCATTAACAATTTCTTAGCCATTTATATTTAGACTTATTAACATTTTTATCAACTATTTATATATTTAAACTTAAATGTTCTTAAGAAAGCCAAGTTTCTCATTAAATTTTGGTTAAATGCGCAACCATTCTCATTAACAAAAAATAATGGTAGAACTTTAACGAAAAAATGGTGTTAAATAAACAGATTTTTACTGTAATTAAAAGAATTTTTCTTCAAATTGAAAAATTTTCTTCAAATATACCAAAAAAATTGATAAAAGAAAAGTTGTAAAAGATGTTAATTGAATAAAAATATTTTATAAAATATTCTTATTAATTTTATTGAAATTTATGAAAATGCAAATGAAGATCAGCTGATCAACAAACATGTAAGTAATTTTTCATCAGAAATACAAGCGGACCACCATCCTTTGACATTGCACTATTTTCAGTTGTCTATTACGTTTCTACACTAATTTATTACTATTTAAAACTAGCTTTTGCCCGGTTCTCTTTGCCGCAAAAAACTCTCCTCAGTTCTTGATCTCGAAAGAAATATCAGAAATCGACGAGTTTAAAAAATGTGATTGTGACCATATTCTCGCCGTAGTAGATCTATAGATATTCGATAATCAATATTTGCTTTGTATGGAGGCTACTTCTTTCCTGATCTAATCCGTCTTACATTTTATTTAGTTAAACAGTTCCTTGTGGAAGTTATTGGAACCAAATTTGAAAATTCTCGCTGTTACAGTTCTTAAACATAGGGGGTACTCCTTCTCTTGGTCCTTAATTGTTTATGTGTTAATTTATTGCAACAAGTATTGCAACAATAACTAGCGGTAAATCAGTCTCTAAAGGAAAATTTTTTAAATAAATTTAGAATAATTTCTATAGAATCCATAAAAAAAAATATCAAAAACAATATGATTATTAATTTAAATGTCAGTTTCCAGAATTTAGGATCTTCAAGACGAACTTAAGAATAATTTTTGAAGAGCATATAGTGACAAAAGTGTCATAAAGCTAATATTTTACAGAAAATTATTGACGACTAATATATTCGATAACATTTGACAAATCTGATTTTATAGATAATTTAATTTTTTAAATATGAATTTATTATTTATGAAAAAATAATAGTATTTTTTTAATAATTCAATAAATAATCTTATTTCAACAAATGAATAAATAAATGAAACACTTTTGTTTTTACTTTAAATTTTGTGTAAATTTTTCAATAAATTTCGTTACCCACTCTTTTATAAGAATTTAGCTACTTATGCTCCTCAAACATTGACAACACTACTGCTACAATAAAATACGGGGTGCCATCACTATTATCGGACTGTACAAGCACTCTGTTTGATCATAAATAGCATGTACAGGATGGATTCATGGATCCATTCATACCCAGTAAACGACGTATCTCGGTAAAATTTCTGATGACTTTAGTTATTTCAGTTCGAGGCTAACTAAGAACTTGCACTTATCCAAACGAAAGCTAAGTTCTGATTCTTGGTGTATATCTGAAAATCTATCTAAACGTTCTACTCATTCCTTTATAGTTTTGCTAGGTATTATGCCATCATCCAGATAAGTCTTCATCAAGTACCGTCTGCTCGACGAGGTGATTCGTTACTGCTTGAAAACCTCTGAAGAATTAACTAGACAAAAAGACAGACGGTTGTACTCGTAGTGGCCATCCGTTGTTATTAAGGCAGTAAACTTCTTAGATTCTTCCTCAATTTCAATCTGATAGTAAGCAATTCGAGGATCGAAGAATACTGATTACCTGAGACTGAGTTGAGTGTACTGCTCTAACTAACATCGGATACGGTAATTTTACCTTTATCTTGTTCAACTGTCGTTAAGCATTCTTCTTTTCCACGGGTACTTTATCGGATGGCTTTATTATCTAAAAGTTCTTTCAAGTATAAGAAATTCCGATTTCTCTACACTTTGCCTGTCGTCACTGTAAAATACGTGCAAAAATACTCCATAATTAAAATATCGAAACGAAAAGATTCACTCGTCTGTGAGAAATATACAGATAATCGTACAATTCTTTATCCACGAGGAACTCTTTATCACATTTCTGAAAATGTCAAGTACAACGGAACATGGATATAACATTCAAAAGAACGAAAAATCGATTCTTATAAATTCAATTTATTTATATTTATTGTGTTAATATTGTATCAAAGTTAAAGCATTTACAACAACTGTCAAAATCAAATATGTTCGTATAGTAGTAATTTAACTTGACAGTAGACATTACCCAGGTGACATTATTTTTTTATTGTATAGACTCTGCATATATATGATATATTGGACATTCTTCATAAAAATGTCTAAATCGATCTGTCATCCTGGAAAAATTGTTCCCTTGTTGTTTTTCTTCTCTTTGTCACAATCCAACTGTGACCATTTGTTTATAAAAAAATAGCTGAGATCGTTATTAATTATCTCCATCCTTTCCAGCATCCATAGTTTTTATTTTTCAACTCAACAAATGATTTTAATTTTTTCCAATTATTATAGAAAAATAAATATGTTTTAAGTTCTGATTATCATTATGTGTATCCTCATAAGAAGTTGAGGATACACAAATTTTTGCACAAATAATTTAATATTTAATTTAACACTTTTTTTTTTGCTGAGCTTTATACCTTCAATGATAAATATATAAATAAAAATTGATGGAGCCTAACCATTATAAAATAGGTTACTTAGGACTTATTGGAATAAATATCGAGTTTTAGGATCTTATAAAAAAGGTAAAGGTATATATTGACAATTAATACAAACACCATTAAAGTAACTATATATTTTATACTTACTAATTCCTGTGAGTGTATGTGTAAAGAAGTTAAATAAGAAAAATTTTTTTGTCATTCTTTTTGTATTTCTCTTAATGTTAGTATTACTTATATTTAGAATATAATCTCCCTGAAATAATTAATAAAAATAACATATATTTTTTGTATTTATATATAATATATTTGTTATAGTTTGCTGTTTTAACACATGTTTTGATTTTTTATATTGTAAGAAAAGATAGATGTAATATAAATTTTCATGAAACTTTAACAACATTTTTTTTTTAAAGTTCTTATGGCTGCCTATATGATTTATGCTGCTTTTTTTAAAAAAATGCAAAATCTGTAGTATTGAAGAATTTGTTTTAAAATTAAAATCTCAAAATGTAATATATTAATTATATATTTATATCTTGTAAACTGTACATAAGAAATAAACTCGATAACACTGGAGTGTATGCGCCAACGTTGGCATTTTAATTTATGGAATCATATGCTTCAAATTATTTTCGTTTAATTAATATTACTAGCAAAAGAATTTATTTAAATAACAGTGGTATATCCTTTCAAATTTCCAATTACACATTTGAATTCCAAGAGAGATAAGATTTAGAACATAAAAATCATACTGAAAATAGTCAGGCGTTAAAAAATTTGCTGCGAATTCGAATGCTATGTAATCGAATAATTATAGATATATACAGTAAACACATGTACAAAATTTATTCAATATGAAGTTCTTTGTAGTAATTCTTTCTCATATATAACATGTAATAATTACAATCAAGTAAAAAACAAGCAAGAATGCTACATTCTTCAATACATAGTACTACTACTACAAATTTTTAAAATAATTGCCAGAAAAGTATGCAATCTTTCTCAGAAAAGCAGTTTAAGTTGTTCGACATTTCACTGTTATATCTTCAAAGATATGTGACATAATAAATATCTTCCGAAATGTTGTTTATTACATTTTCTTATATATCCATGAACGAAATTATGTGAAATTTGATGTTTTAATTTAAAGATATGGGATACTAAAAATCCTAAAATGTTGTAATCTGTAATATCCATTTGTCCAAATTCATGAAAAAGAATTTCGTTCGTAAAGCGGACACCACTGCTTGTCCCTTCTAAAATGTTTAAAAATACACTTTGTTATTTGATGTATAGAATATCATGATACTATTTTTCCGTGTTCTATCCAAAAATTTTTATCAATTATATTTTGCTTTTAACACCTATCTCATTTGTAAGGGAGCACTACTCCTTCGTGGACTATTAAAAAATTTTAAAGTGCAAAACGCTTGTATTAGTTATAACAATTTGTATTATTATTAGATACCGGTATACATGTTTAATTTGTTTGAATGTGAGAGTGCCGACGACAGACGGTCATTGTTACATATAATCAGGATTTGATTGGACACAGGAATATATATACTTTATGGTGTCTTAGAAGATTAATTCATGGTGTTATAAATGGAATGACAAAGTGACCACCTTTGGTGGTAGAGGATATATTCAAATTTTCCCATAAATACGAACATAGCATTTTACTTGTTTTATGCACATTTTATTATATACACTGATATATGATTTTCTGAGTCTGGACTCTAAACAAAATTAGATGAGACTTTGAACACAAAGAACAACTCATATTCATATAAAACATTTTTAATTTATTCATATCAATTAATAATTTAACGCATATAATTATCGTGGTTGATAAATAGTAAATATTTAAAGATCTTACAGAACGAAAAGCGGATTAGCCCAAGAGAGTTTTATGTATAATATAGTATAATGTTTTTATGACTCTTTGTGTTGTTAAGGATTTATTGAATTTAAGACATTAGACAACAAGAAAGACAATTATAAAAGATAAATAGAAAAATAAAATCTTAAAAAAATTTAAAGGAAAACAAATAATATATCTCTAATATTATTTTACTTTTACTGATTACAAAATTTCGTAATAATTTGCATCAATGTATAGACTTTTAAATAAGAAGTACTGTTCATAATTTGAATTAAATATCAGTGTTTTATATAGAAATTATAAAATTATTTTTGTAATGTAGTAATCTTGTGTAGTTCAAGTATGTAGTTGGATTTCGTTCATGTTTTAAAAATATATTCGCATATACTTATACTCTCATAATTGATGCTTGTGATTAATTAGCAAAATCGTATTATATATTATAGGTAAAAACTTATTTTGAATCTAGTAAACAAGGTTCTATTAATATATCAATAAATAATTGAAAAATGCTCGTCAATTAAAATGTTGCGTAGCAGCACTGATTTGATATCCAGACCAAACATTTCTGGCTCTGATTCTCAAATAGAAATTAAATAAACTACATACAAAGTCTTCGATAATGTTCATCTTTTCTATTTGAACATTTGTTACAAATGTTCAAAATAGAAGCAACCATTTACCTATTGAATATCAAAATTGAATATTCATTCAACTTATACACATCCTAAAATATTTGAGAATAGGAATCTGGAAGCCGGAAAATTAAATATATCCCAGATTTATTTAGAAATATGCAACTAAAAATTGCATTTTAACTTTAAAAAATAAATAAAACCCAATTGATTATTTATTGTAATCTATGATATAAAAATCATAGATAATACACCACAGAGTTATTAAAAAATATTATTGCTTCATTGAAATATTGACTTACAGTGTTAAATGAAACCTTAATTATATTTAAAAAATTTCTAACACATATTTATATATAAAGCGGTTGATAACTATTTAAGTTAATGAACAATTAATTCAAATATTTTGGGGTGTGTATATGTAATCAGTGCATACAAATTCAAAGTTTGATCAATCTGTGTACAACAGCATGCTAATCGATATAGCAATAACTTGCTAATATAAATTTCGATAAACTATTATTTACAAACTATTCATTAAGACGAATTAGACATTGTGCATAAAAGAATTTTAAAGGCTAGATCGATCCATACGGGTGTGACCAAACGCTGTGATTAAAACTTAGATTGTTTTCTTATTATTAATTAATATACATATTTTCTCACTTCAAACAATCTTACTAAATTTATAAAAATTTTAATTTATTCACCCCAATCGGTATTATTTATCGTATGTCCTTCAACTAGTTGCGACTGCGGAGGTGTGGAATCCTTATTGTTGAAATCACTTTCGTCTATGAATTCCACATGGGTGAAAGGGAAATGTCCCTTTTTGCCTTTATGTTCACCTTCCCATTGACCATTGATATTTGTTTTAGTGACTTTTATAATATCACCCACTTCCAACTTTAAAGCGGTTTTATCATAAGCATTTGGAACTCTAGCTTGTTTAACACGAGCAAATGCTGGTAGTTTGCGCTTAAAAGAAAATATCATAAATATTTATAGATAAAATATATAAAAAATACTTACATTCAAATCTGACTTCTTTAAAGTATTGCTTAGCTGATGTATTGATGATGGTGTTGGAGTTATATCAGTGCCACCAGATGAAACTCTTGGCTGTCTGATGATACTATTGGTACTACCACAATTACTACTGCTGCCAGAAGACGGTCTTTCCAACAAGTTTTCATCTATAGTTTCATCATACTAAAATTAGTTTTAATCATTTTTCAATTATTACATGTATAACATTGAGACGATATTATGTCATTGAACAATTTTCACTTGTTACTGTAACTCTAATATAATGTATGTACAGTTTGTGAAATATATCTATGCAATAATAAAAAATATGAACAAATTCAACTTCATCAATGAATTCAAATCAAAAAAAATCTTCAATTATTCAATTTTTTTCTGAACACGTTTCGTTGCTATACTTGTTCGGACGAACATAGTACAACAAAAACAAGATAATAAGAAATGTACTAAAATTTTGACAAGTGTCAAATAAATAGTTGCAAAAATTATGAAAACATTGAAAATGTGGAATTTCCAAGCGATTTTTTAAAATGGAATCTAATTTTTAAGGAATAAGGAATTGTTCAATGTAAAATTAATGCCTTTTATGATACTAGAGTCCTCAAAACAGGATTTAGCAAGTGCTTACATGACGTGTATCACAGGATCGGGACATTTCAAATGTTATCAGCTGCGTTGCATATGAATAAAAGAGTAGGTGAGAAAGAACCATGATAAATATAAATCTTATACATTCTTTCAAGAGAAATATTATTTTGGTGAAGATCTATTTTTCAACCAAAAGAATACAAAAATTCTTAGATTTTTTAATTTACCTCAATCTTTTTTTTGTTTTATAAATATTTTTGTTTTTAACTAAGTAAAGAATGGAGCAATCCTTTTGGATATATATATTAACAAAATGACTCAAGATCTTGCAACATGTGTAAGGATGTAAATTTAAATGCAAATAACTTGAAAAGTTATAAAAATAATATAAATACAAACTAATTAATAAAAATAGTAGTGAACTTGATAACAAAGTTAATCAAAATAAACTATTCAAGAACTTTTTGACAAAAACATTATTTTATTAAAAAAAAAAAATTCGCAGATAATATAAGTATATCCCACGTACGAGCGAAATTATTGATTTTTTGTTCAATTTTTTGTACATTACAATAACGATTAGAATATTGTTCTTTGGGCAAAATTATGCAATTTTTAGAGACGAGGCAATTTTGGCTGATGAGAATCGTACAATATTTTCGTAATGGAATGGAGGGGGGAACCCGAATATATTACCGCTGTTAATTGAAATACGAAGCGACTTTTTAGGCGTATGTTATTTGTTAAGTTTCAATTATGAAAACAATTGAAGAGTTTAAATTGAAAGAATCAATATTCACCTTCGCTAAATAATGCTTATTTTAGTGACGACTCATTTCATAATTTAACACTTCCGCCTTGCGATGTCGTAAGATTGTTTCGGCATGTTCATTGATAAATTTGAGTAATTCTCTCTTCCGTTGCTGTAGTCAATGATACACGACATGTATTCAACTACCAGTCCAGTTTAACCTCACTCTGTCCTGAAGATCTATAGACCCAACCAATCGAGGTTAGAAGATTCCTTGGCCTAAAGTTGAACAATAACATGAATCAAAATTGATAAATGTACTATTTTTTCCAGCCGTTACAACAAGAAATTTGGGTTTGAATATCACATGGAAGAATTTCGGCACATAATTTAGCTTCTATGAAATAGAATGATCCATTCTTCGCAATTTTTTAGAAAACAGTTTTCGGTATCTTAGAAAAACTGGAAATTAATATAAACCCATTTAATTTGTTAACCGGTTTTAACAAAATATTAAAACAACTAGCAAATATAAGAAAAACGTTATATTTTTTATAAAAGTACTTCACATACGTGTTTTCTGATAACAAATAAGCCTTTAAAAACGATTATGATTTTTTTTATTCCTTTAAAAAAAACTCTTAGAAATAAAACGGAGTTAAAATGTTTTGGAACATCACGTTTTTAAACATTCCGCCTCCGTTTACCCTCTATACATACATTAACTTTGTCATTCTGTGTGTAACTCCAAGAATTAATCATATAAGACCCCATAAAATACATATTGTGTAACGACACGTTTTTGCTCTGGGCGGGGGTATATTCGCAAGGTGCCAGTGGTTCGGTATAAAAATTTTTTTTGGGGGTATGTGAAAATAAAGAGTGTACATAGACGTTTTCAAAACACGTTATAATATTAACTTTCTTTCTCATAACTATTACTCAAGCTACTCTTTCAACAGATCGCTCTTTTCTCTCTCTCTCTCATCACAAAGGTTTTGCAAGCGGGTTAACCACCGAATAAACAATTTGAATGACTAGACGATAGCGTATCAATAGGTAAGGCCACCAAAGCGGTATAACCATCAGATGCTCTTACTTCGCGATAGCTCTGGATGTTGGACTACAAATATTATTAGGTAGATACAACGAAGCAGTTACAGCTTCACAATATCTCTCTGTATAAACGCCATACAATCTAGCTTCTCAACATTTTAATCTTTAGAGTTGTATTCCATTAAAATTATCCATTATTCTTCTAAGCTATTATTAAATAAATATATGTAATATAAAAATGAGGGACGATTCTTATCCATTACAATAGTTTGTCATGTATACCTTTGAAACTATAAAAAGTATGAAAAAATTTTCCTTCATTATTGAATTTCAAACTTTGCAAATAGACGGACAAATTACAAGAACAGCAATAAAAGAATATTTTTTCTTATTTTGTTGTGTAAAGAATTAAAAATTAATTGAACATGTGGATTTTTCGGCGATTTTTTCATGTTTTTAATGGATTATAATTAAGGTTTCCTTGCAAAATTAATAAAGTCAGTAGTGACCCTATAATTTCGTATAAAAAGTGCTTAAAAGGATATTTTCAAAGGATTGAAAATTTTCAATCAAGGATAAATCCTTTAAAGTACTGCAATAATTAATATAATGAAAAATTGTAGAAAATAATAAGATTTGTGCTTTTATTGACCCGGCAAACCTCTCGTTATTGAAGGCTTGCAAAAAAGACTTTACCTTGAAACGAATATTCAAATTTTAGGAGCAACAATACGGTCAACACCGTTTTTAAGGAAATTTGTGATTAAAAAATATGCTATGATATCAAGGTTTTACCGAAAGTATCCGAAAATCTGTCCACTTCCTTAAATGCAGACGTGCAAAATTTTTTGCTAAATCTTAATTTTGCCAATAGCAAACCGTATAATAGCACGCCTGTTGAAATATGACTGGTTAAAAACTATGTACATTTTATGGGATTAACTTTAAACCTGAAAGAATGGTGAAAATGGGTTAACAATTTATTTCGACTTAAATATTTCTGAAACACACGTTTTTATAGATATTTGGAAGGATTACCTAAATACAAAATTTGTCTTCACCACAATAGATACCGAAGGTGTACAAATGTGTCGACTACGACCCTGACTATAAAAGAGGTTGTGCTATCCAAAGATCACTTAGAAATTCGGAAAATAAGAGAAAACTTTTAGGTATTCTAAAATGTGCTGATTGTAAATAGTGTCATGATGATTTGGAGCATATTGGTGTCGACAATACTGTTTTGAAAATAAGATGAAAATATTGGGATTAAAACTTATGTTGTAAGGTTAATAGGGCATGTTTTGAATGCCCTTAATAAATAACCTCAGAAGAGAAAACAAGATTTCTTAAATTCAAAATTCAAATAAACTGAGTTTCGATGAAAATTATTGAACGCATTAAAAAGCCGGAAACAACAAAGACTTCAATTTAATAAGAGAAAATATGATGCTCATAATTATAAAGCTGGTGATTGAGTTATGATACGTTGTGAACTAGCCTACAAAGGAGAATTTACCAAACTGTTACACATAGATGACAGTCCTAGTGATTGGAGCGCTTCAAATGCGGACGGCCAAATATCAGCTACGATTGAGTGTAACGTGACTTTTTTCTTTGATATGAATGGTTATTCTTCATTGATTATTAATCATTATCATTAAAACCAAGGTTATTCTATTTGGTAATATAATTACAACCTTTAAGTTTTAATTAACCTGGGTAAACTTTGTTGATTTAGATTTACAAATTACTCTTAATGTTAAGGGCTGTCCATACATAAGATTTGTTCTACATTATTTCATATCTACAGGTCTTATATGTTAAAAACAAGAATACCAAGATTAACATCATTTTATAATATTCTACTAATGGAAGGGTAAATCGTGTTTCTAAGAATGTATAATTATTAATCTATATAATTAAGACAAAGGCTATTCTATTTGGTAATGTAATTACAACCTTTTAGTTTTTATTAACCTGGGCAGACTTTATTGATTTAGGTTTTATAATTACTCTTAATGTTAAGAAAGGGCTTTCCATGCATAAGATTCTTTATACTTTATTTTATATCTACGGGGGTTATATTGTTTTGATTTGTCTTCTGCAAATGGAAATATGCCTTCATGCAGTGAGTATATTTTTTTATAATATTAAAAAAATAAAGATTGGCTGGTGATAACTCAAAATTATTATTTTCATAACCTACTAGGACTTTTAGTTGAATAAAATACAGATATCACAATTATGAGGATTTTGAGATGGGCTTGATTTGTGCGACAAAATGCTAGAACAATATAGGATTCAAATAAAAATCAATTCCACTTCATTGATGTGGCGATTCTAATTTTGTCGAGTTACCAAAATCAAAAATAAAATCGTTTTTAACTTTCGGTACTGCTGCTTCATATGAAGCTATAGATAATGTAACAAGGATTCAATTATGTAAAACTTCTTATGGTTCTTAATATGATGATGCACCTGTTAGCAAACGATTCATTGGCAAACATTTTCTAAATATCTCCCAAGAAGATGCGGCAATAATCGTGAAATCTATCTCGTGATAGATGCCAAAAACGTCAAGTAATGCTATACAAAAACAAGGATTGTTTTGAAAAAATATTATTTCTAAATACTGATTTATATGAATTATTATTTGTATTAAAACAGTTTACATTAACTGATCCTTGGTTATTAACTGTTTTACTTTTTAATTTTAAAGTTAATTTCTGAAATAAAAATATCTTTCAAATCAAATGAAATAACTTAATATATTCCTTTGAAAATAATTTTGTAGAAAATACATTATGCAATGTTCTTATATGGGAATTGATATCAGGGAAATTTTATAGGTATATCATATGCCAAACAAATCATTTGTTTTTCTGTTCCGAAAAAAATAATTAATTTAATTAGGCAAATGACGCTAAATATAAATGGGATAATAGCATTTTCTAATGTCAATCTGTATATAAAATTTTAGGTTACTACAATATTTGGGAAGAAATAATTTTATATATACATTAATTTAAAATATTTTTTTGCACATTGACCATTTTAACAAAATATATAAGCAATATAAATTTTGTATTGAATGTGACGTAATAATCATAACTCATAATCTAAAATAGTTTAAAAGCAACTATATCAAATTTCACGTATTGAAAATCTGCTTCAAAAGTTTTACAATAAATTATCATAAATAAATTGATTTTAACACAAATTGATGTTACCTTTTGTACGTATGGTACAGGGATTTGTCCTATTTGTCCTAATGCATTTTTAGCTGTCCACCACTGATCCTCGTCTTTTCTGACAATTGTTAATATTTCTCCTCGTCTGAATGGTAAGTCATCTTGATCCTGTTAATTGAAATTAATGTCAAAATAATATGCAAATATAGAAAATATAAACTTACACTGCCATCAAAATCAAACTTCCCCACAACACGTTCTACTTTCTTTTGTGCTGGTTTGCGCAGGGGTGTTGTGTCCAAATAATGTAATGTGTAAAATGTTAAAAGCTTCGGCAAATTTTCAAATGATTGATCTCCAATACGATAAACTATTTGGTCATTTTGCTGTATTTTATTTATAATATAATTGCTGACTTTTGTGTCCTCTCTATTTCGATAAAATGCGTAGAATTAGTATTGAAAAATAAATTAATTTTATTTTACTTTATAACTTACCTTACACACAAAACATAATCGCCAACTATTGAGTTACTATCACGTACTAAGAATACACCACGCTCACGTTCATTCATCAGCACCTCAGTGGCATCTTGGCGTGACATAGGGCCAAAATACCAGCTAAATTTTTTGTTAAGTTAATAAAAAATATATTTCTTTGAATTAATAAAGAAATCTTAAACAAGATTTTAGCACTTGTAATTAAATCGTATTTTAAGAAAAATTACCTGTTTTTGTCGGTGACATCAAAAGTGTCCATTTTTAGTTATGCAATTCTACCGACGACTTTTCTTAACATAAGATTTGAACCAAAAGAAACTTCTGGTAAAGAAAATTTAAGAAAATAAAATTACATTAGTTTACAGTTTGAAATTACACTATATTTTAAGATATATTAAAAATAATCTTACATCGAAGTAGTAAGAATTTTATATATTTTTTCCACAATGGACCTACTTTTACATTTACGTTATTTATACAAAATTCAGCATCCCTCAATTAAAATAATATATCATTGACATCACGGTGTCGATTTTTAACTTTTTTTATATCCTTTGAATATACACTTCTCATTATAATGCATCCTGTAAATGTTTTCTACTATCTATATTATTAAAATAATCGAAGCGTCTTGAAAATTCTCGTAGAATATGAATTTGTTATATTGTGCAATAAAGCGAAATGTAGCCTCGACTGAGTCAGTAAAGTTTAAAATTCAAGCGAGCTATTATATATTTTTTTTTCAGTCATACAGATTTTGAAAATTAGCAGCTCCATCAGTTTTTTAATGGATGCCTACAAAAACACATTTAAATATTTCTTAAATCTTTAAAGTTTAGCCCCCCAAAAAAATTTATAAAATTCTATATTATTGAGTCCTGTAAGCTTCATCCAAAATATGGAATCATAATAACCACTATTATACCTCCAAAAACCAATTGCTTTAAGGACAACTTAAAATGTAATTTTTAGTTAAAATAAAATATAATAAAAATAACAAAGGTTTTGTTAAAAATAAAAAAAACTTTAAATTTCTCCCCATAAAATTATATTTTTGTCAAAATTAATAAATTTTCAAAATAACTAATTTAAAACATAAAAAATATTTAAAATGTTATTATATTTGACAAATTTGACATTTTTGCTCTAAAAAAGGTATGCGAAAATTTGGAAAACAATGAATTTGAAAAAAATATATTTTTCAATAAATGATAGCTGTATTTTTTTCACTAGAAGATTTAATAATGACAATAAAATTTTAATGGTAATGGTAATATTAGGCAGTCAATACAAGACCAGTAGGCATTGAGCATACCGCTCCATCCCGAACACAGTTGTGGTAGAACCACTGTTATAGACATCGGCAGATTCTGATCAATGTCTGCAATAGGATGTGGGCAGCCTTCAAGTAAAACTTATATACGGTAACTTGAAACCGCGGAAAATTTTGACGTCTGTCATTATCAATGTATGATCTGTACATACATAAATTCGATGATCTTTTCTAATATGTCTAGGGGGTACCTCCAATTGTATTATATTGAAGTTAGGATGATGCCTTCTATGACATCCAAGAGGGGACTGTTTACTGAGCATTTAATTTCTTAACCGGTAAGATCCTCATCTCCTCATAGTGATGTTGTATTAGGGACATTTGTACACAGCCCGTAACTTTTAATATTTCTCCTCACAGAGAGCTTTATGGCTAACAGTATCAAGGGCTTTAGATAGGACGAGTGCCAGCCACAAGGATCGTACATTCGCATGGTCTCTGTTGTTTTAAACTCTTTGCAATATGAGTGGATAAGGATGTTAATGTTGTTGTTGTTCTATGCATTTTACGAAATCCATGAAGGTGACGAACATTTATATGATAACAGTTAAGCTGGAAGAGGAGATGAACTGCAAAAGTTTTCGTAATTGGTTATAAGACGGGAATTAGCCTGAAGGATTACCACTGTTCGCCTCTTGTCCAGGTTTTTGTACCAGATGACTCTACCCTTTTTTCAGCCATTTGTTATTACCAGGCTTCTCATTAACAAGTTAAAACCCAGCGTCACTATAGAAATTTTGTCGGAGCTAATCGTTTTTTGATTGTGTTGTGTCTGTCATTGGATATTTCAAAGTTTAGCCTTATCTTTCAGGATGATCAATAAATCGTCGGTGAAATGCTTGCGAGAAATTTTTGGAATCGGATATTGCGGTATTTATAAACCTTACCGCGATCCTATCATCCTTCTTCTGGTGGGAGGGATGTCGTACACACGGCCACAATTTATTCACTAAACTTTTAAGGTTTCATTTGTTAAGATATTCTTAAATTTTTTTGTTTGTCCTCATTTACTAACCTGCTGATTTAATAGTTCAGCTCAGTGATTCTTGGGCCACTGGGGTTGGTATTACGGATCTCATCACGATCGTCTGCTGGTAGTAATAATGGTTTGGCTATTTATATATCAAATTCAATTAAGCATAATATGATATATTTATGTTTAAGTAAGATTTGTTGTCGGCTATTTACAATTAATTTCTTCTCCATCTTGCATCTAGAATTGCAGTACGTACAATTTAAAATTTTTTCATAAACAATTTTCAAAGAGTGTTGCTTATACGGCAGTAATTAGGGTACGGATACAGCATCCTTACTGAGTTCTTATACAATTATGCCGCTCTAGCGTGGTTTCCAATATACAGCCTTAAGAATCGTAACGGGTTATATACATCCATATGAGGAAAGATTTTACTGGTTAAGAAATTCATAAATCCTTCATGGATGTCATCATCAGGTTAATGATAATCTTCGTATATATAAACAGAGCATACTTAGGTATATGTAATTTTTTTTTGTTCAGGATTCATATAAAGCAGCTTTGAACGACATTCAAAGAGACGCCACAAATTCTTCGGTTTCAAGTTATAGTATGTATGTTGTATATAGAGCACACCACTTCTATCACAGACACTGATTAGAATCTGCCCAGATCTGTACTAGAAGTTCTAGTCATGCCTGACATGACTATTAAATTAAATTTAATTAACAAGGTGTCGATTTTTTTCAAAAATAGCTGATTTTTTGCATGATTATTAACGTGATAATTTTTTAATTTGTCAATAATTTATTATATTATATATAAATTTGATTTTATTGAAAAAAGTTTTTAATCTTTATATATAAATAATCCCAATTTGTGAACATTATTGAACAAATACTTTTCCATTATGATTAATAGTTTTGTTCAATATATAATGATACTTCTACATACTTCTACAAACAAATTTTTAGGGGGATTAATCCTAATTAAGTTATGTTTGATTAATTCTCTAGAGGAAATTCTCTAAATTAAAGATTTCCTAAAATATAACAGTTAAAATTTATTTGATGTAGATTTCAGAAATTTTAATATATTTTAAACCATTTGCACGACTGTACGTTTTTCCAACAGTGGTCCAATGGCTTTAAACATGCTTAAACATGATTAATTAAAAAACCTGCCGATTTTTCTTCAAAATCGGGATGTAGCTATAGTCTTAATACTTACTGATCTTATATTGACCTAGATGCACTAATATTTGTCCTGCATATTGCCGAGGACCACTTGATACACAATATTTGTTTAACTGCCTAACTAATTCTATCATTATTAGTCCAGATGTTCTATGGACTCATAGAAGTGGGACAATTTTTTGGCCTGGAGTTAAACCAGAACTTCAATCATAACAATAAACTAGTTTGTTTTTATAGCGGTTGTGTTTGCATTTGGCAGAGGTTTTTGACAGAGTCATTCATTAAATATTAGTTAAAAAATTATACAAGTTTTTACTTTTTATTGATCTTAACGTCAGCTGATATTTTCTTATCTTCAAGCTGAGGAAAAGATCCATATACTCTTACAGATCATAGTGGTGTGCATTAAGAGTCTGCTCTTGGATCTATGCTTTTATACTGTTTATTAACGATCTATTTAGGGAATTTGACACCTCTTTATCGGATGATGTTCAGCTTCTGTTATTGGGTGAAATAACGTTTCCTGATGTTTACAAAAATATGATGAATTTTACTGTTGAAGTTTTATGTAATGATTTTTCTATTACTGAGGGAAAAACTTAAGTAATGTTTTTTAAAATAGTGAATATAACATTATTATTTGAGATGAATTGATTATCATAAATTTATTTATGTTCAAAAATGAATTTTGATGGTCACATAATTAATATAAAATCAGATAAATTTTCTAATAAAGAGCTTGTTGTCCATGATTATGCTAAAATTTGTGTATATAAAAGCATATTCCGAAAATGTTGGGTATCTCATACAAATGAGTTTAACTTTTAATAGAGATATGCGTTACCTCCACTCACTTCAATTACACCAGCATGTAATACCTTTTGTAAAGAAATAATATTTTCTCATTTTTTTTAATTTTAAAAATTAATTGCATTTTTATAAATATTACAAGTAGCAATTGCCTTATATAATTGATCCTTTGAATTTTTTAGTTCAATTAAAAATAGATGGTAAAGAATATGTTATTCCAGACCATTATTAGAACTTTTATATCATGTTGAAATTCCTAGAGATTATAACTTACTAGGTTTTTGTTGCGTTGCCTTAGTTTTTTAATTTATATTTAATATTTAATAAAAAAATATTTTATATACCGATGGTAAATTTTTTGGAAAAGTCATGGTAAAGAAAATCTTACTCTTATATCTTAGTACCTTAACAATATAAAATGTTCTATGTACCATTGGATGGGTCTTCAAATCATGCATTGTTACCATACATTAACAAGTATGGTAACAAGTAACAAGGTTCCTTATACCGAAATTTCTAGATCTCGCAAACTATCTTGAAGAGGACCAAAAAGCTTCTCTTCGATATTTTATATAAAGATATTCACAAATAATTAAACAAAAATTTTAAATTCCATATTAATTGATTAATTAACTTAAAATTTATTTATGTGCATCATAAAATACTTAGCACTTTGCATCAAAAATATGCATTCACAGATTTAAAGGACATACTCCACAAATGTAGGTATGAATAATTATTGCATCTCCATAAACTGATTTTGTTTATTTACAAATTTATTATTGCTATAAAGCATATTAAGTGTAAATATTAATTTTTTAATAAATAATACACATATGTATGCAAATTTTCATATCTATTTCCAGTTCATACATCAAAAACAAAATAGTTTTTTTTATCACACTTACAAATTTCACTTTTTTACACTCAATGTAACTATAAATGTGGTGAATTATCAAAGCATATTTACAAAATTCACACAATTTTTATTAATTAATTTAGAAAAAGATACACTTCAACTATATTTTTGACGATTGAATTAAGAAAATAGCATTAAATTCCAAAATTTTGCAAAAAAAATATATATAAATCCTTACTGGAGCAAGTCAACAGAAAATTTTCAACGGCGTCGAAATATTAGAAACTCGACGGTAAAAATTGGTGCTTATATTTACAAATTTTATCATGACATAATTTTCTACATCGCACTTCTTAAAACATAAATACGAAGAATAGTGTTTTTTTAAACAACAAAAATCTTTGCATAAATGTTCTGTAAATATTTTCTAAAAAGAAACAATTCATGAAAATGATGTTTTATTTATTAGCGGACATTTTAAATTATAATGCATAAAAAAACATAATGCTATAAAAGTTTTCTCTTTTAGTGTATGATATTGTTTAAAAAAAAAGCGGATTTGATGTAAACATCGTCGACAAAAGTATTCATCACTGTAAAGAATAAAGCTTAGTGTAACCGTTTTATGCGTGCGATTATTTATCACCCTTGATTTTATCATATGTAATGTTACTTTATTGATAGAAATGTAATGCCAGCGTGGGGAATCAGGTCTAATGAATGTATCCATCACAAATGAAAAGAAAAACTTGGGCACATATTATTTTTTAATTAAATCTCTTAATTTTAATTTTTAAAGTACAAGGCGAATTAAAAATGTGTAGGTATCAGCAAGCTGTTTATTTCGTTTCGGTAAAACAAATTCAAAGTTCATTTGTTTATATTAAAAATTTTGTTTAAGTCTAAGTGTAAACAACTTGAATAAAAAAATATTAATTGACAATAACATAATATTTATCTAAAACCAGGAGCCTCATCACAAACTTTATATTAACTTTAAATATGAGAAGCGTTATGTAATATAGTTTTGTGGGTGCTTGTGATTTTAACTTAAAGCAACAAAAGGTTAGTCCATAATATCTTTCAGTTTGGTTAGAGCTGGATTTCTTCTGTTGTCTTTATATAAAGTGAAATTATAGCAGTGCCTAATAGACGATATTTGAATGGTTTATAATTGTTACTTGTATTATCGACTCATTGTGGGGAATACTGATTTACAATCAGTAATTTTTACTTCAGAAAAGTTTACAATCTGATTGAAGTTTTGTTAGGAGTTACTCCGCTCAGGGTTAAGAGTAGAATATTTTCTTGGAAGTAACACTCGGAAAATATGGGTAAAATAATAAAATCTGGGTTTAATTCTAAGGTTTTACATATATAAGGAGGTGTAGTACTATCTATATCACCGAGACTTCAAAGAACTACACGAGTTCTCAATAAAGTAGTTCTTAAAGTGGCTTAATTAATAACATTAAAATAAAAAATGAAGAATATTATTTGAATCGAAACTTTGAAAAAGATGGAATTTTTTAAACATTTTTATGTAAGAAACCGGAATAAGTAGTTCATTACAAGCTGTGTCTCTGAATTCACTTAGAATGTTAAGTTTTATAGCAATATACATTACCTACACATTGTTCCGCGAAACCTTCAACGCAGCCATCGTCGCTTGCTTCGTGCCTGCTGTGAGGATATCCCAATACGTCCGCATTTTCCTGCCGAAGCAGCGAAACTCGCAGAAGAGCGTGATGAGAACTTTGAAATCAGCAGGTTGGTATATGAGGACAAGCGAAGGAAATGGTAGATCACTGGAGTGAATAAATTGTTGTCGACTGTCCGATCTTTTTCCATTCTTTCATTTTCATTTCTAACGAAGGAAAGTCGTCACACACGAAACCTAAGAACTTTTGGTCAATATTCTTTTCTGCTTAAACTTCTGGAGAGAGTTAGTGATGTATATCTACCGAATTTGTTTACCATAGGCAATCTCCCAAATGTAAATGAAGTGGTTTCCAGGTTAAAGTAAATGAGATAACTCCATTTATGAGACAAAAAACTGCACAAGAAACAACGGTTGAGGCGTTGCCTTCATAATCAACAATTCTGAGCAGTATAGAACTCTGTCCCTTGATTGAATCTCTATAGATAAATATTTTGAAATTCAAACGAAAAATTTTGAACTAGAGCCATAGCCAGCTATCCTACAGGCTACCGCCTCGATATTAAATTATTTATTTCTCGCTTAAACAGGAGCAATCGAAATTGGCACTCAAGACTCGGGAAGATTAAATTGTCTAAATTCAGCAATTATATAACTTAGAATTACAGGCTGTATACAATTGTCCTCAATACAACGAAGGAGGCGAATATTCTACCGGTTAAAGAACATAATTGAAATGCCCAGGAAATAGGTCCTTATTAGATGTTATCGAACATTTGCCCAGCAAGTGGCCAAGTACCAACTGATACAGGATATTTGTTTAGGACCAACCACTTTGTTTCGACAAAGTGCGGGTCAGAGCATTGGTTTCAGTATTAAAACAAAGAATGGGGTTTGCATAAAATGATTTCAGAGGATGAGAGACCTCCTGTGTGACTTTCCGGCACTGGGGGAGCTTTGAGAGAATATTCTTGGGGATAACACCTTTATGCGAGGTGATCATTGTAATTTGATCGTACGATCACTATTTTCTTTACTTTCAAATACAAGTGACTGTATAGGTGGAGTAATTCGTTACAATTGTTGATGGTTCTGGCTTCCATGTAAAATGCACTACCCACGGAACAAATAACAAATTCTAATTATTTTTTTATTTATTTTCTTTCATGTGGCAAAACTGAAATCATCTTTAAATTATTCTTAATATATAGCATCATGAGGTTAGGTAAATAACCAAAGAGGGGTTAATATACATAAAGGGTCGAATATTTTATAAATCTCAACTGCTGTTAATTGAGAAATAATTTTAAGAACATTATAAAGAGTAATTAATAGAGATGAACGAAAGTGATTTATTAATCACTGTTCTTTAAAATTGTGACAGTGACCGCAGTGTTTCAAATGAAAACATAAGGATGTTTTTTACACAAAAAAAAAAAAACTCGGAATATAAATAAGTTCATTAAAACACGACATTGTTTTCTTTGCAAATGAGAGTCTCTATTGAAGTTTATACAGTTAACCGTAGAAAATGCATTACTTTCATTCTAGATGAATCACGAAATCTTTCATCAGTACAAATAACAAAAACAAGCGTTTAGAATTTATGCTCAGCAGAATAAAGTAGATGAAATAACCCGATTTATAAGACAAAAGAATATTCTCCGAAAAATCGCTCTTGGCCGAAGAATTTCTAGTTATTCCGGGTCGAAAAACATTTCATGATACTAAATCCTGTTGAATAAATGTTGTCGGTTGTAAGCACTGCCTGTCGGTAAAAATTATGTTATCTCCAAAATACTGATAGTACTTTAAAAAGTTGACCGCTTTTTTATCGCCGAAATCTCCGCTTGTACAAATGTATTTAGCATAAATGTTCAATAAAGCTCTCTAGATAAACATTTTCAATTCAAAATTTTTTTCATAGTAAATGCAGTGTTTATTTATTGAAATTAAATACGAAATATTATTTCACCTCCAAACTTAAAAACCTTTTATTTTAACTTTATCTAAAATGAACTATGTTCAACGTTGATTTTACTTTTTTCTATGTGTATAATATTGTAACGTTTTTAAATAAATCTAATACTTTTTATTGCAATTATCAATTAGTCTTCTAAAGTCTCGTTGGTCTTTTGTACTTGTAACTTGGTTTTGTTGTCGGCTAGGATAGCTAGATCGTGTCCAAGGTCGACTTACGGTATTCACAATTCTTAAGTCAAAACACGATTGATTTACCCTCTCCTGGGTTATTTATAAAATATTTATTTATTTATTTATTTATTTATTTATTTATTTATTTATTTATTTATTATATTCCTTATCAAATAACAATATACCTTTCGTGGTATATTTAATTACGAGCAGCAGAGATTCAGGTCATTCATATTGGGTGGGTTTTGCTTCAATGCAATCGGAATACTCGGTTCTTTCCAATATTTGCAAGTTAGAGTCGGTTTTAAACTTCGACAGGTTACGGTGGGTTTTGAATATCGGAACGTGGGGATCAGTTCCCAATATCGACAGGTTAATTCTTAGTTTGAAGATTCTTACACACCTGACTCGGTATAATTTTACAAAATATTTCTTAATATAAGACAATTTAAATTTTTTTCTTAATATCTACTATACATTATTGGGACTTATTCTAAGAAACAGGCAGCCGAAGCCGCTGTTAAAAAAGTCAGCCGAAGCCGCTGTGAAAAACAGTCAGCCGAAGCCGCTGTGGTAAACAGTCAGCCCAATTTGAAGTTTCGGGAATATCAACCGAAGCCGCTGAGATAAACAGTCAAAAATGTCGCTGTGTCAAAACAATTAACCGAAGACATTATACAAGGTACTCTCCTGACGTTTGGAGTACGTCCAAGTATCAGGGAAACAGTGATTTTACAATATTCGTTGCCTCGGAATATAGGCAACTCGTAAAGTAAACTCAGCTGTCTTTATGTGGCAATTTCCTCTATAAACTAAATGAGAATTATTCCCAAAAATTTTTTGTTTAATATTTTCCTACAAAACTAAAAATATAATGAATGCATGTATCTAAATATGTTAATTCATCAGAGTTCTAAAGGAATAAAGTTATTGTATATATACCATATTTTGATTATTCATGTACGTGCGTTTTACTAATGTAAAACGTTGTTACACACTCTACCACTCTATTCCATTCAGTATATTTCTTTCTTATAATCGCCACCATACTTACGTTGTAAATAATGCATTATGTCGATATAGCTATTTCAGCTGCTCGCTGGTATACTTTCAGGTATTACTGCTACATTACCTTTTAAGGTCAAGACAAACTCATCGTCTTCTTCATTATTGCTCCATATATTTTTTAGTTGCACTGTATCAATTTGGATCTTAAAAACATAAAATGATCATAATTAGGAGCCTCTTTTGTAATTCCACCTTATTGCCAGAAGTCAGCAGCTCCAACTTACTTAATTACTTGTAATTTTTCACTTTCAGCTCCTCAAACTTCATTTCTGTTTTAATTTTGCAATCCTGAATCTTTTTATTGCAATCGAAAGCATCAAGTAGTTTCCAAGTTTCAACAACACTTTATTTTACCTAATTTAACACTAACAGTAATAGACAAACTGTCTTCTTAGAAGATTCTAGTAATATCAATCTCATTTTGAGACTTCAATCGCACCATGTAATGCTCCCAAAATTTATAGTGCGTTATCATTCTAATACAAAATTCTAGAACATTCTCATGCATAGGCGTTACAAACCGTTGATTTTAAATTCAAATTACATTTGAATTTGATTGCAGCAAATCGTGTGGAAAAGATAAATATTATGAAAAAAAATTCTTCCGGTGCTGCGGTTACTAATCCTTGAGGGATATAAGTGGCTGTCAATTAGACGTTAAGTGATAATCCATACATATATTTACTACACAATTTGTTATAATTTCGTTTTCTTTTATGTGTCTTCTTTTGTTTCGTTTTTCTTTATTTTTATTAAGTAATTTAATGTATTTCCCTTGTATAAACGTACTAAATTCAGTGCCAGCGTTGCCTAAATGAAGAATTTTATCATAAATAATTTGATTAAATTTTTACCAAAATGAATTTTTTTTTTACTTTTGTCGAAACGCAATGAACCATTTTTTAATAATAATAATATATATATAAATATATATATATATATATATATATATATATATATATATATATATATATATATATATATATATATATATATATATATATATATATATATATATATATATATATATATATATATATATATATATATATATATATATATATATATATATATATATATATATATATATATATATATATATACAAATATAAGGAACAATCGATAAATTAAATTTTACGAGGGTCGGTCCATCATTTTCTCTAGCTCCCATGTAATGCACGCCAAAAAAATCCTTTTTGAAAGCACATATCCCACGTGGATGTTAGTAAATAAATAAATAAATAAATTTCTACGAGGGTGGTTCATTTTTTTTAGTAGCTACCACTTATAACCAACAATGTGGGTATTAAATAGCCGGGAATAGAATATGATAACAAAAATCTCTCTATCTATGCGGCTGTCATTTCAACGTCGCAATTTATTTTGATGATATTTGGATCATGTTTACAGCAAAGTTTTACGAGAATCGATCTATTATTTTCTCATATAACTCGAAAACCCATGAAAAAATTACTTGAGTCTCTATTATAGATGTAAATATTTTATTGTACATATTTTTTCATACTTGATTGATCATAATGTATTCAAAAACCGGAAACCGGTTTTTTGGATTTTAGACAACCGACCGGTTTCTAATAATTTCAATTTTCGAATTATTCGACATGCCGATTTTTTTTAGTCGATTAACCGGTTTGTTTTTCAGTCGGTAAATGGTTTGTAAATAATAAAATCTAAAATTCATAGACATCATATTCTGAATCGATTTCACAATGTCCGTCTGTTTTAAACATAATCTCGTCAATAAAAATAATTAAATAAGATTTTTTATTCAGTAATATAATTTTTTTAGGCATAGAGATATAACCCCTATAAGGCAGAATAAAGTAGTCGGTCAAGCCCGACTTTGAAATTTGCGGATTTTCTGCTAAATTTGCGGATTTTCTGCTAAATATTACATAATAGTGTATGATATTATTTATAGACTTTAAAATAATACTCAGAAGTGAGACTTGTATGGGAACTATGAGACATAATGGACCAGTGTCCAAATCGATTGTTTTAGAAAATAAATTTTTAACCGTTAAATATAGTTGGTGACCTTTTAAAAATCGCATATACATTGGCTGTCCATGTATTTTGTGAACAAATATTTTTAAATATATCTTGATCACCATATATTTCCCAAACAAATTCTCTCTCGGATTCATATCTTTACATATGAACATATGAACGCATGAGCTGAAAAGCGTTCAAATTTTATCGAGTTATATTTAAAACTAATTGTTGACATGATACATGAAAAGCCAGCAGTATGAACGACCATCCCTAAATCGACTCAGGTGGTAGCATAAGTTTTAGGGCCGTTGTTTTTTTTTTTCTTAAAATAAAAATGATAACATTTTTTTATTTTGAATTGTTTTTTTTATATTTTTTATTTTCTTTTTAAAAATAACAATAATTTAAATTCATTATAATTTTTTTATTTTGCCAGATGTAAGAAATTTATTGGAAATCAACACTGAAACCTGAAAATAATGGAGTTTATGACAAAACGAAACCAATTAATGTTAAATGTAAAAAGTTTATACAGAATACAAACATTTACTGTTAACGTTTTCGTTTCTGTACAATAACAGAACGAGCAAAAAGTTAGAGAATAAGGTTATTTATTAATGTCTTTTATTAAGTAAACTACAACATTTGGATTAAAATTTCGCAACATAATAATTAGATTTGTAAGATGTGCCATTATCGTATACCGATTTCAAAAATACAAAATTAATCAAAATTATCAACAGATACAATAAAACATTTGCAACTGTTGGTTACATTGGTATGCGATTTTAATTCCTTATGTTTTGCTTCAAATATAAAAAAATATCTTAATGGATCAGGAGATCTAAAGGACGGTAGGATAATGCGTTAGAAAATGATATTTGGGCTTTAAATTTTCTTCAAAAAATATTACAAATAACAAATTACATTGATGGATTGTTTCTTTCAATAAGTTTATTGCCGTATTATCATATGAAGTATGCAAAACCAGGTCTAGTAATTAGACGTCTAGCTGTCCAGATATCATTATTGGTTTTTATTAAATCATAGAACATTAAGTTGAGAAAGTGGATAAATGCTCAACACTCTCTTGGCGACACATTCATATAACTTGTTTGTAATCTTTGTAAAGTTATGCCCATTTCAATCAATCCAAACACAGAAAACAAGAAGTAAAATCAACGTTGAACATAGTTGTTTTGTGAATAAATTTGTTTTTATTTAGTTTAAATCGAACGTTTTTACGTTTGTGGTGAAATATTATTGTACATATTAGAATCTCTCGATATTAAATTATTATTATTATTATTATTATAAAACCGATAAATTTTTAAAATTACTTTTAAGTAGTAAAAATACAAAAATATTCTCAAGAAAATGTAACTACTGTGAAACAATCTTTAATATCAATTTTTTATGTATGAAGCAAAATTATAACTGAAAAAATGTTAAATGATTTCTATTTTAATTGATTTTTTTCTGTGCGTACATACACAAGAACAATAAATGAATCGTGAAATCAGTTACAATTTTTTTCTACTAAACCAAATGGTAATGAAGTACATATAACATAATATTATGACATACTTTCATTCTAATTCGTCAATTTATAACTGACAACTTTACAAAACTTCTGAGGTTGTCTCAGATATCGGTTTATATCTTTTATTTTATTTATTCAGGCCAAATTTCACTAGAATTCAAGGTTCAAATACGTCCGCGGGGAAAAAATTTACAATGTGATTCGTTGGTTTGCTTTATCTCACCCTCAAAAAATAAAAAAAATAATAAAAATAGGAAAAAGTCACCTATACCACCCGTCTTTAGATGATTTAAAAAAAACACTAGAAGATAGTCAGTTACTTGCGCCACCCTTCCTACAGGGGAAGTATAAAGTATAAAAAATTACAAAGTTCATCACTACATAACACAATAACACAATGGGCATTTTTATAGTTACTGTTAGATACGAAACTGCAGTTTCATAGCTACAGCAGAGCAATCATCCATTTACTTGTGACTTAAATACAAAAATTATTAAAGAAACTGTAATCTGAACAATGAACATACACTCAGCAGAGCAAGCTGTGGTACTGTGCTTTTATAGGCACCAAAATTAACAATAAGAAATTTCACGGAAGAACTATTTTGATGTTATATTTATCTCTTTCCCACACGATTTGTCCAAATTCGTTTTCTTTAAGGTGCTACTAAATAATTAAAATATTAAAACCGTGCGTCACTGGTTAGAAATGGCTTTTTTACATTCTACATGACTCGCGAAAACATAATCAGTGCAATATTTTTGTGAATTCTAGACGCTGGTGGTTACTGAATGTCTTGATGAAATATTTCTTCGCGAGCTATTCAGAATTGAAATTATCCAATTCAAATTTCTGGCGTAAAGTTGAAAGCCCGATAGAACCCCCATTTGCCTATATGCAAAAACGCTACCCCCAATGATGGGTTTCGTGTAACTTTTTGATTAGTAAATCATTTGACGATCATTGCTTTGGATAGTATTTGGGATCACCAGTACCCATATTCATTTCCATACTAGTTCTTATGAAAAACTGACATTTAATACCATTTACGGTAGATTGATTTATACCAAAGTGGTGTCAAAGGTCAACCATGGATATCACAAAATACATATTATGCAAGATATTTCACATTTTTTAGTTATAAGTTAAATAATTTATTTATTTTAATAGTTGTTTTATAGCATTACATCTTTCTGCAACCCACGTTTGCGTTGCTAGCTTTATCTTTAAGATACCTCTCTTGAAGCTACAGTTTACGATCTTTTTGGAGCACGTATATTATTTCCAAGGATGTGCTCCAGATTTTCAACCTTAGTTAGATTGTCTTTTGGTATTTTGCTACAGGTGCTCTCGTTATTTATTACAGCATAGCAGATATGGTCTCTATATTTTTTCCTGGATACTTTCTCGAAAACGGCGCCTATTTTCCTTTCCAAATTTGTTTTGTCGGTGTAACTTCGCAGTGTCGGAAGCAGCTTCTGTTCTTATTTATATTTAGCATCAAAATACTAACACTGACATAATCAATTATTCTACTCGCATTTTCATCATCACATGTGGCTGAAATGATAGTATTATTTTGACCATCGTCTGTTAAGTCGTAATTGGTATCCTCATTTAATTCTAACATTCTAACAACATTCACCGAATGTACTATGGATAGTACTCCCTACACCGTAACTGTATCTTGGAAGAGTAAGTTCCTATAATCTCTCCGAAGATATCCAGAGGTGGGTCTAACACCTTCTATAGCCTATGACTAGATTTCTGGTCGAGACATCATCCCCTATCCACTTGAGGATACGCTCGGAGACTGACAGCTCCCACAAGTGTAAAATTATAAAAAAATGAAGAGACAAATCTTTTCTTTTCCACTAATCCTTTTTTTATTTTGATAATTTGACCAATAAAAAAGATGTAATCTGGCTGGTATCTTGAGCTATAAACCAAATTATATTTCAAAGATTTCCCTCGAAGCGTTAGAAATCTTATCATATACATTTTTATTGTTAATGTTTAAACAAAATTTTAAATCCATGGACTGCCGAATATTGTTTCGGCCCCCTAAAAATATCTCTTTCTAAGCTTAATGCCACGAAAAAAAGTGTGAAATAAAATGAAAAATATGACAAATAGATTGTTTCCGCTAAAAGCTAAAAAACCTCCTTCTTGTATTAACAACTTTCGTACAGGTAAGATCTGACATTTCTCCACAATTTATAATATATAATATTTCAAATTCTAATTTTTATTGTAATTTTTTCTTTCATTTTTTAACTGGAACTCATATATTATTAATGAGAACCAAATTAATTGGTTTTGATCTCAATGATAATAATTTCCATTTCCTTAGATTCCATAAATTTTTTTAACTCCGAGAGATTCTGAGCTAATCATTTGATCCATCAAACCGGGTACTCATATTGGAAGCATCACATTCATTGAGATTTCTATTCATTTTTGGTAGTTCTTTCAACAGCAGAAACAGGTTCGTTTGTCATATTTTGCTTTATTTTTGTAATTAAATAGTGCGAAATACAATATAAAAAGTGCAAAGTGTAAAAGACAAAATTTGTAAAATTTTTGGACACTTGGGATTTAAAAAAAGTAGTTATAAAAGAAAAAAAGTGATTTTTTGGAGATTTGTTCATATTAGGTGCAAAGTGTGACCTGAAGAGGAAGGAAAAGTCCAAAAGGACAAAAATTTGCAAAAGACAAAATTTGTAAAATTTTTGGACACTTGGGATTTAAAAAAAGTAGTTATAAAAGAAAAAAAGTAATTTTTTGGAGGTTTGTTCATATTAGGTGCAAAGTGTGACCTGAAGAGGAAGGAAAAGTCCAAAATCCAATAGCACATTCTTATATTAATTCGGGAACATATAAAAATGTCCTAAATAAATGCCCTGTAAAACTTCTTCAAATAAACATGTATATATTAACATACTACATTGCTCACATGTGTTTTATTCTCAACATATTTAACTTTATCTTTAAATTGCTCCTAATGATATTTGCTCTCTTAAGTGTTTTAATTTATCATTTTAACTCAACTCAAGTACTCAGTTTGCTTAATGCTAAAATGATGTTATAATCTCTTACACTTTTAATCTCTTACATTTTGTTTCTTTGTTACAACAAACTTCTCAATATAAAAACAACATTTTTTTCCAATTCCACGCTCTACATAATTCACTTATTTTCCTTTTTTCTCTATTAGTTCGTGATTTTTCAAATTATAAACAATTTTAAATAATTTTTTTTCAAATTCATTTTTTCGTGAAGTGAAACTTTTACGTACAAATATGGAAAGTGTGATTGTTATTTTAAATAATACAGTTTTAATTAAACTTATCAAAATTAACCATTTTTGTAAAAAAAAAAATAAGTAGAGAAAAGAAAGGAAAAGTTTATAAATTTTATTCTTTTTCAATAACAAGAGAAAAATATTTGAGAGTTGTTATGAATAGATTTTACATTGATATTTTTCTAAACTTCGGATGTATTTTAATGTTTATATTTGGTTTCTTTAATTATCTATTTGTTTAAAAGAAGAAGCTGCAAATTTTGTGCTTCAATTAATATTTTTCGGGTTTCCAAGGGGTTATTTTTTTCAACTTACTTTTTTCCTTTACATTTCTTATTGTTGTAGAATACTCAATTGGAAGAAATCTGGAGATTTTGTAAACATTCTAACTACTCTTTTTATAATTGTAGGTCAATGAACTCTAGTGTATTGATCAGTTGATCATAATAAACATGCAATTGAAAGAGTGAAGTCATTGTTTCACTTTATTTTTTAAATCTATTTCTTGATTGAGTATTAAAGGCCATATATCCTTAATTTGGTTATAATTTCTGGCTTTTCTAACTATTTGTCTTATTACACTTGTTGGGTTTAAAGTTTTACTATACCTATTTACTATTATTCCTATCGTGTTTCTAATATGTCTTTGGAATTCTTTATCCGTTAGGTGGATAAAGAATTTCCAATTTAAATGAGAATAAATTTCCAATTGATTCAGTTCATGCGGTAGAGTTTCATAGGTTTGCATATGAGAAATATCTTTCCGATAGATATGATGAAGAAGAAAGATCTGATAATGACTCACCAAATGTTGAATCATTCCAACTCAAATGTTAGAGCACTTACATAACCTATTGTAAGTGTTTAACTAAATTGGCAGAAATTTCAGATGAACTTCGCCAATTGCCTATTACGAGAAACACGGATTTCAGCTCCCACCCTGTGATATCGAGATATTCAATGGAGTTTATATGTCATAGCCTACATTTCGTGATTTGTTCATTGTCACGAATATTCAAAGTTTAAGACATTATCAAGTGGAAAAGATATTTGATCTTAACCAAAAGACATTAGGCTAGGCAAGGGAGATAATCCGCAAAAGTTCTTTGACGAATCAAGGATTCGACTTAAAATGGTCAAGCGTTTGTGAAAGATTTAAAAATCGCAGAATATTTGTAAATGTCCAATTTAAATTTTTATTCGGTTGATAGACAATAACATCTGAATCTGGGAAGGCTATTAAAAAGCTCCATGTCATGGTCTATATTTCGTGATTTGTTCATTGTCATTAATATTCAAAATTTAGGACTTAGTCAAGTGGAAAAGATATTTTATCTTAACCAAAACACATAATTCGAGGCAAGGGACATAATCCGCAAAAGTCCTTTGACGAATCAAGGTTTCGACTTAACATGGTCAAGCGTTTGTAAAAGATTGGAAAATCGCAGAATACTTGTAAATGTCCAAGAGACAATAACATCTGAATCGGGGAAGGCTATTAATAAGCTCCAACGAGATATTAGCTCGTGTATCTCCAATCTTCAGTTATACAAAGTAGATGTTAAATCTTGGGATCCTATATTTATTTATATTTGCTCTAATAAATTGCCTGATACTACACTAACATTGTGGGAGGAAAGTCTAAAAGATAAATCTTCAATTCCTAATTGGAATGAATTCGATACTTTTTAACTAACAGATATCGGACGTTAGAATCGATATCAGAGATGCGAAAGCATCTAATAGCCAGCCAAAAAAGTCGATTGTGCCCAAAAGAATCTCACCCTATTCGTAAATGTCAAAAATTTTTGAAAATGATTCAACTACAATGTGTAACCTAACCTAACGTCAAATGTTACAAGTGTAATAAACGACACATTTGTTCAGGTGTTAAATCGCTTTGTAATATTAGTTCTAAGGGTGTTTTATTAGGTACAGCTCATGTCGATATTTGCTGTTCTGATATTAAATATAAAGCAAGGACATTAATAGATTCTAGGTCTGAAGGTACGTTTATTTAGGAACGTCTATTTTATCGTCTCAAACTTCCAAATACTTCTACAAATGCCAAAATTTCGGTTGTGAACATAGAATTGTTTGAAAATGCATTTGTAGTTCCTCACCTGTCTGGGTACCTTCCATCGACTACTATCAACTCGCTTTTAAATGTCGCAATCAGACTTTTTGCTGATCCTTATTTTCATAAATATTGATTTTTTGATTGTAACGGATACAATGCTTTCGATTTTGCTCACAGTAGTATAAAGAGATTTTTTGGGAGTAAGAGGACCTCCCTCGGAGTAAAGTGGGCTTCTCGTCTGATAAATTTTGTGAAGATTTATTTATTAATACTACTAAGAGGAATGAAAAAGGTTTCTCTCTAAGAGGAATGATGGGGATAGCTCTCCTTTTAAGGAGAGCTATCCCCATCAGTTAAAATTAGGACATTTGAGGACTAGAGCAATGGCTCAATATTTTAGGAATGAGGACAGATTGCTTCGAAGTCCTATATTAAAGGAAGAATATGATTAAGTTGTGCACGAGTACAAAGAGCTAGGTCATATGGCAAACGTTTTTCCAGAAATTAATGCAAATACAATAGACCATTTTTACATGCCACATCACGCTGTTATAAAGCCTGACAGTACAACAACAAAAATTCGTGTTTTTTTAATGCCTCCTCCCAAAAATCCATAGGACATAGCGTAATCGATATGTTGTATACTGGGCCAATTCTTCAACAAGATTTGACTTTTCTTACTTTAAAATGGAGATTTTAAAATTTGTGTTTAACGCAGATATCTAAAAAATGTACAAACAAATTCTAGTAGATCCAAAACATTCTATTTTCCAACATTTCCAATTTCGGTGATTCGCAAATGAATATATTCAGGATTTTAAGCTTAAATCTGTAAAGTTCGGCGTAAATTTTGCTCCGTATTTTGTCATACGTACTATGCTCCAGCAGGTTGATGATAGTCAGTCTATTTATTCTAGAGCAAGCAATATCCTTAGAAACTCTATGTATGTAAGTAATGTCCTTGCTGGTACTCATAAAATTTCTGAAGTGTCGAAAAGAGCTTAAAATTGCTCTGGGATCAGCTGGATTTTCATTGAAAAAGTGGACTGCAGATTCAAAAGAAATGATTTCAAGGATTCCAAACGAGCACCTACTTTTTCAGGACTTTTTTTAGAATTTTAAGGTTCTAGTATTACAAAAAAAGGAATTCGTTGGAATGCCAAAACTGATTGCTTTTGCTTTGCTACAAAACCAGAGACATTCCACTACACAAAACGAGAAATACTTTCACAAATAGCTAAATTGTTTGATCCGGCAGGTTGGTTAGCACCATGCATTATTCTGAACAAATAATGCAAAGGATATGGATTGATAATAGTGGTTGGGATGAATTCAATATAGATGGATTCAATATACTCCACATTCTGAAGTTCAATTTCACGGATTTTGCGACGCATCAGAACGTGCCTATGCGGCTGTTTTATCCATTTAATAACCTCTAAAACTAAGGTAGCACCAATTAAGAATCTATCAATTCCTAAATTAGAACTTTGTAGAGCCGTATTACTAGCCGAAATGTTAGATACACTTCTTTTAAACTCAACGTAAAATCGTACTCCACCTACTACTGGACTGATTCTTCTATAGTTCTCTCCTGACTTGCAAAGCCTCCTTGTTCATAGATGATTTTTGTAACTTATAGAATCTCTAAAATTCGTAAAAAAATCTGAAATAGTTTTTCTTCGAAACAAACTTATTTCTAAAGTCCAAAAGGTTCATTTCCTTAATGAATACCATGCTCTTCCTTTACAAAAAATATTGAGAGTACTAATTCAATTTTAAACTTAAATCCATTTCTTGATTCAGAAGGAATTATAAGTCATTTCCTGATTCAGAAGGAATCATCTTATAATTGTCAGTACTCACGTCTTCTAATCCACTTTATTCACGGTATTAGCCTTCACGGAGGAAAACAGTTGGTACTGAGACTTGTTCGCACTCAATACTGGATCCCAAAAGTGAAAAATTTAATAAAAAAAACTATAAACAAGTGTAAAGTTTGTATTATATAGAAAAGGAAATATCAACGGATACTAATGGGAGCACTTTCCCAGAGAGAATGGAAATTTCACAGCCTTTCACTAATGTAGGATTTGACTTCGCAGGACCATTTGAAATCAAGAAATATAGTAGTAGGTCTTTTAAGATAACAAAAGGTTATTTGTGCGTTCTTGTGTGTTTCACTACGAAGGCTATTCACCTTGAAGCTACTTCCGATTTGTCCACACCTGCTTTTCTTGCCGCATTTAGTTGGTTTGTATCACGCCGAGGTTGCCCTCTCCATTTACACACTGACAATGGAAAAACTTAAGGTTCATAGCAGATGTCCTTCTTCACCATTTAGCTATTTTCTTCGTTTTCTTTCAGATAAATATGCCAAAAACTAAAACTAGTTCACGTAATAACTCTTCTGGTTACTTCGTACATGTCGAAAATTTCTGGCAATCAATATGACGGAGCGAATTCATGTTGTCCGCAAACATAAAGGCTCTTATTGCCTAGCACATAAACATTCTTACGTCAATTGTTTCTCGAAACACGAATGTAGACATATACATCTACGCATTTTGGAAAATCTAACACCATCAAGATCTCGTTCACCTTCTACAAATTCTCATGTTTCTACTTCTACAATTTCTATACGAAGCTCTTTAAAACAGGGTGATATTACGAAAATTGGTCGGAAAGGTTCTTCAATGACATCCAACACATCTAAGTCAACTACGCTATCTGCATTTCTTCTTCTTTATTATACTTTTTCCAACTGTATTCATAAAAATTTAATCAACTATATATGTATGCTAAGGATCATCAGTCAGCAGGATTTAAAAAAAGATAGTTGACGAATGGAAATTAATCACACTCACCATGGAGAACGAGACCTTTTGTCCCATTGTTATTAAATCGCAATTTGATTCAACTTCAAAAATCGAGATATATTTAGGGTCGATAACAGAATTTCTTTTCGAACTCCTGTTCAATCCTTACCCGAAACATTTAAATGGAATGTTCGAGACCTATTTTTTGCCTGATCCATAATTTTATGAATCTGCAGGCGTTAATATAGTAATTTGTGACGGGATTTTTACCAAGCAAGAGTTGTCGCCAGCTTAAAGCACTTTAATTAATTGCACTTATATATAAAATATATTCAAAAGCAAATAGGCAAATGAATGAAAACTTTACTAATTATGTATAATCTAAGAACTATTTTTAATATATATTTTGAATTTAAAACTGTCTCTTTCTAACTTAAATTTCACGAATAAAAATGTCAAATATGGCAGATACAGAAAAAAACTAAAAAAATCTCCTTCTTGTATTAACAACTTTCGTACTGGAAGATTGATCAATTCTCATTATTTATTGTATAATGTGTTTTGGATATGGAATTGATCGATTGATTTTTATTACCCTTTATGTCGTGAAGACATTGCAATCTCTAAATGGAATAAATAAAATTTGAGAAAATCAGTTAATAGTTCAGCTGTTTTCACAAGAAGACTAATAGAATATAAAACTCAAAGAAGATTTTGTAAAATTCAATTAACTACACTTTGAAATACACTTTGTTGCGGGTGTAAGCAGTCATAGTGAATTGTTTTCATTTTTTAATGTGTTGAATCAAATTCATGTTGGGATATTTTTTGTTTTCTTTTGTTTTTAGATATGTAAATTAATTTTGTTTTTCATTTATGTTTATTGCTTTTATGTATATGTTTTTGTTTTTGTGCAGTCATATGTTTTATGTTTGTCTGTACTTTGTTCCTGCACAGTGTTGTACTTTTGTACGAAACGTATGCGCAACACAACGAGGTGCAATGTTGTATTTTCATTCATGAATTTAAAATGTTTGTTCGACAACCAGAAAAGTCTTTATAAAATATATAAAAGTAAATTTGGCAACATGCAGATTATATAAAAGTATAGAAACAATCGCGCTCTTATTTCATATTAATGAGATTCTGAAACTTGCCACCAGGGACGTCTCATTTACTGTGTAATGCTGGGTGACATTTTTTCAAAAGAAAATAACATTAATATTAATTTTGGTAGTTGGATTTTATGTGTGGATTCTTGTTCGATATTTCTTTTTTAGAAAAGATACAGTGAAGATGTGTTGGTTTACTAAAATAATTTGTTTTCAATATTATGACCTAAGAATACGGTTGGTTTCGCAGCCTTTAGTATTTAATATTTAAGATTTTCAAATTATAATAGTTTCATTAGAAACACTATAGTCCTTCTACGCTGCAAGTGTTCCTCCTTTCGGACTTATGAACGACAGTTTTTATGATATTGTTTTCAATTCTTCAACCAACCTGAAATATCACTTATCCTATAATGAATCTGCCATTGACAATTGAAATGCTCCAATCCTTTAAAACTTTCTTTTTAAGCACTTCTTACATAGAGTTATGAGGTCACTAGTGACTTTAAGAACATGGAATTGCATTCCATTAAAAAAATAAAAAAACATCATTAAATCGCCGAAAAAATCAGATTTTCCATATTTTTATGACTTTGGCAAACATTTATTTGACACTTTTCAAAATTAGTAAATTTTTTCTCTTATTGTTGTGGTAATCTGACCGTCTAATTGGAAAATTGTTAGCATTTTATAGTCATAAAATGAAAAATTAAATGATTTTTACTTGAAAATATTTAATGAGGTTGAAATTTTTTTCATTATTTTATGTATGTAATGATGTATTTGACAAACTGTAAATATTATTTTGTTTTCAGGATATTGTTTATGTAGTATAAGTTACGATAATGTGGCAGTGAATTTCAAAGAAAGTAATAGTTTTTAGGACGTAGATAACATATTTGAGTTAAGTATAGTTTAAACTTCAATTGATTTTTTCAAAAGTAGATAATCTAATTATAAATCTAGGTTTAACTAGTGAATAATAAAAAATAAAAATTATTTATTTATTTCTATTCAAATAAATCAATTGATAGCATATATAAACAATTAAGAGTACTTCTAAATTTGTATGAATATTTTAAGGTATACCAAATCAAATTCAATCAAAATTATATGAAAATATGGTAATATTTTCAAAATTGGCATTATTTTAATCGATATCTCATTTATTGGTTAACATATCCTGTGTGACCCTCTTCTTCCGAAACCATTTTTTGAGAAAGTTACTAAATTAAATGATATAGTTCTATTTCTAGTTGTTATAGTTTTTTAGATATTCGACATATAATATTCGCCTTTTATGGAAGGTAGCTTTCTCATGGCTCTTTTTGTCCTATATATTTTTTCACTACACAAAATGTTTAACTATTAAGCAGACACCAAAGTGATTGTACTTAATAGAACCCCTATTGAAAGATTTTATAAAAATGTGTAAACTAGACATTTAAAAAAGTATACAATAGTTTTTCCATTGACAGCCAAGAAAACTAATGGCTTTATGAAAATAATATATAATATCTTTTAATATATTATTAGAATCAATTAGGTATCATGTTTGCAAATATGGACTCTATTGAAACTTGTAAGTAATTTCAGACATATCGGTACACATTTGTGGATAAAATGTGTTCAAATTTCAGCTTAATTATTTATCTAGCTTAAAAAATTAATTCAAAGTTTGTTTACATGTCAACATTTCTTGAAAAGAGGTTGTTAACTATTTAAACAAAAATAATATAATTTTTCATAAATTATAAATTTATATTAAAAAATAAAATTTTCTATAAAATCAGGTTTGTCAAATATGATCGAATATATTAGTATTCAATCATTTTCTGGAAAATGTTAGCTATGTGGCTTTTCTCGTCACTATACGCTCTTTAAAATCATCCTTAAGATCCAAAATCATGGTAACTGGTTTTTCAATTAATAACCATCTTGTTTTCGATATTTTTAATTTATCCTATAAGAAAAAAATATTCTTATTTATTCCAAAAAAAAATTCTAAGAGACTGCTTTACCACTTGTTAAGAGAATGGTATAGGTTGAAATATATATGATAAATAGAAATGCCTAAAGAAATGGCTACGTGTAAATAAAAATGTCTAAAAAAGACTTACTGGCAAAATATATTTTCCGAGACTGAAAAGGACTAAATTTAGCAAAATGGCTAAATTGGCAACACTGTTAGAATAAAGCAACTGAAATGGTTTTAAAACCAATAAGATTACTAAATATTAAAAAATTTTAGCGAACATCACCAATATAAAATTTGTGTGCAATAATAAGGTTTTAAGATCACATTCTAGTAAGGCGCTCATATGAGCATATAATATTTGCAAATATTTATTGCACTCGTAATCACATTAAGGTATTCATTAGCTCTTTCATTTTAATTCGTGTAAGTTTTTCTATAATGTAAGTTTGTTCTTGTTTGTACCATAACAGAAAAATGTTAGAACGTTTTTATTTCTACTAGTTAATCAGTCGACGCTAATTTTATGTTCTGACAACAGGTATAACAGACGTTTATTAAGATTTATATATCTATACATTAATTGGTTTTGAAATAACCTCATATGGTCGAAACAAATGATAAAAAAAATTATACTAATAAATTTGTTTTTATTTTAATTACTTTAGACATAATTTTATATAAAAAATTAATAGTGGACATCACTTATGTACAGTTACATGCCGAATATGTGGCAACATTTTTTGCGAAGTTGGAAAATAATACGAATTAACTGAAATCGTAGCAATATTTGCTCAGTCGTTCTTCGTACGTATAGAAAATCTTGTTCACAAAACAAATCAAAACAATAAAGCTGCTTAAAAGTTTAAAACTGAAGAAATAAGTGCATATATATAAAAATATAACTTTAAAATATATTCAGTTTAAATTGTTGATATGTTAAAACTTTGTTAAAATTGATCTAAAGTTGAATAATTTATTGAAAACTAACAATAATACTGAAAGTGAAAAAGTTGTGCATATACATATTTTTTTGGGTAAACAAAGAAATACAAATTAAATAGAAGATTGCAATTTATTGTAAAACATAATAATGTAAGTCTTTTAATAATTTTTGATTTTTTTTAATTAATATAACTATATTTTTGCTATTTTCTTGTGTATACAGATATATGTATGTAAGTACATACATACTTATATATGAACATACCTACGTTCACTTACGAATGTAAAATTGTATATGTAGAACATTCTTTTTACATACAGTAGCTCCCATAAATTTGTGATTTAATACTTAAAAAAATACTCGACATTTATGGTGTATCTTAAAAAAATATGAATATTTAAAATTTTTCATGAGTGAAATTTTGTTAAGTAATATTATTTTCAATAAAAAATAAAATTATTATTGTCCTCTTTTAGTACTCAATGTTTTCCTCAAGATGAATTTCTAAATAATTGGATGACTGATTATTTGATCTGCCAAGTTTTACCAAATATTTTAAATTGAATATGAGCTTGAACCTTTTACTCACATTCTAACATTTTTTGGTACATTGAAACTATTTAGTAACATCTTGGGTATCATGATGTTGATCGATCTATTGTTCAAACAATATAATACAATTTTAGGTCAGATATAATGAAGTTTTCTCTTCATCATCACCTCAATAAATTTTATGTTAAATTAATAAAATGTATTTTTTTCCCATAAATTGATCAAGTAATTTTGTCCTCTCAACACTAGTTTTTTATAGGCTCAGGAGAGAAAATCAACAAGGTCATGGGTCTAGAATATAATATTAATTTCAAAAGTAGGCGATATTTACATTTTTAACTACGTAAGTTAGGTTTAAAAGATAAAATATTATTTTTGTATCTATAAAATTTCAAATAAATCCTGTATGATAGCATTCCAAAAATAGTCTTCATAAGTCTGTGTCTCTTGTTCAAGGACTCTATGCTCCACGACATACTTTCGTAAAGGAAAAATAAGATGTCCTGCATGATCACTACATAACATGCAATGCAGGTTGAACAAATGAAATTAGGTCGAAATTATGTGAGATATTGTTAAAGTCAAGATGCTCCAAGACAGACCTTTTAGGAAACATAAGATGCCCCCCATGATCAATGAATTTAGGACGAAATTGTGTAAGAATTAGTCTAAGTCCTACCACAACGCTTGGGATGCTTTTATTAAAACCCGTAGTCATTTTATATTTCCTTTTTTTAATTCTGTCAAAGTAGAGGATGTGCAATGTTAATAAACTTTTGTGTGGTAATTTTATGGATATGTTTTAGAAACTTAAAATGTTAATTCTATGACTTGTATTTTTCTTTTTAAAATATGCATTAATTCATTATTTTATGTTTATAATGTATGTTATTATTGCTACTTCCATTTTTTAAGTAAAACATCTAATTACCCCAATATTCCAATGGATAGTACAATGAAATTAGGACGATAATTTGCTGATCACTTTTAAGTTTTTGATACTATTGTATTAAGTAAATATATGGCTTTCACGGTGAACATCATTAGAATAAAATAATTTAGTTTATTGTTTTGGTTTTGTCGTATTGAAATTAAATTTCATAATAAAAAAAACTATTGCCATTTAGTTTGTATTTAACATGCTTTAAAAGTACATTTCCTTAATTTTATTTATAATTGTATTAAAATATCCATTTGAAAGGCGATTATGTTTTTGTATAATTTGACATTCTTTATATTTCATTTCATTATTTTCAAAACATATTTAATAATTTTGTTCTGTTCAATAATAAATCAAATGTTGTTTGTAGCCCTTAAAATTACTAAGACGTTTTAATAACAAAAGGCTTGGAGTTATTTTCCCGCTTTTGGAATCGTTTTTCCCTTGATTTTAGAATTTTATCTGAACATGACAATATTTTTAATCTTAAAAACTTTGAATATATTAATATCGGTTTCTATAAGCATAAAATAAAGAGTTGCTGCTTAAAAGTATAATATTATTATTATAATATAGAAAATTATTTTAATATAAGCTTATTATAAAATTTGTTTTAAGAGGATCGGAAAAGGTGTTAGACCGTCTTAATTCTTTAAACCTGGCGCAAAGTGGACAAAAATCGATTTGTTGGATATAATTCTACAACTTCTGAAATATTAAAAATATTAATTATATTTCCTATAATGTGGAGTGGAAATGTATTAATAATGACTTTATTTGACTAGAGGAAGCCTAGTTTAGGTTGTATTTTCAGTCAATATATAAACATATTACACAAGTATTTGGTATCTATGAAAATGATAGTTGTGAGGATTCACAAAGTAAGTGTGTGATCTCATTAGTTTAGTTTCAGTTTGTAATTTTGGTTTATCAAAAGATGTTTTACATGGTTGTCCATATAATTTATAAAAATATTTCTAATAATTATATACCACAATTTGAAAATAGAGAGAAATATTTTGTTTAAGTTTGAGAATGTAAATTTTATTTTTCCAAAGATTATTAAAAAAAAAAAAAACGATTTATTTTAGATTTAGTTGAAAATTACTGTTTAATGGAGGTATATTTCGGTTAAACCTAATTTTTGACTATCATTGTATTGTAATTTTGAGTTGTTACCTTATAGTTTTTTTAATTTTATTTAATATATGTCAATCATTTTTTGTATTAGGAGGAGAAAGAATTATAAGGAGCTGTTATGAATTATTACTTTCGTAGCAACTGCGACATTTTTTTAATTTTCTTTAATGAACATATCTTATATGACTTCGGATTACGTAAATTATTTGAGATATTTTCGATTAGTATCCTTTAAATAATAAATAATTTTCAAAATATCTTTGTTTATTTTTGTTAGAAAATTCTGAAAATCATAAAAAATTCATAAAATTTTCAATTTAAATAAATTCAATTAGACTAGCATTGTATCAGAAAATAACGAAAAGTTACCTTAAGAGCTTCTATGTCCGAAATTGTGATAACAATATTACTTAGATTATACTTTTTTAATATAAAATTAGTTTTTTGGAATGAAATTTATTGATTTAGTTTTGATAAGGCAATTTTAAGATGGAGAATATTATCGTGCTTTTTCGTAGCTGTATGATTTTTATAGAATGTGAAGAGATTTGAAGTGCAATTGATGTAAGAAGTGTGGATAGCATATATGAATATAAAACTGGTTTTGACAATTTATTTGTCACTTTCTTATGTGTATATCTATCACTTTATTACTTCGTTATTGCAAAATAATACAAATATACGTAAATGTAAAAAAAGCTTTCAAAGTATATTCGTAGATTTTTCAGAGATCAACGAAATCTGTACGATAAATATTTTATTATGTAGCAGTTATTGGCGATTATATTCTTCTCTATGTAAGAGATTTTTTCTCGAAAATAATACTGCAAAATAAAATAACTTTCATCAAATTTTTTGTAGTTTAATATATAGTCTAATCCTTTTTACAAAAGATATATTATTGTATTGGATAATTTTTAATAATTTGCAATTGTCCAACGTCCTTGAATAATGCTCAAAGTATGAGTTGCATTTGAGATTTTTTCAGAAAATTTAGACTGTTATATATTTGTTTAAAATTATAGTTGTTAATGTTACAACATCTGATTATATTTTGTTTTACAAAAATTATTTTTGATTTCAATTTTGAACACAGTTGTTTTTAACAAATATTTCACCGTCGGCGAATGAGTTTACCTGTTCTATTCGCCTTGATTATGGTAATATAAAAGAAAACATATTTTTTTTTGTTATGAGCGTATATTTGTTACTTTTGTTTTTTATGGATGTTGAATGATTTGGCGCAATTTTCTAATAAATGTATTGTGGAACGCTTAAAATGAGATAATATATTATTGTATTTTAAACTTTTCCGGGCATATTTTGGCACGGAATTTTATTCAATATTTTATTATTGTTGTCAAAAGTTTTATTTTGATTAGTAATTTTATGAAAAAAAATTTAATAATTTATTATAATTTTTAATATAATAAATGTATTTTAATACAACAGAAATGTTGTGTAGAATGTTTTAGAATTTACACAACGTTTTTTTAAAAGTGTGATAATAAAATGAAATATTAAACAATTGGCAACACCTATTTTTATTTGGTTTATCGTCGTAAGCAGAAGTCGTGAACACGACTAACAACGTCAGAGTTGTTATATACTAAGCATAATTGTCAATATTCATCTTTTTTCCATACATACGTAACATACAAAATAAGTCGTCGGTACGGTTTTCGTAATAACGTGTACATTGCGTTGTGTTTCGTATATAATGTCCATGGTATATATTTTTTAAATAAACGTTTAAAAAAAATTAAATAATAAGAATTTGAATACATATGCATATATAAATTGATGTAATTTATAAGTATGAAATGTGGAAAAAATTAAAACGAAATATATTTCATAATGCAAAAAAAACATAAATAATAACAACATCGAATCTAAGAAATGACAAAATAAGAATGTGATATAAAACAAAATTACTGAAAATATTTGTTCGTATTAAAACTATTATTGACAAAATTAAAAAATAGCTGGTATTGGAATTGTTTTCACATTAAAAAACGAAATACAGTTTGTCAAATATATACTTGCAATCATAAAAATTAATATGATGAATTCCAGTTTTTTGATTATCAAATTTCTTTAAACATTGCTTTGCTATACATATATACGATTATAAAATGCTAAAATTTATTAAATTTACAATTAATTACAAAATAAATTAAATCAGAAATTCCCTAATGAATGTTTGCTAAAATAAAAATATGGAAGTTTTCAGCAAGTTTTGTGCAATTTGTTTTCAATAAATGGAAGGTAATGTTAAAGTAGTAAAAAGTATATCTTTAAAAAATGCTTTTAAAGCGACTAGTGACCTCATATTTGAATGAAAGAAACTTTGAAGGCAAGTTTTATGGAATTTGTGGATTTCAATTAATACAGGTGTATAAGGAAATTGATATGATTCCTTCGATAATAGAATGTCTATACAATACTAATTTCCTGCGGAAAATTAAGATAGACCTATTTAAAATAACCACCGGCTAGTTGAATTTGATGACCCTGTAAACTGAAAGTATTGTTAGTAAAACTGTTGATAACAAGTATCAAAGGAGGGGTCCTCTAGAGAAAATGGGCTACAGGTAAATGTTTTCAACTATTCCAAGTCCTATTCCAAAATATCAACTATTTTTAATTAGTTCCTGCGTTATATGATTATATTGGAGAAAATTGCATACACCCACTTATTGCGGAAAGAACATAAAAATCTCTTTTGATCCCAAAATTAAGTAAATATTACTTTTCAAAATTCCCCACAAATTAAAACGTAAATTGGGTGCAAATACTGGATTTTTTCTTAATATTTTTAAGTGCAATTATATGTTCCAAGTCATAAGTAAAGAGTATTGGAATTCTTGTTACACTTTTATGATGATTGCAGGTGGAACATAACCTATAGTCGTATCTCACTGTAATCGCTATTCTTTTTGTACTTATAAGGAACAGGTTTGAAAGAAGTGCTTTCAGTTCGATGAGTTACATATTTCAACCATCCTGTAGCTTTAACTCTGGTTTTATATTTTTTCTATTACTGGCTATTGCAATATATACGTTTCTCATAATTTTTTTACGGAATTGCGCCAATAATATAAATCCACCAATTCATTGAAACTTGATCTCCAAATAACTTTTATATTCAAATACGAGGTCATTAGTGGTTTGTAAAATTAATACAAGAAATACTTTCTAACTTTATCGGTTAATATTTTTTGCAAACATTTATACAGTACGTAAATAATTAATAAATATTTCATTTCATGGATTTTGTTGTAGTATGTTCTATTTGAAAAAAGTTGCCTATTAAAGTCATAAACAAGTAGAGCGAGGAAAAGTGTGCGAGAAAATATTTATAATATAGTGATTTTAATTAGAATTCAAGAATGAAATAATTTTTTTACATTTTTATAATTCCAAACATATATTTGACGAACTGTATATAAATCTATATACTGAAATTTGAAAAAAAAAAAGAAATAAATGTATTAAAACAATTTTTATTTTCTACTGTATTTGTGTGTCTACAATTGGAATAGAAATATTAAAAATGTGTATTTGTGTAAGAGCATTCATTCGTAATGGGGGTAATGCGTCAATGTGGCATTAACGAATTAGTATAAATAAAAGCAGTAAACGAAGCTTAACCAACAAGCCATCTAATATATTTCATATGTACATATTTATGAATACATAAAGAAACAATTATAATAGTTGCCATATTATTAAAAATAAAACAAAAATAAATAACAGCGAAAAGAAAGGAGCACCAAAACTACACTGTACGGACAGCTTATTAGCAAGCAACAAAATGTTAAAACAAATGTATGTATGTACCTGTATATGTACATGTATGTGAAACGGTGACGCTACGTAAGGGGAGAAGTAAAAGCTGATCTTTTTAATGTTCTATCGGGAGTGGCATTTTTCACAATTTTTCAATAAATGATTTTAGGTTTTGTCATATATTATTAAAACAATGTTATCCGATGCAAATTTATTTTCATGTATTCTTAAAGAAAATTTTCGAATATTTTTACTTTTTTGTTAGCACAATATTATATTTTTCTAGACGTAGAAAGTTCCCTATAGTTCCTCTATTTGTTAGTGTTTTTTCAGTAACATTATTTGTGGCGAATAGTTCATTTTTGATATAATATCTAATACGAAATGAAATGTCAAGAAAATAGTAAAAGTTATTGCATCAATGTTAGTGAATAGTTGTATATGTATATATGTATAGTATATGTATATGTATATGTATATGTATATGTATATGTATATGTATATGTATATGTATATGTATATGTATATATGTATATGTATATGTATAATGTTATATGTATATATGTATATGTATATATGTATATGTATATGTATATATGTATATGTATATATATGTATATATATATTATATGTATATATAATATATATATATATATATATATATATATATATATATATATATATATATATATATATATATATATATATATATATATTATATATATATATATATATATATATATATATATATATATATATATATAATATATATATATACAGTTGGTCAACATTCTTACTTCATCATCATTAATTCCACCTAAAAATCCTTTATCACCCATTAATACATTAATAAATACATGTAAACAGTTGAAATATTGTAGTTCTTCTCTTTAATTATCAGAGTGCAATTTTATGGAATAAGGAAGTTTTCTTTCTAAAATTAATGTCATTAAGGTCACTATATCTATACCATTACTACTTTTCAATTATTATAACGGTAACAATTATCACATCCCGTTATGAAAATTAAAAAAGTTAAGAGTTATTGCTCTTGTTAAAACATGTCCGTCTATTCAGCAAATGTACATACGGGAAACATGGAAAACTAAGGAATTCTAACTAAATTTTTCGAATAAAGTTAACATTTTTCATATTTTTATGATTACTAAGATATATTTGACAAACTACATATATATAGAATTAAATAATAGATACAGAAGTTTTGAAACGCTTACAAATGTTTCAACCCATTTCGTAATTGAAATATAGGAACAGAAATCCCACTCAAAGTAAAAAAAGGGATAGTATTGCCTCTCGCATTAATTTATGGAAGGGATTCATCTGAGTGTCAGAAATTGACTTGCTCATAATAATTTGTATTATTTGAAGTTAAATTTAACTATTCTGCAGTTTTCTTTTGAATTTTTTGTTAAAATATAAAGAATTTAGTTATTATTATTATTTTTACAAAAATTTTATTTATAATTTTAACTTTTCATAATAAAAATTTACAAAATCCCCGTTTAGAAGATGAGTGTAGAAGTCGTGAGAAATGAAAAGTCGTTACGGGAGATTATATATAAATTCTTTTAATTACATCATCAATAATTTATACAACAAATAAAAAAGGAAAAATGACACATAAGAATGAAGAAATCAAATCGTATATCTTTGAAAGCTTTTCAAGCTGAGATGGATAATGGAATCTATTAATTTGCCTGGAAAGTTGCTAGAAAAATTTCAATAAAGGGCAAATAAATTTTAAAGAAGGTATAAACATTTCCCAAGAAATCTTTTATTTTGGTATGGATGTAATTAAATTAGTTAATTAAAAGTTTAATGAGAATAAGGAGAATCGTTTTTTCTAGTCATTGGAAATGTATCCACCTGAAGGAAGGAAAATTAACGAGAAATTTTGTATCTTAACATTCACACTAAATTATTGTTTTTTGGGAAATAGTTATCACCTTTCTATATTTTGCTTTATCCTTAATGAAATATTTCTAGTAAATATACCGGCCAAAGTTATATATAAACACAATTATCAGATTTTGAATGGAATGACTTTTCATGATGAGTACAGTATTTGTCTTATCTTCAATACAGAGGCGATTTCGTCAGCGTGAAAATAATAATGGAAATAACTTTGTTGTATAAAATGAAGAAAGTTAATTGGGTGAATTGGAATGAGAGGATGGAAAAATGGAATTTTTATTTAAAGTATTCTTACTGATCGTATTACTAAAATATATATGTATATGTATATATGTATATATGTATATATGTATATATATATATATATATATATATATATATATATATATATATATATATATATATATATATATATATATATATATATATATATATATATATATATATATATGTATGTATATATATATATATATATATATATATATATATATATATATATATATATATATATATATATATATATATATATATATATATATAAATATATATATATATATATGTGTATATATATATTTATATATTTAAGTAATTACTTATGCATAATCATTTATTAGTGTTGAACTTTAAGTGAAAGGAGGTGTTTTAAAGTGGACTCGTTACGCAGGCGCACAATGCTAGCAGCGAATTTGCCAGTATGCCAATATGCTGGGATGGTAAGATAAAACCTTTTTTGTTATATATGACCAGTAGAAATTAAGACAAAATGTGCAATAGATACAAAATTTTTGTTAGAGGTTTATTGAGTATTATATATATATATATATATATATATATATATATATATATATATATATATATATATATATATATATATATATATATATATATATATATATATATATATATATATATATATATATATATATATATATAATGGGCTGAGTTGAAAACAAACAAACAAATACAACTGTGTGCTTTTGTAAATTTACAAGAATGTACTGTGAAATGTAAATCAAAATATCCAATATCCACCTCAGTAGTCGTAAAAGTCTTACCAAACGTCTTCTCTCTGGTATTAATATTGCCATTAAAAGTTCGTTTCCTCTCGAAAATACTTTTATTACCAATTTATAGTAGTTCTTATTAAAATTTTCTGCCTAGGGATCCAAAATTTTATGCAGACAACCCTTATAATTAGCTGATTTTCACCGTGAATGTTTATCATTGTACTAAACTGCCTTTCATCCACAATACGGCATCTTAAGGGGAAGACAATTAAGTAATCTCAATCAAAGAAATAAGGTTCCATAACAACTTATTCTGACAATCCCCAGGGAAAGAAAATTTTGAGATTGGATATTCAAACGTATCTTTACTACATTCTTCTCATAAGCGGAAATTTCCGTCGAAACGTATTTATAACTACCCTTATGGGCATGGTGAATCTCATGACATAAAATAGCACCATATAGCACGATCAACATCCGGAATTCTCTCAAGAACTTCCTGATGTACTAAAGAGAATGTTGTATGTGCATTAACTCTCCTGGTCTTCATATCCGTATCCGAACTAAAGGGTGGAATTCTCTCCAAAATACAGATTCTTTAATTCAAATTTTCAATTGAATCCTTTTCTCAATAACAGATGGAATATCAAGTGTCCCAGCCAAGATGACGTCTAAATACATATATACATACATTTCTTAAGAATGTAAGAGTGGCCAATTATAGGGCACTATTTACCCCGAATTAAACCGTTGTTGTTTAAACAATCTTCAGAAAAGATAAGATTTTAGTCGAAAAAGCGGCGTTTCCACTATAGATACATTCCAAACAAATACTATCCTTAAGCTCTCAAAGATCCTTATATATATCCTTACGAGTTTCCAACAATATAATTCGTGAATAATGGGAACTGAAAAAGTTCTTCACCCAGATCTGAATTATCGGAAAAAGAGGGTAATATGCTCGAAATATAAGGACAGTAGGAAAAAACTCACCAATTCTTATCGCACAATTTCTTCAAATTTTCCTATTATTAACCGAAATTCTAATGTTTGTAGAATATGTGGCAGGTTAAAGTCTGAAATTTGGTTGAAACAAATGTGGGGTTTTCGGATTTGTGAATCTAAGTGTCTCCTTTTCTCTATATAGCTAAGGCGAAAACTATTTATATACATGGCAGTAAAAAATTCCCTTAAAAATGATCTTATGATGTAAGTAACCTGAAATGTGAGAATATCACAACGTTGTAAAGATAAATAATGAAGTTAATCTTCAGAATTACAAACTCTGGAGTTTTCACTATTCTTTGGAGTAGATCTAAACTGTTCCAATATATCGTAAATAACCTGATAGTCACTTTAAATAAGCCACATAAGTCGACTTATAACCTAATGTATAATAAATGTATAATACCTTTAAACTTTTTAAATTAAATTTTTATTTCCAGCTATAAGTTCACTAGTGGCATTTAAGATATTAATTTTACTTGCACTTCATTCACAATATTTTGTAATTTTTGCAAACATTTATTTTCAAAGTGAGTGATTTGTTTCTTTTATTGTGTTGTAATGTGTGCATCTTTTATGAAAATTTTGGCGATTGGTAGTCGTAAAGAGGTATATCATCTGTGGAGAAAAAATTATATTTATAAATTAGAAATTTTTAGTTGGAATTCACTTATAAAGTTAAATTTTGTCATATTTTTTATGATTATATACATAAAATACATTTATATATTTCTTTTCAACTGCTTTTTTTCCTTAAATTAACACTTTAATATCTCACTTTTAAAATGCATGAACAAACTTTTTTTAATTTGATATTAGCGACATGTACTTGACATTAAGCATGAAATCGGTAAAGAGTTTAGGAATTATATTGCTTAATAAACCTTCCTTTTCGGATAGTAACTTATATTTAATGAACTTTTACAGAGAGAGTCTTGAAATTTTGTAACAATCATGCTGCTATAAGATAGCCCAAATACAAACCAAATATAGATTATCAGATATCTAATGAAATGATACAGCGAGTCTCTTGAAATTTTGTGGCAATAATGATACTATAAGACAGTTTCACTGAAAATAAATAGGATGTGAAGGACCATGGGAAGAGGTAACCCATACAAATCCAATTTTAATTTTAGAATATCTAAAAAACTGTTACAGTGAAAGGTCTAAAGTTTGGTCCCAATCACTTTCTCAGAGAAATATTTTACTGAATAAAAAGAGGACAGATAGGATCGAGGAGATAGGTATCACTATACAAAGCCTTTTATAATTATCGAATATCTAAAGAAGTAATACACTAGAGTTCTAAAATTTAGTCCAAATTATCTTCTCATGGAATTGTTTTACTGAATAAAATGGGACGAAACATCTAAATTTTTATTATCGAATATCTAAAGAATTATTACAGCGAGAATTATCATAGCGGAAATCTTGTAATTTGCGCAATTTGCTGATTTTGATTCAATTTAAAACTTCAGAAACAAATTACCGGTATTTTAAATTTAATTCAATTTGTTTGTTATAAATCGTCAAACAATTGCAGGACGTGCTTTCTTCGGTCTAGTGTTAGTTTCCTTATTTATTTGTTTTTAAAACACTTCCAGTTTTATTATCATTTACATTGATAATGCTAAAGAAAACACAAATACACTGATTAGAAAAATATCACTAAAGTGAAAGTGCATCTACATTTGGAAGGAAGTGCAATACGAAAAAATTTAATTTTATTATTTGGGAGTATTTTGAATACGATTAATGTTAAAGGTTTAACCATTAATCGGTTTAATAAAATAATTGTGCATATTGGAAACTTTCATTTTTTCATTTACTGATAATGTGATATATATAAAAAGTTTAAATCCTTCAAATCTGACTATTCTGGCTTGAAATACTTAATGTTAACAAATATTAGTTAACCCACGTAGAATTTTAATTTATTAATTTGTTTTAATTTAATTCCAGTGACATAGTAAGCCTTACAGGTCACTAAAATTTTTTTAATAACTATCTCCTGATTAAAAAATAAAACTAGATGTAATTAACATCTTAAAATTTGTTTACAAATTATTTAGGTCTTAAGCCAAGCACGAAAATTAAATATGAATATTAATACCAAATAAATATGTCCCTCAGTAGCAACAAGTACAAACATATATTTATATTTTTTCTTTTATTAGTAAAAGTGTTTTCCATCACTTTAAGAAAGTATACCTTAAAAAGTGATTCTGAGTCGATTTAACAATGTTCGTCTGTTCTGGTGTCACTGGGCCATATGAAATTAATGATGACAGGGATATTATTTCCTCAATAGACAATTTTTGGCAGAGTATGACCAATATAAATATTGATTAAATAAATGAAATATAAACAATTTCAAAATTTAGGTTTCTTAGAGTTTTACCAATTCTTTAATGATTTCAGTCATCAGTTAGTATATGGAATTATTGCAGATGTAAAAGAAAGCATGTGTTTTTGTAAGGGATATAAAAAGTGTGTTTCTGTTAAAAACAATAAAAGTGAAAAGTTGAATAATTCGAAAGCAGAATTACATCCACATTAGAACAAAAACTATTTTTGCAGTAATCTTGAAAGTATAAATATTAAAATATATTAACCTAAAAACACATGAGATAAAAAACATACGTAAACATGCTTTTAAAGATTTCATTAAAGACTATAAGATGATAAAAAAATCAAATCGAATGGCTTACCGAGAGTTGGTAAACAATACCAACATAAGTTTCCCAACTCTCGGTATAGTTGCACTCCATTGGTATTAGTTGCAGATTAAAAACAAAACTTTTCCTCCGAGTATTCTAATACAAGTATTGCACATTCATTTAGTGATGTAACCTTATACATCAACATATTTTTTTTAGATTAAATTGTTTAATTATGGAAATTCTTTATCATTGTTATATATGTTTTTCTTTATTCAGAATATATGTTGCTTTTGTAATATAAGTATTTTGGTCTCTAAAGGTTTTTAATATTATTTGTTTTTTATGGATGAATAAAAAAGTAAAATAATTAATAGAGATCTATTTTAGAAATCTGGCTTGATATTTATTGATCTTTACAAAACAACTGTATTTTATCCAAAAGTTTAAATACATTAAAGGTTATCCCAACATTCGTTGTATTACTTTTTAATTGTTATTAATGTTATTATAATTGATTTTTTATTAAAAAAATTATTTATGCTAACTGCCTTTGATTTTATATAAGTATTTTTCTGTTTACGTTGCATTGAATCTTCTTAGCAGCGTTTTGTTTTGGATAATTTATTGATTTGTTCACTTTTTAAATTCTTGAAAATTATTAAAAATTTACTTCTTAGCAAACTTTTTCTCATGGATTTCCCAACATTTTGGTTGGGATATGCTTTTGGATCTTGCTATTATTTTAGTATCTGCTGCGGTAGGAAAATAATCGTAAATAAAATAATAGAATTTTGTTTTGCATAGGAAGTAAATTTAAAATTAAAATCGTTTTAATAATAAATTATGTATATATCGTTCTCGTTCAGTTTTATAACATACTTGAATAAAATTTCCTTGAGAGAAGAGTGAAATATCGTTAATATATATAGTAAAAAATTTATAAACTAACTCCAAAATACCTTTTACCTGTTTATCAGCCTATTCCTATATATATAATTTTTTATAAATCTTTCAAAAAATTATGTTAAAACAAAATGTTTCGTTTTTATTTTAGCCCGGTCAAAGCAACAGTAGTATTGCTAATTCAAGTCTTAATAACAACAGCAACAGTAATACAAGCACAAATTGCAATAATAATTTAATTTGTAGTCAAAACAATACAGTTAATAATACCAATAATCTAACATCAATTGGTAGCAGCAACAACAATCATTCACTCGCATCTTTAGCAAATTCGAGTAACACGCAAACCAATACAAGCATTAACATTATTAATAGCAACAGCAACATAAGCAGCAACGTCTTAATAAACAATAATAACAATTGTAATAGTGGTAATAGTAATAGTAACATCATTATTGGTAACAATGGAGGCCTTGCTCTCGATCATCACATTGGCGGCTTAGTAGGTGGCGGAACATCGACTGCAGCTGCAAAAAATCAATTAGAGCAACTAAACACAATGCGCGAAGCCCTCTTTTCTCAGGATGGCTGGGGTTGCCAGCATGTTAATCAGGATACTAATTGGGAAGTACCAAGTTCGCCTGAGCCCACAAATAAGGACCCTTCAGGTCCCCCAATGTGGAAGCCTACTATTAACAATGGTACCGACTTATGGGAATCCAATTTACGTAATGGAGGTCAACCAACAACACAACCTGTGCAAAAAACTCCGTGGGGCCATACACCCTCCACAAATTTGGGTGGCACTTGGGGTGAAGATGACGATTGTCCAGATGCCAGTAATGTTTGGACTGGCGGTCCTTCTGGGCCATCCGCAGTTGGAGTGTCTGGTGTAACTCCAGGATCGGGTGCTAGTGGGCCATCAAATGGTCCACAGTGGGGTCAGGGAGTTGGTGTTTCGGGAGCTGGTGTTCAAGCTGCTGTAGCTGCACCTACATCAATTACTGGTGTTGCACCCGGAGGTAAAAACAATTTTTATATTCGTCAATAAATATCATAATTTATAAATTTCTACTTCATATTGTTGTAGGAACTTCTAATGCTGGTGTAGTAAATTTACCTGGAACTCCGGGGGCTGGTGGATCTACTGGAGCTGGTAATGGTTGGGGTGACCCCCGTGTTAGCTCCATGAGTGGTGGAGGACCGTTAGATATGCGGTCTGTTGATCCACGCGATCCTATGAGAGCAGCTTCTGCTGGAGATCCTCGAGAGTTAAGAATGCTGGATCCTCGTGATCCAATACGTGGAGATCCAAGAGGAATTTCAGGACGTCTTAACGGCACATCAGAGATGTGGGGACAACACCATCCAATTGCCCAACACCAAATGCCCGGTTTAAATAAAATCGGCGTTGGAGGGCCTAATGTTGGAGGAGTTGGTACAGTAGGAGGTGCACCAGTTGCTGGTGGTCTGTCTGGTCCTTCTTCCGTGGGCGGTTTAAATGCTGCCGCAAATGTAGTTGGATCTCAATGGGGAGCTCCACCTCAGTCTGTTGTTGGTGCGCCAAAAGATATGGTTAGTACAATGGCACCAAAACCGCCAGTTACTGGTTCAGGTTGGGAAGAACCATCTCCACCCCCGCAACGTCGAAACATACCAAATTATGATGATGGAACTTCATTGTGGGGCCAACAAGCTCGTGTACCTGGAGGAGTAGGTGGGGGAGGTGGATCGCACTGGAAGGATATTTCAGATCCTCTGAACTCCCGCAGTCATTTAATGCGCAGTGCAATAGGTGGACAGAACTCTAATTCCAATCTGGGTGCTGCTGTTGGCGGATCTTCTGGCAATTCAGGTGGCGGTACAGGTGGTGTTGGGGCAGTCGTGAATCCTAATAATCCTTTAGGTGTTGGAGCAGTTGGCCCTCCTGGATCTCGTATTGCGATAAATGGTCCTGTTGGTATAGGTGGTGGATCACATAAACCCGATAACGGAATGTGGCCTCATCCAGCGGGACCACCTAATGTACCAACAACTGGTGTTGGTGGCAATCGAAATGCAGGAGGATGGGGTGATGTAGAAAATCATAATGTTATTGGTGGTACAACTTCTGTTAGTGGGAATGGTGCAGGCAATTGGGGTGACGATAAGTCAAATCAAGCCGTTGGAAATATGGGTCCAACAGCAAATTCTTGGAATGAACCGCCTAATGCGTCAGCATGGAATAAATCCAATCAAGCAAAACTAGCTGGTGCTTCTAATAGCACGGGATGGGGAACTGCTGTCTCAAATGCAGCATCTGGTGCTAATGATTCCAATGACCTCAATCCAAGTGATTGGACAACAGCTACACACAATACCATAATGAGCAAAGCTCAACAGCAGCAAAAACTTGGAGGAGGTGCGACAGTTAATCTTGGTGGTATTAATAGTGACCTAATAAAACAAAGCAAACAGTACCGAATGCTAGTTGAAACTGGCTTTAAAAAAGAAGACGTTGAGCGCTCATTACTTGCTACAAACATGAATTATGATGAAGCCACTGAAATGTTAAGATCTAATTTAACAGCTGTAAATACTGGCGTTAGTATGGATAACTGGAGGCGTCATGACGAAAATCTGAGTTCCTACGCTGATCATAATGCCGCCGTGACCGCAGGTGGTGCATCATATCCTGGCCGTTATACAACAGGAGGAACACAACCTGCTATATCATTCCCTCCGGTATGTAGTAAAAATTTATTTTTATTTTATGCCTTCCTATTTTTCATTTTTATAACATTTAATCATTTATTATTATTATATTAGAATAATTTATTAAATTCAATGGGTGGTGGATCTGTCGGTGCAAGCGCCGGAAATAATCCACAATTAAATGCCCTTAACTCTATGCAACCTTTGCAAGTGCAAAAGTACCTTAATCAAGGCCCTCATAATGTTGGTGCCGGTGGACCCCAATCAGTGAATGCTGCTGTTGCTTTTGGTCAAGGTTCTAATGTGGCTGCTGTAAATGCTGCAGCTGTCAATGCCGCAGCAGTTAATGCTGCTGCTGTATCAAACAGTACGAATCAACCATCAACACAACAGTTACGTATGTTAGTTCAACAAATACAACTCGCCGTTCATAGCGGCTATTTGTCCAGCCAAATATTAAATCAGCCTTTGGCACCCACCACTCTACTACTCCTTAACCAATTACTTAGCAATATTAAGGTATATGTTTTTTTTCATTATTATAAAAAATATCGTAACAATGATTCATTTACTTTAGCATCTCCAAGGGGCACAGCAATCATTAGCGCGTAATGGTAATAGCGGCAATACGCTCCTTGCTATTGCTAAATACAAGCAGCAAATACAAAATCTACAAAACCAAATAAATGCACAACAAGCAATATACATAAAACAGCAGCAGCAGGTTTTACAACCATCACCACATTCCGCTGCTACGCATATCAATAATACCAATAACGAATATTTAAGAAGCCATGATGCCATATCAGCTTTGCAGGGAAATTTCACAGAAATAAACTTAAATAAGGTAAACAACAAATTTTCCATTTTTAAGGAATAAATTATAAACAAATATATTTTATAGACTGGTGGCTACCAGGGCGCACCAAATCAACAATCTAGACTTAATCAATGGAAGCTTCCAGTATTAGATAAAGATATAACTATGGATAGCACAGATTTTTCTCGTGCACCTGGCGCCACAAAACAGGGTGGTTTAACCACTGCAAACCCGAGCAACATTGGACCGCTAGGTCTACAAGGTGATGGGTAAGGAAATTATTGACAAACAACGGTAAAATAGTAAATGAGTATGTATTTGTATTTTTAATCATTATAGTACATGGTCAACTGGGCGAAATATAAATGATGGTTGGCCAGACCCTTCAAACGAGAGTGAGAATAAAGACTGGTCAGTTGGACAGCCTTCTGCTGCAACTGCATATACAGATTTGGTCCAGGAGTTTGAGCCTGGAAAACCATGGAAGGTAACTATTTCAGTAAAAATCAGGAAATGAATTTAAAAAAGTCATGTCAACCAGATTTTAATTCTACATACAACCCAATAAGTGTTTACTAACACTTGTTTCCTTTTTTATTTTTATTCAAAATTTAAAGTCATTAATAGATTTGATTTAAAGTTACAAATCTATAAAAAAGACAAGATATCTGGACTTGAAATTGACTTCATTTCCTGGTTAAAAAATGTTTCTATGGTCAACTTATCTAATTTAAGGGTTCGCAGATAAAAAGCATTGAGGATGATCCAAGTATAACTCCTGGAAGTGTAGCTAGATCACCATTATCAATAAATCCGACGCCAAAAGATGCTGATATTTTTTCTAATGCTGCTAGCAAAAATTCCCCGACTGATTTACCTTCATTAGGACTAACGTCATCATCGACGTGGAGCTTTAATCCCTCATCGAGCAATCAAAACTTTCCCAGGTTCTATTTTAATACAATTATATTATGTATATATTTTTGCACATTTAATATTTTGAATTTTAAATCTGCTTTAGCTGGTCAGACAATACGCAACCAGAAATATGGTCTACAATTAACAAAACTTCACGCGGCCCACCTCCAGGTTTGGGCAGTAATAAGTCTGCTGGAAGTGGTGCAGGCGTACCTAATGTATCAAATCCCGGCAATGCAAATGGTTGGCTAGGATGTGGTCGAACAGGAGGATGGTCGGGAACGAATTCTAACTGGATGTCAAATTGGTTACTACTTAAAAATTTAACCGCACAGGTAGTTAACATTTAAGCTTAAACAATATTTTTTAATTTATTGAATTTTATGTGTATACAATTTGATTTTATTACATTGAGAAAATCTAATTATTTTATAATTTTTACGTTTTCGAGCAAAATAAAACTTGTTTTCCAAATTTTCTTAACTAATTTCTCAGTACCAAATTCCATATGTAGTATTACATTCATATATTCATTAAATTATTTAAATTCCATGTATTCATAATTTTATTGATAAATTAATTCGTTCGAAAAAAGTGCATTATAATTTATTAAATTCATGTAATGCAGCAATCCAATAATTCATATTACAAAAAGCAAACTTCTGAATACTTTAAAAATCAAACTGCTGAATACTTAAAGAGCTATAAGTTTATAGTTTATAAAATTTAAGTATTCAGTTATAAAGAAAACAAAGAACAATATTACATTATTAAGAAAAACAAACATTTTTTAGTCTGCAAAATTTTTTTCCTTATTAAAGTTAAATTTGGGTAAACATGTTAAAATATATAATAATTAATATAAATTACATATCTTATCAAAGTAATAATATAAACAAAAAGTGAAAACAAAATGACAAACTGCATAAAAAAACATATCCGAAATTCTCGAACCCGAAATGTGTAATCTCCTACCGACATTTTAAACATATTCACAATACGATTAATTCTGGACAATTCTAAACGTGGCATTAGCAAAGCATAAGCACATTTTCTTCTAATTGCGTAAGGTAAATAAGTATTATTTGATAACCTTTTACGTCATATGTCATATTCTTTACAAAGCATATGATCAACGTGACTCTCAAAAGTCTTGAGTCAAAATAAATTCCTAAAGGAAATTCGAAGTAAACAACAAGAAATCTTTATCAGCACAACGGTATGGTTCGCCCAAATAAGTACTAATGTGTTCGGGAAAATTATTAACATAAAATTAAATATGTGGTAATGGTCCTAATACTGAACCTTGAAGATATCTTGAGGATAATTCTAGAAGAAATCCCATTCCAATCAACTGATCGACTCCGCTCAGAAATATCAATATACAAGCGGATTGAGAAAATTTTATTTTTCAGTTTCTTAAAATTGTGTAATTGCATTAGATACCTCAAAACGAATGAAACAAATACAATTAAGTGTATTCATTTATATTGTACGTAATCTATTAAATTAAATTTTCAACCTCTTTAGACGGAGATGGAAGAATAGAGATAGGTCTCAATTATTCAATATTACTTACAACTCTACTCTTAGGTACGGCGACAATACGCGCAACTTTCCAAGTATTCGAATTAATTAATATGAAAAATAATGAACTAAGAAATATGAAGAAATAATCTCTTAAAACTAGATTGGCATTGTCATCAAATGAAACGATCGGTAAGACTAAGAAGCATATGTGTAGAATTATAACATTAACGGAATGCGTATTGACCTTCAGAAATGTTTAAAAAAGGGGATTCAAGCACATAATATTTATAATGTAGTATCTTAGATATAGCTGGGAGAATAGAAATAGGTTTAATTTTATCAGAGCTATGTGTTACACAACATTTTGGAAAAGTAGATGTAAGAATAGCATTAAATAAATCAAGTATGTAAAAAGAAACAAACGGACAAACGAACTTTATTAAGCGAATAGAAATGTTATCAGCACCTATCAGCACCTATGGAAGGCGAATTAATTTCAGATAAAGCTTCAACCATTTCCAAGACCACTGTTACCGCCGTTACGTGTGAGTTTGTAGATGCAAATTGAGTTCTATTGGAACCTATAGTCAGATGACCAACTAACGACCTCTTTGAAATCCTCAAATTGTCTTTCAGCATATTTATCATTAAAATCATAGAAATCTTCTTGGAAATCGTCCAAATATATGTCCAGCTAATATTATCCATATACAATCTTTAGCTATTCAGTCTTCTCGGACTTCGTACCAGAATTGGCAGTTGTTATTTCAAATAAAAAAACAATAATAAGTATATTATATTATAGTTTACATACAAGTAACTCTAGTACATGATGTAATATGTTATAAAGATTGTGAAACGATATGGGAATAATTTACTTTCTCTCACCACTTAACTACATACGTCCTGCTGATTAATTGGGAAACACGTTATGATGTTATGTCTCGTGTAAATACATGGATGCTTCAGTTAGTAACGAATTTCATGATCGAATTTCCTTACAAGATAATTTTAAATTAATTTATTTTCTTTGCAATGCCAAATAAGACTTTCACATCTATCTTCAATGACTAATAATATATATTTAAATGTATAGTCTGTAAAACATACTTAACTAAAAAAAACTGCTTTTAAAATCTCTTTGGGTGATGTTTAATATAAATCTAATGTTAAACCTCTTGAAAAATGATGAATGTGAAAATACGAAAATAAAAATTAAAGTTAAACTCTAAAAAATAAATAACTCCGAAAATAATACAAACAAACAAGTAGATCGAAAACTAAATTAAAAAAGATTCAATATAAAAAGTCAAACAAACACGCAAATAAAAACACAAGTGAACCTTTTTTCATGGTTTTAAAACGATCTCTCATCCAAATTATAATAAAAAGCTCACATGTGTACTCAAATCATTAAATGCAAAAGCAAATACACCGAAAAAGTTAACAGAACAAAATGTAATGCACATGCGTACAATTCTCAGAAAACACACAACATCAAAAATACACACAAAACAAAAAACAGTCAGACAATAAAATTATATTGCTCACTTGCAAATACCCAAAACAACTTTATTAAACACACACACAAACCAACTACGCAATAAACCCTTCCAATAAAAACAAACACGGACAAAAAAACTTAAATCCCATTTGTAGATCAAAAAAACCTACACTGGCAACACCATGCAGTGCATAAAATGGAAAAGACCTAACGGGGGCACTCACAAATCGAGGTCAATAAAAAACTCAACAAATGTATAAATACAAAGACGCGTACATCTATCTTACAATAACAACTTTATACAAAAGGACCTAACGGTATTAACTAGCATCTCACAACCTCACACAAACAACTCTTCAGCGAACATCTGGAATCGAACACCTCACGTGCATCTTCTAAAAGGGGCGAGACTTTGCAATAAATTGCACCTCTGCGCTCACGCACACTAGTTCGCACTCTCAATCTGCTAAGCAATCATAAGTTACTTTCTTGCAGCAGCCGATAAGCAACGTATTTCAACCCATACACACAATCTCTTGTGTTGATTTGTAGGACAATTTGTCCTATGCTTATAGAATTTCTTAGCACTCATTTATGCATTTATTGCATCGCTATTTTGCTGCCTTTCTGTATGATGCTTGACGTTGATAGAAAATTTGTTTTTTCTCTTTCAAGGATATATTTAGCAACATATCCCGGCACGCAAATACACAACAAATTGTCCTCTTTATCTTATTTCTGAGAATTATAGAATTTTAATGAATACTTTGCTAAATATTCAATTAATTTCCGTTAAGAAAGTTGCTCACATGAATTGACAATTCGTCAAATATATCTTTCCAATTATAAAAAATATGAAAAATGTTAACTTCATTAATTAGTTCCAATTGTACACCTTTTGTTGATATACCTATAAGGACGCCAAAGTTTCTCAAATAAACGGACAAATTACAACAGCGACAATAAAAGAATTTTTATCACTTTGAAAAATGTGTAATAAATATTTGCACAAATTTTGAAACATTGAAAATGTGGATTTTTTTTGGCGATTTCTTTTTATGTTTAAATGGAATGTAATTTTTAAGGAATAATAAAGTGTTTCTTGTAAAATTATTTTTTTTTAAGTTACTAGTGACTTCAAAATTCCAAGTAAAAAGTGGTTCAAAGGGAAAATTTAAAGGATTGGAACAATGTAATTGTTTTAAGGAAAAGTATATTATGGAAAACGATCCAATGTGGTTCCACATCCAGGCTTATATGTAGTATGTCATGGGGAAAGACCAGAATTAACACAAAACAGGTTTATTGTATAGGGCAACACTGCGAAATAAAATCGACATTATTGAAGTTGTTGAACATGATATTTCAGAAAGAATATAGCATCGATTCCGTCTCCCAAAATGCAGTTTCATGATTATTATTATTTTTTTTTTTCAGAAAAAATAACGTCTTTGATGAATTTGTTTCCTAGATATTAGTCGGGAATATTTGAGTTTTCGTAACAAATATGTTATTCCTTAAAAATTACATTCCATTAATAATAAAAAGTTACATAAAAAATTGCCGAAAAAGTTCATATTTTCAAATTAAGTAAATTTCTACTTTAACTGCTGTTGTAATCTGTCCGTCCATTTTAGTCATAAACTAAGCAACAAAATTTGTGAAAAAGTTGATAGTTAAAGGATTACTTTGGAATACATTGATGAAGTTAAAATTTTTCTTATTTTTTATAATTGAAAATATATATTTGAAAAGCTGTATGTTTGTTCTCCTGTATGATTACCTTGTTTTCTTAAGTAAAGCCTCAATTTTTGATGAATATCTATAGAGTATTTCAATGAGTACCACTGCATATATCCTGGACGAAGCTTTCAAAATTTTTTTTTAGCACTAATGTTATACTAAGCTTAGTATGATCACAACCTCCACTTTTGTATGTTCTTCCCGGACAACAAATAATTACTCCCAGCTCTTGTTTTCTTTGCTTAATGTGATTCCTAATAGTCCATTTTTGTCCCCTCAAGTTAGATATTTGCGAAGTAAAACATAAGATAGACAGTAATAGAAAAGTGTTCATAGACCTGAACTAGATTTACGAAAATATTAAAGTCAAATTTGAAGACCGTGAGAATATAAGACATGTTCCTATAGGAAATCCCCTAGCCACTCGATACTATTCACGAACCCTACTAGATTAAAACACTATGTTCTAAGTTCTTCGAAAAACTATCTCCTCTGTCTTTATTGTCGGTGTTTTATGTCCCTGTTCCTAATTGCGCCCTATTCCCGAAATATACAAGTCACACCCTCATTCTCAATCACCGTCTCTGCTTTGGATTCATAGTAAATCTTCACACACGTTTCTCCTCAAATCCTACAAATATAAGTTATCCTTACATACTTTTAAGATAACTTATAAATAAATAAATAATCATTACCCTGCTCGATAATATAAAAATTATAAAACATTATTTTTTTGCTTAAAAAAATTAAAAGGATAAAATAATTGTTATACTTTCTTTGAGAAATAAAAAATGTAAAAAATTCATTTATTCGAGGCAATACTGATGGATACTTTTTGATTAAAAATATTAAAATAGCAATTATTTTGTTCTCCAATATTTTATATATTCATTATTATAGTGGTTACGTTCTTGTCACCCTTCGAAAGACTTCCTAATAAAATAAAAAAACTGCTTATTATAGTTTATATCACATTTTTATTTGACAATGCCAGAAGGAAAGTTTGTTTTTTAAGAAATTAAAAAAATAATATATAATAATAATTATAATAATTATATAGCTACGTTTTCCTAAAATACGCATTTTTAAATAAACATATTTTAATTCAAACTAAAATTTTCCGTTTCTTTTATATCTAGATTGATAACTCAACATTACGTACCTTATGCATGCAGCACGGACCTTTGCTGAATTTTCATTTGTATTTGAACCAGGGCATAGCTCTTTGCAAATACGGAACACGTGAGGAAGCGAGTAAAGCACAAATGACCTTGAATAATTGCTTTTTAGGCAACACTACCATTATTGCTGAATCCCCAAGCGAAAGTGAAGTAAATACGATATTGACTCATTTGCCTCAACAGAACACCAATACTACTGCCACACAGCAACAACAAGCACAACAGGGTCAACCCTCATGCCATAATAACCCAGCCGCAGTGAATAATACAGTGGGAGGGGGCGGTGGAGGAAGCTCAAATACAAATGCCAACAATGTCAATAATGTTAACAATGCCTCAGGTTCACAAAATCCAACGACATCGGGTGGCAATGTTAATGGGATTAACCAACAATCTAATAATCCCACAAACAATGCTCCTAATATTAATACAGCTAATAATGGCAGCAACAATGCTAATTCCGGCCAAAACGGAAATCAACCATCCAATCACATTTCTCATTCAAATACAAGTACACAAAATACATCAAATGTTGCTGCAAACAACAGCAACTCGACAACAAATAATCCTTCAAATGCTAATTCAAACGCGGGGTGGCGATCTACTGCCCAGCAACCCCAACAACAGACGCAAAATTCTCAAACACGACCCTCTGGTGGACGTGACGATTTCGAATACATTTCCAAATTTGTGTGTTCGATCGTTGATGACTAGATAAGGCTTACTAGTTTAAAATCAATTCCCATAAATCCTCTTTCTACTGTCACATTTCCTCAAATACCACTACTACTTCCTAGCTTACAACAAACATATAGACGATTTCTCAAGTAGTTTTAACTATATACATATTATTAAACAAACAATAAATAATGAGATTGTATTAACAATTAAAAATAAAAAAAACAATTGTATATATCATAAAAAACCCAGCGACATAAAAACGAAGACTGTTATTTATGACATTTACAAAATTTTAAAACTATTGTTCAATTGTTTGAATTACATAGTAAATCATGTACTGCGCTTTATTTAAAAACATCCATATATAAACTTCTATATATTACGAGTATAATATTTTTTGTTTAAACTCATTGTACATACTCGTCGATTCGTATATTGTTAATGTAACTTTAATCACATTTTAATTCAATTTATAGTTCTTTATGTTGTTATATGCTGAATCGCTTTAACAAGCGTTTCTAAGGGCATTATCAACTGACCTCCTACGCTAAGTGTCCTAATGAAATGAAATTTTATTTTCAAAACTATGTAAGCTTAGGGAAGGTAGTTGCTCATTTAGATCAAATAAACCAAATGCAATTCTTATTAGTAGTATTATATGATAATGTAATGTTAATTGTGTTACAAAAAATGTGGATTATTAATTTTATATTTAAGCATCATACAATTATTAAGTTTTTTTTTTTAATTCTCTCTATTATTGTTAGTTACTCAGTACGGATGACCGTGAAAATATTTGCTTGTTTAGAGGCAAATTTATACATACAAAATACATCCGTTTATAAACAATGATAATCATTATAATTTTCATCGTCACATACAAGTCTGATGGATGTGTTTTTAACCTTTCTATATATACTTACATCAGTTGCTATGCGAGTCGCTTAAAATGGACTATAAGTTAAATAAAAAGCCAATTTCATAGTTGGGAATGAATGAGGAATCAAATATTTTGAAAACGGAACAAATGTATGTAATTATAAAACAAAAATCTGTATTTAATAAAAGGAAACCTGTGTACTTTCTATGTTCGGGTATTGGATAATATAAATTACGAGAAAATAAGTTTTAAAAGAAATAAGTAAAAATATGTGTATATATTTATATATGTATATATTTATATATACATATATTTACTTATTGCAATTCCGAGCTATTATCTATTATTTAAAATAAAAACAAGAAACAAAATGAAATACCTATATTATAAATAAAATTAAAAAATATATATATATATATATACATTAGAACGCCTTTTCACTTAACCAGATCTTATCTACTATTACATTGCGTTGAAATATTGTACAGACGTTAAGTTGCGATTACAATACATATACATACATTTATTTGACAGGTTATGTTAAGGATTCAACGGAGGTAGCACGTTGTGGAACCAACTATCCTTGAGTTTTGCCATGTTTCCAATTAACATGGGACAAGCGAAATAAGAATATAATTGGTGCTAAATAAAAATAAAATTTTTAAATACATATAAACATAAATATTAAAGAACTTTCCTTTTATTTTATCTTAAAGTAGAAGAAAATTACTCAATATAGATATATTTCTAAAAGAATAATTTTCTTATTTTATTTGCTTTAAAACAAATCACGAAACCGTGTATATATATTTTATAGATAATTTATGTCTATTAATTTAATTTATTTATATTCTAATTTTGTAAATTTTGATATATATTTAAATTTCAAAAGTAATTCTAAATTTTATATCGATCAAATTGCCAAATAAAATAATAAAATCAAGTTTATATATGAAATGAAAGCAACGAATCGAAAACTAAGATACAAGTTCGTTCTCCTTTGTACAAAAGTAAGGTTTTGAATGTGCTATATTAAAATTGCAAATAAATACCTTAAATCTAAAAAAGAAAAATAAATAATTGAAACAATAAAATTTTCTGTCCTTGGGTAAAACAGTTTTCAATAGTTAGCATCGAATGTTGAAGCTATCACTTTTAAACTTCAACAAACTCTTTAAGAAAATTCTTTAAATGCTTATGTTAGCAAATGGAGCTAATGTTAATGAGGAAATATCAGGGATTCTTAATTTTCGTTACTCCTCAGTGATACGAAATTTCAAAAATAATTTAAAGGATGAACTTTAATACAAAGAAAGTATATGAAATATAATACAAAACCACAAATTAATATTTGAGTACGTCTATCAGTGTTTTCATACAAGGGTTGTAAACATACATATATTCCTTTTTAACTTAATAAAAAACATTTTTGACTGTCACCAAAGAATATAAAAAATGTAGAATGCATCATGTAAAAGCAAATTTTTTTTGTGGCGGGTTTCAACATTGGAATCTGCTTACATTTAATTCTCACTCTCATTTCTCTCACGTTTTGTATACATAAATATATACAGATAAGTATTAAATATTTTTGAATATCTTGAATATATATTCTGATTTTATGAGTATCTTTTTCTGATTTTGTGCAGTTTTTTTTTTCGATTTGTTTGTTTATGAAAAAATTATATTTATTGTTTAGTGAACATATCTGAACAATTTTTTGTTTGCAAAAAATTTAATAAACGATATATTTTTAAGAATTTCTTATTTATTTTTTCACATGACATAGCAGTCCATATATGTACGCATATTTTTGGAAATAATTCTGTATCTTTGTATCTAAAAATTTTTTAACGAAACTTCATGTGGACATTCAATTGATTTGGAAATGAACATGTTCCTTGAGGGCTCTCGGGTTTGTGAGTGGACCTCCTAAGCTGGTCACCTCGGGTTACATAATTTTTTCAAAAATCGCCAAAATTTAATTTATGATTTGATTAAAAATTAATTAACATACATATATTACTCCTTATAATTTTTACATGGACTTTCTTGAGGTATTTTAAAATTGATTTGGAGGAGCACAAGCTGCGAGGGTGGACCTCAAAAGTTGGTCACCTCGGGTATTTGAATTTTTTTGACCACCTTCCAATCAAGAGATCTTGGTCTGGTTGGAATCTCGCTTACCGAGACTACTTCTAGTCTCGCACTAGGCCACAATTCCCCTAGGGACGCGACAGCCAGACGCAACATTAGCGCGGATCGCTCGTTACAACATGCTAACAGTTTGATGAGGCCCTGAAACCAGTCACGCTTTCAAATATACCTCCATTAGTTTCTGAGGGATCAAAGTCAATTTCTCAAATATGATGGCTTTGACACTTACATTCCAGTCAACAATTGCAACGTAGCAGCGGGTTTCATGCAATCTGGGTCTTATGCCTCTGAAGTTTAATCTCTGACTGTTTTTGTGTCGGGTGAGGAATCATCAACCGACCTTTGCCATTTACGAGCTTCCGAGGCAGTAGGATCCATTACTATTTATGGGGAGGAGGGGTCAGAAGCTTTTTGTTTGGCAAGTAGCTTTCTAGCCCATTCGAGTGACTCCTTGTCGTACACTCTTATCAATTATCGTGTGAGCAACTACGGATATCCTTACAGCGACCGAACGATTTTAGGTTTGCCAACCTGATAGGTTGCTGATGTTTATTTTTATAGTTTTGGTATCCATATGAATTACCACGGTTAGACACGTAAAGGGATGGATCATCCATGCAGTAACGGCGTACATGGTATGGGCAAAAGATCCTTTCTACCGATACGTGCCTTGTCGTCGGAGAGGAGCTGTTAGCGATTAGTTTTTTTACCATTTTCTATTCATACAGGTTCTCGGCAGTGCTACCAACCATCTTTACCTTACATGTGCGGGGATAGATGGGAAAAAATGCCCTGGTATTGTGCAGCTCTTGCGTTATAAAAAAACCATACTTAAAAGACCATTACGTATGAGATCTTACTGCATTAAAAAGAAACAACTGCAATCACGTAAGTATCATACATAACTCACTATGACCAGATCTTAGATATGTATCAAGTAAATCTGACAGATACTTTCCTCTATCTGCCACGATGGGAGATAGACAACTCTTTAATAAATTTGTAAAACATTTAAAAATTCTTATTTTTAAAAATTCACTTTTTAAAAAATCACTTTTTCATTAAATTGTTCATCCTGCCGTTATGAGAGGTTTGGCCCATTACAGATTTCTTTAGTAAAGACTATATAGACTATATACATTTTTTACGATTAAAGAAAATTTTTGAAAATTACAAAGGGCTAGCGGGGAAACAATTTTCCCTCGAATTTGCTTTATATGCGCATACGTTACAAATTCTATTAGAATTAAGAAAAAATATAGACCAGAAAGAAATATTTGATTTTAAAGTGAATAATTATTACCACCTTTTTGAAAAAAATTTAAAAAAAAATATTTTTTTCTTAATTTTAAAATAATAATTTTTTTTTTGCGCAAAAATTATTTAGAATTTTGTACAGAATTCAGACAATATTTTTGGGACCCAAAGAAAACCTACTAAAATCAAACTAACTACTAAAAAAACTGTTCAAAAGTGGGTCAAAATTTCTAATACTCTGTTTAAGTAAACGATACACACATGAAAGCATAGTTTTTATCTAGAGAATTTTAAGGTCTATATATAAATATATATATATATAACTATATATATAATATATAATATATAATATATATATATATATATATATATATAATATAATATAATATATATATATATATATATCTATATATATATATAATATATATATATATATATTATGTATATATGCAATATATATTATTATATAATCATATATATAATAATATAATTTAATATAAATATTTTGAAAAATAGATTTATGTTCATGAGTGTGACAACTATTTGGAATTTAAATAAATTTGGTGATTTTTAAAAAAATCCATGTTCGAGGTCCCTTTGAGATCCTTTCCCACTCGAGGATCCACTAAAAGTATGTTTTTTCTCCAATCAATTAGGGGAAAATCACCTCAAGGAAATGGTTCATATTAATGCTTCGGGTTAAAATTATTAAATAGTTCCAAAGGGTTACAGGGAATTATCCCAAAAACACATTTGGGACCATTGGTGGCCTCGACCAAAAACCCTGTGGCTTCCGGCCAAATGAATTGGGAAAATGCATCAAAAATGTACATGTTCCAAAAGTTACGGGAATAAAAAGAGTTTGGGGTTACTGGGGGTGTGTCCCTGTTTGGTCAGAGGCTTAGTCGGTAACACCCCTAAAGTTGGTCATCTCAAATACTTTGATTTTTTAAAATTCGTTAAAGTTCATCTCAGAACTGAGACTAAAAATATTTTGGATATTATTACATGTGTTCAGAGATATTCAAGTCACAATAAACTTTTAACCCATTTTTGATCTTGTTTTTTGTTCGATTGTTCGATTCTTTTATTTTTTAAAATTTGTTAATAAAAAATAATTAGAAAATGTAAAACATTTTTTAGTATTTTGGAATTTTGTTATAAATAAAAAATCATGTTTTTGAGTTTTTGTAATTTAAATTTTATTCGAAGAAATTTTATGGGTGCCCAGCGATTCGACGTGGATACATAAGGAAACTTTCATTTTTAATTATTTCTTATTATAAATTATATTATAGATGGCAACTGACAATTAAAGTTGCCAAATAGTAAATATTTTGGTAATTGTTTTTTTTTTTGGTAGCTTAGTATATTTTACGCACTTCTGTTCCATTTAAAATGTAAATTTGTTTTATTAAGAATAATGCTATGTTTTTCCAATTATAAGATATACAACAAGAAAATAATTTAAGGAACTTTTGAAACAATTGGAGTTGAATCCAAATATTGTTCGTGTTGCCCGGGCTTTAAAAGAGATACAAATATCGGATATTATTTCAGGTCTCATGATGCTTGCGTTTGAGTATAAGTTTTTTACTATAATTATTTCAGTAATACCATAAGTACAACTGACATCGTAGGCTGAGCCATTTCCAAATTAAAACATTTGCCTTGATATTTTTGAAAACTTCTATCCGTAAAAAGTGGAAAACTCGCATATAATTTTTGCATAATCGCTTGATCGCCTTTGTAAAAGATATCAACTAAATACAACACTGCGTCATTCCATAGTCGAAAATATTTCTTAAAATTATATAGTTTTTATTAAAATAATTATATATAATTTATATTTTATACATAATTATTAAAATATTTGTATAAAAAAGTATGAATACAAATAATAAATAAACTGAACCTAAATTACTTTATTTTTAAATTCACACACACACAGTACATGTGTATGTATTTATTTTTTTGGATTACATTTTTCGGTTGGTGAATTGTCAAAATGACAACTGACACCAGTTGCCACACATAATACGTTTTGATATTTCAATTGCGTTGCCTGTTGACAACGCAACTGTAGTTTGGTTGCCATTTTGAAACTTTTTCTATACTAATTTGCTAGCTGCACTTGTTCTCACAATTTGTACTTTTGCCTTCCATGTTTGTAAACTCTAAGTTAAAATCTTCCAATACGTCCTCCATTTCATCTAACTCTGTACTGGGTATATCCTTTGCCTTTTGTTTAATTTTTTCTCCAACGTATTAATATGAAATATAATTTAATTTTTTATCATAATCCTTCTCAGGAATTTGATATTTTCCCGCCAAATCTGTCCGAGTAGTTTATTTAAGATAGCAAATTCAAACATTTTAAAATCTTGGAAATCTCGTCTTAATTTTAGATATTTCTTTATACAACTTTTTATGCCTGACAGTGTTGCCAACTCTTAAGGAGTATTAGTGGCTTAATCCTTATAAAATAGTGGCTAATTTTTTTTGATCCCTTAGGAAAATAATATTCTTACTTTATTACAAAAAAATCCTTTAGCTTGTATATGGCGATTTTCTATAGAAATTTAAGGTTCAAGACGATAAGATGATAAGAAAATGGTTAAGTGTAAATAAAAATGGCTAAATAATATTTAATGGCAAAAATTAATGGTGGCTAATCGAGACTGAATATGACTAAATTTAGCCACACTAAGAATTTTTTCTTGGTACAAGCACCCATTATTTAAGTATGTATAATAATTAATTAAAATATTATATATTCCAAACCTATTAAAACCTGGGAAAAATATGCCAAATTTCATAAAATAAATCATACATATACAATTTGCTTTCATAAAACGTCTGACATTGTCTTCAACACAGATCAAAGCACATTAATATACAAACAATAACATGTACGTGCGATGAGAAACACAAATGTTTAAGATGAGAACAACGATTTCGCTCATGGATGAAAAATTATCACACGGTGACAGTAGAAGTTCAGCTCATTATTTGGGTCTCTCTCTTATAATATTTTTATCAAAGTTTGTTTACATTTTTATACCCTTCACCACCAAAGTTGATCAGGGTTTTTTGCTTATATAAGTATAAATATACCGTTCGACTCAGGATTACTTTCTGAGTCGATTTAACGAAGCTTCAATAAAATTTGGCATGTGTCATTATTTTCACACAAGCACGATGCCTATTGAAATTGGTTTAATACAAATGTTACTCCCGGAATGGGGAGTTTTATGATATTCTTAGACGATGTTCAAAGGTATACGAGGATCGGTTCATTATACCTCAAAGGTTTCATACAACAAACTAAACCAACAAAGATCACACTGTTGCAAAATTAATATAAATGATAATATCCAGCGAACATATTTCTCTAAATAGAGTATGTATTATGTAATGTATTTGTGCAGATGATATCTTGGCTGAAGCACATGCATTTACATGAAAAGTTTCAATTTGAATCTGTCTTGACGGAATTTGAATTGATGAAGTGGACGTTGAATGATATTAGTATTTTGGTATAATAATCGATATAATTATGATTTTATAGCATTTGTAATAATAGATGGAAGACGTGTACATTAGTACATTTTGTTTCATGTTAATCTTTAACTCAAGGCCAAGAAATCTAGACACCTCAATTGGATAAGCACATAGATCTTAAAAAATACGAGACCAACAGGAATTTGTGACGTTCCAGTGAAGCTGTCATATACGAATTCCGTTCCAAAGATTCGTGCACATATCTAATATGCTTTGTTCGTATATACGATTATCCTTTTTACATAATTCCAAAAAAATAATAATAATTAAATTCTTCTTCCCAGACTTTAGAGAATTTAATTTAAACTTTAACATAAACAAGTAAATACAACAACATAAACAACATTTAGAAATGTAAAAATTTTCCAAAACTTTTATTTCATAAAATTTGTTAAACAAAAATTTTACTTTGAAAAAATTTCTCAAGAAGATGAAGAATAAGACGAAATGACTGACTTAATAATAGGGGGTTCATCCCGGATTTTAAGAACCAGTTATAATCAGTTCGGTTTCTGTGAAAAGCTACAATTTTTGAATATTTAAGAAACCGGGTTTCTCTTCGAATAGCCGGTTTCTCTAAAGAGTATTTTTATCAAGTTTAATGTATAAAAAAGAAATATTATATTAAGAACTGGAAACTTTAATATGGGTTATTTTTATTTAATTAATCTACCAAACTAAACAAGGTCTGGATCTAAATTAACTAACATTTAGAATATAATTTTGAACATAAATAAAATAATTGTAATTAAAATCTAGAAAGCTTGAAATCTTATTCAATGCTTCGTTATCTATTACACTGAGTTGAAAATAATTTTCGATATCAAGTTGTTTAAAAACAAAAAAAATTAGATTTGTCTGTGCCGAATCTATAAAGCCCTGATATGTATATATGACTACACTACATTATTATACAATTTCACACTAATAACAACATAATTTATTACATATAAATCGTGATTTCGTATGTGCGTACATTTGGAGTCATAAAACTTTGCATAATTTTGTCTATAACTTTTTACTTCTTATCCGATTTTGACTATGATTTAGGATATATTTAGCTTTACAGTAAAATTAAATTAATTACCTTCACTGATGACATACAATTTTCGGCCAAGGCTGCACCCGAGCAAACTAACCGTTAACGGATTATATTTTTAATATTTATTAATATATTTATAAATGTAATATTTTTAAATAAATATATAAACAAAAATATTAATAAACATTGTTTCCTTTTAGCTTAATATTCTATGTCCGCTTATTCCGTCTGTGTTTCATAAACCAAATATTAAAGAGCACATATCTCCAAACTAAAAAAGAAAAAACTCACAATATTTAACACATGAAGAGTTCTTTCATAGCAAAATATTATAGGCCCTAATATTATAGGCCCTAACAAACGGATATTCTAGTATATCATATCCTTTTAACTTTAAAAACGAATTTCTTGAAATTGTGCTCGTAGATAAAGCTTCTCTGTGACTGTGGCAGGAAATTTAATGAAATTTTTTGCATAGATAATTTAATAATAGCAAAATATGAAAGACTACTATGTAGGGACGAGTACTGGTCGTGCTGAAGGAAATGCAATCCTGCATTCCAAAGGCTTCTCCTTTCTGATAGCGTCTGTTTTTCTTGTGGCATGGTTATCACAATCCACACGAAGTGTTATCCCTTTCATCGAGAAAAGATACCTCAGTCTGGTTTGGTCCTGTGTTTTTATGTGCGCGTCGCCCCAGTCCACATTGGTCGGCCTATGGTCTGCATCAGTTAAATCTGTGGTTTGATGTACGAGAAAAATGGGGCTTCATGATATCCAGGGTACCTACTCTAATGGCGTAATGGAAGATCCTTACCTCTACAATGCAATAACATTGGTTGGTATCAAGGTCACGTGAAAGTAATGGCATGTGCGGATGAACGCTTAGCGTCGCTGCTCAAGCTTGTCATTACGAATGGAAGATCCTTGAGGAAAATCCATGTACACCTCTACAATGCAATAACATTGGTTGGTATCAAGGTCACGTGAAAGTAATGGCTTGTGCGGATGAAAGCTTAGCGTCGCTGTCAAGCTTGTCATTACGACCATTTGTGAGTTATGGGAAGGTTCCAGGCTGAAAGTGGTTCTCGCTAGCACGAAGACCTAGGTCAATCGCCGTTATTCACCTGAGGAGATCCTAAAGATCCTCCAGTGTTAGAAGAAGAGGGTTACTCCAGCTGAAGTTCTATCAGGAAAGTGGCTGTGGTTCTGAATCAGGACATCTTGGAGCCATTGAGGAAAATACAGGGGAAAGTATAATATGACTTTAGTACTACTTTCCCTCGTGTCTACCGAAGTGTCAACAAGGGCAACTCCCAACTGAAGGTGGCAGTGTAGCAGTCGGAAGGCTTTAATAAGGTCTAGCTAAAAATTCTCTGAATATCTACGTTTTATCTAATTTCAGTGATGTAAATATGGTAACGGCGGCTATTGAGACATCGACAGGTACTATCTGAATGGTCTTAAGCTATATAACGCATAATCATGGCGTCTCTCTGCCAAAGAAGAGTTTGAGGAGGGACGTGGCCGCGACAGGAAAGGCAAAAAGTCCGATAGTAATAGGCTCCGATGCGAACTCACACCACATCCTCTGGGCAGCGAAAGCAACCTGAGAGTTTAGTGTTTAATGACTTTGTCCTTACGAATAAATAGGATATCGTTAATAGGGACTCTGAGCCAACCTTTATAGTGGTGAATCCAAAAAGGATCTAGATAAAAAGGATATCAGTGCTGGGCACTCGGAATTGATTTATAATTGGAGGGTGTGGGATGACTGTTCATTTTCCGATCATAGATATATAAAGTTCAATCTAGGTTTTGGAAGTTGAGATCTCTAACTTATTCGGAATATACGTAGGACGAATTGGGACACACTTAAAATGGGTCTCATTAACTCTTTTGCAAATCTTTCTATGATATCCGATACAAGGGACTTGGATGATGAATGGAATCATTCATTGACTATATAAACAGGTCATGTCCATTCACCACCTACAAGGGAAAGGCTAAACCGCCTTGATGAACAGCTTACGGCTCGCTTATAGTAAGGAGTGCGAAAAGGAAGGCTTGGAGAAGTGTCCGCAGTGGTATAGGAAATTTTGCCAAGATCAATCGCTTACGTAAGGTTATATTGACCTCCCCGGTCGGCTGAGCTTCATACAGAACCTATATCAGTTGGATCTTGAGAAGTCAGGAAATTTTGACGCTGTTGCTTGACATATTTTTTTTGGCAGCAAAGGTAATCCGTGTTTGGCTATAAATAGAATCCCGTGCGATAATGTGAGACACGTCTCAGAGTGAGAGAGTTATGCCTATCGAATATAACCATAAACGGGCTGTCACGCAACCTTGACGGCATTAGAATTTTCAAAGTAGCTTATGCAGATGACGTTCGGTGGCGGTCTTTAGAAAACAATTGTAAACCATTTCTTTAAAGCAGATACTTCGATATTTACGACTAATTGTCAGATATCTTTAAACATTCCGTTGTTAGGCTGATTTGGCTTCCTGGAAACTGCAACTGTTGCAGGAATAACATTACAGATGGTCTAACCAGTCATGATGCATCGCTTGGTGATGACTGCATTGATCGTCTGGTTGGTCTTCTACTGGCATGTTACAGGAAGTGCTTTAATAAAAGCTGTTAGTGATAGCGCAAACGAGATGGTTGATAAAATTAAATCCGGCGTCATCTGACCAAGGTACAACATTCGGAGGAGCATGTGAGTTGTCCGTTTGGACACAGCCCTCGGAACTAAATAACTAGCTAACTAATGTGGTCGCTTCTTTTTATTAAAATATAAAATTTTGCAAAAAATATATAATTTTATAGGAAATCCAGCACATTATTACGAATTAATTTATAACACTTCCTGAAATGACAATGACAACAAGAAATTTAATATTAAATATTAGATTGTAATACATCCCTGTTAAAAATAGGTGTACGAAATAATAGCATAACATCAAGCCTGAGAGATAAGTTATATAATTCCAAATCTCAATAAGGCAAATACACAACTACAAAGATAAAACATCGTTTACTCCAATTGAGAGCTCAATAAAATGTGACTCACAGCCAAGTAGAAAAACTTTGAAAATAACTTTAAATTTAATTAAATAAGAAATATAAATAGCAACTTCACCTCTGATATAAGAATATTAACAAACCTCGAACTGATTTGTGGTGTAAGACATGTTTCATAAATTACAACTAAATCAAACGTTTCGCTTATTGTACATTTCAATTCAAAATATTTAAAACTTTTCAAAGAAGGCTTTATGCTTTGACAATTAATATGCATTGCTTAAAGCTGATTTGAAAAATGTAGCAAGTAAATACAACATTTTAAATATGGTGGGGAACCAATTGATAGGAAGAATATTTAAATTTAAATTATTACAAATAACATTATATAATTTAATTAATAATTTAATAAAAAATCACAATATTCCTAATAATAACTGTCATTAAGCTAGGAAAAAGGGAAACTGAAAATCCATAAAAAATGTTTATAAAATTTTGATTCAATAACATAGAAAATCATATAATAGAAGAAAATTCAACATATAAATATTATGATTTTTTTTTAATCGATATTTAAGATTGATTATAATACATCATTTATCAATGCAAAAAAATAATAATAATAATAATAATAATAATAATAATAATAATAATAATAATAATAAATGAAAGGAATTCAAACGGATAAAAAAATCATATTAACATTGCTACAAAACAGAAGAAACAAACATGTGTTCAAAGTGGAAAATATATAAAAATATAATATCAAATAATATAATAACTTCAGTAAAATAAAAATATGTAATGAGAAAAAAGCACAAAGAGATTAATGAATAAATATTACTGTATACTCAAAATATGTGAACGTTATAAAGAAATATTCGAATTATTATTTAATCTTAACCATCAATCATGTTAGTTTAGCCCTCAATCCATCAGCGCTAATAATTCTATATTTTGAAATAATTTTATGATGCATCATCTTTCGATAGAGGTAATTCAAACATGAGGATACTGGGGAGTAGTGATCATTTAGATACACTCTACTGGAAATTTCGCCACCCAAAATGTTCTTTCATGTTCGCACTGCAACATCGTTTAATTTAACAAAGATGAGCCTTTTGTTATTTATAAAACATACGATATTTATACCAGAAATTAATGTATTATAATAAAAAAAGCACATAATGAAAAATGCAAGAATTCGAATCGTATATAACAGGAAGAAGTTCATTTATAATGAAATTACCACGACTGAGCCGTCGATGCAAAATGTTATTCTCATTTTCTAGAGTTAATATTTAAAATTTTGTAGAAGAATCAATATGGTTGATCAATATATTGCAATCGAAAATGTAAGCTTTAATTTCTTTAATAACTGTCGACATTTCAGTTTCAAATGCAGTAAATATCTTTGTAATTAATATCTTATTCATGGTGTCCTTAAAAGGCTTTTGGTAACAAAATTTAACATTTCCTGATTGAATGACGATTCATCAACAGATTAGTTAGATTAATTACATATTTTAAAGACAGAACAATAATTGAGCAGATAGATTTATTTGGGGTTTATTTAAGAGTTTTTTAAACTCAAACCCATTTACCAGGAAGGTGCGTTATATCGAAGTAATAACAAAATATATACCGATATTGTTCAAATTAAAAATATATTAAAGGTAGTTGAAAAATAATTGTTGTGAATTTTAATAAAATTGATCTTAATTTGCTAATTGTATGGACTCAAAACTGTTTTCGGGGAAGGGGCCTTAAATGAGAGCTTAAGCAAAATATGTTCTGAGATGGTTCAAATTAATAACGAGAGAGAACAACTAATTATAATTAATAACAAGAGAAATTTGTGTTAAATTTCAATATAATTTATCATTATTTAATAGTTTTATAAGGTCAAACACGATTCCGGGAAAGGGCGTTATGTAGGAGCTATAACAAAACATGTATCGATATTAATGAAATGTATAACATATATTAATGACTGTAAGGAAATCGGGTAAAACTTAAGTTATAAACCATATTCCGAGAAGAAGTTTTATCATTATTCATAAGGTTCAAATGATGAATACAGATCTATAAAAAATGTACCAGTAATTAAAATCGAAAAATATAATTACATTGAGAAAAATTTCAGTTCAAGCGGAAGATGATTTCAATAACGGGCAATTGTTATCCCAATGAAATATTTAAACAACGAGCACGATATTCTGGGTATTCTATTAGGCTTGTTACTAACAAAATGAGAAAATACAAATTCACCAATTAACGGTAAAACAATACCTGACTTTATGTGGCCATAAAAGAACATCGGATTAAGGAATTTTACGTAATCTTAAAAATAGCATTTTAAAAATTTCTTTATATATTCGGACATATGTTTACGTCTACGAGTATAATATATAAAACTAACATTTGAATTAACAACACGTTCAAGCTTGCTGATATTAGCACAGGTGCTATCCGAAAAAAATTCACGTCCATATAGAAAATGTAGAAATAACAGTGCTTAAGCAATTTTAAATGTAATTTTAAGCGCTAAATCAATATTAGTTGAGTATAGTCTACGTAAAATAAGTGATACATTGCGGTGAATGCTGTCAATTCGAGTTCTAGTAGTTAAGGAATTATCTGTTAACCAACATAGAACACAGTTCATGTAGTAGTTTTTATTTTGCTCTAAAACATTATGAAGCACGTAAAAATTACTAAACAAAAGACAAATATCATCAGTAAATAGGTATAATTTAATCATTCTAGAATCTAAAATTTCAGGAAGATCATTAATATACAAATCAAAGACCAAAAGTTATTGCTAAACTATTAGAGAAAATGCCATTGATATCAATAAAATGTTTTCTACCAGAAGGAAAAGACCAAATAAGCTTATAAGGAATCTTAGAGAAATTAAACATTAGACCAAGTTTATTAATTAAATTTGAATGACATAATAAATTAAAAGGGTTCATTAAGTCAAGAAAAACTAAAACAGTCAATTTCCTCCCATTCTTACATGATCTAATTGCGTTAGTCATATTCAGTAACAGTGATAGTGTTAAAACTTTTTCCAAAAGCATATTGAGATTGAAGAATTTTACTATTTACAAAAGAAAGCATCTGCTCCTTAAGAATTTCGACAACTTTAAACAAAGAGGGTAGAATCGATATCGGCTTTGGATCATCGGGGTTAAAACTTTTGTTCATTTAGGAATGGACATGAAACGAGCTTCTTTTCATAATATAGAAATACTAACACCATCCGTACCAACAGACTTTGATTTAACTTTATGTATAGCAACAAAAACATCAAAAATATCCACACAACGAAAATCACTTAGTTCTTGGAGAGAATCAAAATCAATTTTATCTACAAAGCTAAAGCCTACCACTCTCATAAAAAATCTATTTAATTCATTAATGTTCTCATTGAACAGAACATCATCATCACCAATAAAACCAGATCTTTTCAGTATACGCTACATGCCAGAAGAATCCGTGTTCCAAAATAATTTGAAAAATTTTTTTATCTTAAAAGAGCGAAAAGTTTATGAGGTGTAGGATGAAAACGATAAGATGAAAACGCGAGGTCTCTCAGCGATCTAACAAGAACAATTTCTTGCTATTACTAAATCTTAAATCTAAACCTTCTTTTTAATAGGAACAAATGAATAAATATCAGCATTTTAAGTCAATATTAGTTATAGATGTTATTCGGGAATTATCAAATTCCTTAAAAACATGTAAACAAACCAGCTCAATTAATTATAGAGAAATCGCCACCTCTAGTATAACGAACTGTCCTTTTAAGCCATTTCTTCGAAACCCCAGAAGCATCAAAACCGGAACCCTTAAATATAGATTTAATCTCAATGAATTAAGTGGTATTGTAACCATGAATAATACTATTCGCCTTTACGTGGGCAACTTTGAATTGACCCAAAAAAGGCTGCAATATACTATTATTTATATAGGAGCTGTTGCTAGCTACTGGACAAAGATTAGTACTAAAAGACATCAAAGTAAAATAAAGTATTTTATGGTTGAAAATGAAATACAGTAATAAATCAAAGTGAAAGATAACTTCAAACTACAAAGTGAATTTAAAATAAATTATAATAATAATTCAAAAAGAATATATATACTTTATGGGATCTGAGATGCTTCCTTCTTGGTATTAAACACGGAACGACAAAGTTAACATACCCTCATCACCACTTGTGGTTGTCGACGGTAAAAAATAAAATAAAAAGAAGAGGGTAAAAAAACTATAAAATGTACCCCATACCTGTAAGGAAATTTATGAGTATAGGTTACAGTTAACTCATTTGCCTAAATCCATAATTTTGACAAATGATTAATCAATTATTCCAAATTGAGTCGAAAAAACGCAGTTCCAACCTTGAAAAAGTTAAACATTCAAAAGATGCTGAATTATTTCAATAATGGATTTCGAAGCACTGTGCATCTTCACTATGAATTCATCCAAATTACATTGTGTGAAATTTCGTTTGTCCTTTAGAAAATGTTTATTAAACCTGTAAAGAAAAATTCAGATTTGGAAAGGAAAAAATAGCAATACATATAATATTCGGAACCCTTGGACCAAGTTATATCTTGGCATAATTTAAACATAATTAAAGAAATGCACAAATTCATAAGTATTTTATTTATATATTTCTATATATTTTTCTCATAAAGTTGTATGTTTATATAACTTCAACACATGTATAAAAACATAGTTAAAAAATCTAGATATTTTTATAAAATTTGACATAAAATGTATTAATAAGTGTAAAGTTCCCATTAAATACTATGAGCATTGAAAGACTTTATACAAAAATATATTCCATGTCTTAATGAACTTTATAGCATAAAAATATTGGCAATATATTTAATAACATGTTATCTTCATTATAAATATATTTAAATATTATCTATTGAGCATTAGCTAAAAATATTAACACAAACTTTTAGTACCATTTCAAACATATATACGTATTAAAATATCATTATTCTCTAAATTATGATATTTTATTTAATGTACCCTATTTATTTACAAATAACAAAATATTAACTACATTCATAATTTCAGTTCATTTAAGCGAGACAATATGGTGGGATCGGAAACTTTATTTTTAATTATTCCCTGAGTGCTTTCCTTCTATTTTTCTTTTGGGATTTAGTGTCCTTCCATTCTGCATCTGAAAAATATAAAACAAAATAAATTCGTGAAAAGAGATATTCACTGTTGTCAAGAGACAAAAAATGTCATAAAGTTTGTGAAATAATATTTCTTTGCAATCGTAAAAAATATGAAAATTATTAACTTCATTAATGAACTCTAACTAAAAATCCTTTAACTAGCTATTTTTTAGGTACACATTTCGTTGATATACCTGGTTATGACTATGAAATGCTAACATTGGAAATGTGAAATTTCTTGTCCATTTTTTACAGTTCTTTCTCTTTATAAATGGAAAGTAATTTTTAAGAAATTAGGAAGTGAGCCTTGTAAAATTAATGTTTTTAAAGTCATTAGTGACTTCATAATTATATGTAAAAAGTGCTTAAATGGAAACTTTCAAAGCATTAGAAAACTTCAATTATTATAATAACTAATACGTTTAGAAATATAATATCATATATGATATTCCACAAGCAGGATACAATACCATATCCCACATGAGCAAAATTAAAAAAGTCACAGACTAGTACAAGTAGGTAACCGCGCGGGTTCAAAGTAATATTTTTTTATGTGGGAACACTTTTTTTACTTGCCACTAGTGTAAAATATTTGAAATTCATAACACACTTAGAATATTTTCATTGAATACTTAATCATTTTAGATCATCAGCTTAAAATGTTGCTTTCAAATACGCAGTGTTACCTAGTTCAATCAACCTGTGAATGGTTTTAATTATCTTCTTTCTTAAAAAAAGAACTGCAAAAAATTTTAGATAATTTCTAAATTTCGAATGTTTACCTATTTGTTGATGTTATTGTAATCTGTCCTTCTATTTAAAAAAAATTTATAGTCGTAAATTGGTATAGCAACGAATTGTGTACGAAAATTTTTTATGATTACAAAAACATGTTTTACAAACTGTACATATTTATAATGTGAAAAAAAAAAAAAAAAAAAACAATATATAAATCGTAAAATTTTCATAAAATAATGGAAAGAAATAGCAAGAATATATTAAATTTTTTAATATAATAAAAATTTCTTATCTCCTCAAAAATTAAAAAATGCGAAGAGCACTGAAATGTAAAGATAAGATTTAAAATATATATAAAGAAAATCTACTTACCACCCAATTCATCAAATGCCACGTTAGCACTTGCTGTATTTTCTTCATTTTTACCTAAAGCAATTTTGTTAGCATTTGCTATATTTTCTTCATTTTTACTTGAAGTAATTATGTTATCATCAACAGTTGCAGAGACTGAATTAACACTTGGAATTGGTACGGAAGTTTTTAATAATGTTTCTTCTTCTTTAATCTGTACATGAATAATTGGATCTGTTTTAAAATCTTCCTTTATCTCTATAGGATTTATCTCGTCTTTAATAGTTTTCGAATTAACATTTTTCTCAGGCGTCAGTTTCACTTTATTCTTAGCTGGTTTGGTAGCTTTCTCATTTTTTTGGACTTTTTTATTTAGTTTGGACGGAGTGTTTACTTCAACAGAAGTTTCTTCTTGTTTATTTTGCTTTTGTTTTTTTGGTGTGACCATTTGCCATTCACCATCTTCCTCCTTGTTTAGAAAATTTTCTAATTCCTTTTTTTTATTGGGTGATTTGTTACTTGTGTTGTTACTAACATTGTTGTTATTAACTTGTTGCTTTTTGGAATGAGCATTTTTTTTAGGTGATTTTTCATTAGTTACTTCATGTTTTTTTGTTTGCTTTGAATGTGTGGTTTCTATGTTATTATTTTCCAAATTTTTTGTTGTAGTTGATAACGTTTTCCTTTCCTTGGTACTTTTATCTTTTTTGTCACTGTTCGTTTTAATTTCTTTTTGTTTGATTGTTGATACCTTTGACTGTTTTTTAACACTCTGTGATTTCTTCGATTCTTCTGGTTTTCGAAGGCTTAAATTTAATAGGAAGACTAATACAGCCAATATCACAACCACCGGAATAACAATCAATGTAAAATTATCGGTATCTGAATCAAACATATTAAGAATGGGATGTATATAACTTAAAAACAAAAATTATTTTATTTAGTAAATGATGAATTTCTTTTCCAATGTTACACAAAATTAAATATATTTGTTTTAACTACTTAGGAATTAAATTAATAAATGCTTGTTCTGTACATGTATAATAAAAGATAATTTAGATTTAATTGCCTAAAAATGCCACGTTTCTATGTGTCGCGTCAAAACAAGAACAAGAACTGAAGATACAACGTTGTCGAACACAAGACTGTGCTAAACATTATTATCAGCGACGGCAGTTTGGTATGAGAGTCAGGCGGCTAAATAATACAGTTGTCAGCCAATGGCCAAAGTAATAAGTAAAGACTTAATAGCTCAACTGATTTTTTCTGATATAATTTAGTTATCAAAGTATTAGTTTACAAATATGAAAAAGAAAAGTTTTCACACAAATTTCTGCACATGTTCTTGTTTTTACACTGCAGTTTAATAATAATACTTTTCAAACCAAGAACTAATCTGAGAAGAACTGAGTATGAGGAAATTCAGCCAATACCTTCCTTTATAACGTGGCATTTGGAATTTACACTGAATTAAAGACATTTGAATATAGCCTGTTATGGTTCTTAAAGCAGCATTTTGACAACTTTTGATATTTTTCTCTACTTATTACCATAGTGGTAGTCTCCTTAGAACAAAAACAACAACTTAAATTTATTAGTATAACGCATCATTTGTTGTCAAATACACAAAACGTCGCTAGAGATACAAGTACTCTAAATGCTTTTGACTTTTTCATGTTTCTGCCAAAATAAATTGTATATTCTGTCGCTTTAACATTCAAACAGAGCAAAATTCCAACCTGCAAGAAATATATTTAGAAGAAACATACAAATTTTATTATTTTTAATACATTGAGTAACGAAGTAAAATGGTTAAACTTTTCCACTTATAAGTGCATTATAAAGAAAAAGGGGTCACATTATAATTTAAAATAACTAAATGATAATATCAGCTATTTCACTATTAATTAATCTTTCTTATTCTACATCTACATCTTACTTTAAATATTGTTTCAATACATATTTAGTAATTACATTTCAAATATATATTCTATTAACGGGGGAACTTGTTATTTAATAAAAAACTGGTTCAGGTAACCAAAAAATAAAAAATAAAAGCATTTTTTAAAGAGCTCCCAACACTTCCGGTTAGATCTGTGCAGGTTTAAAAACTTACAAGACTCAAAAAGTTCCTGACAGGAATGCTGCTAAAAATTTAGAGACCAAAAACAGAGCATGAAAATAAAAATCAAGTTCTTTAAATATTTTTCATTCTCACTCCTTATCATTTTCATAAACTAATTTATATTAAAAAGAAAACACATTATACTGGGATTAGGCGACCATAATTTTGAAGAACATGTTTCATCGCAATCAATTGCTAAGATTTGTATATAAAAATATTTTTTCAGTCCATATTAATAATATTAGAGAAAAAATGTAATGTAATAGAAAAAACAAACATTTTGACAACTAAACGATATCAGTAAAAATCAGTTGTGCTGACAAGATTACCTTATTTTGTTGTACCATACTTATTACTTAGCAATGGTATTCACACTAGAGCAGCATATTTCATCACTGATCGGCAGAAAAACAAGCAGTGGCAAAATATTCGGCGGCGCATTATATGTCGGCTTTATGTGATTTTTAATTTTTTTGATAATAATGAAATTAATAAGACCGAAAATTTTATAATTTATTAAAAATATTTTTTGAATATGTTAGAAAATTATACTATTGAGCAATTGATTAATACAATCAATAATAAAAACAATTAAAAACTTATTTTCTTTTATTGCTTTTGCAATAGAAAATTTTTTGGAATATGTACATTTTCATTATTATTTAAAAAATGTTCATTATTGGTGAAAATCAAAAATGAAAAACATTACAAATGGGAAATGAAAAAAAGTTTCGAAAAATAATTCTTCAAACCAATTTTTTGTTTTTGTACATACATGTTTTAATAATAATGATAATGAAATTTCAAAATATTTTTGTTATTATGAAATTAATGATATTTATATTTTAGTTAAATTAATTCTTTAATATAGGATCAAATCAAAATCTGACTCGATTGTTCGTCAGTGATGAATGAATTATTGTCCTGCGCAAATTATTATCCATTCAAATCGGTTCATTAAAAGAAAAGTTATAAACCGATTAAAAAAAACTCAAAAGAAGAACTTTTTAAAAATTTTCACAAATATTTAAATAAAATCTGTTCAATATATGCAACTCGCTGTGCCAAAAATTCAAAATTCGAACTTTTTAAATTTAAAAGCATAGAAATATTATTCTGTATAATGAAATTACGCATTACTTAAAATTGTGGAATTTTCATCAGCCTTGACATTAAAAATTTAAAGAATAAATGAAAGTCAGAAGAAGGGGGACAATTTTTGTTTTTGTAAACTCTACACACTTGCGCAAATATTATATTAAAAATATTAAAAAGTGTTAATTTAGTTTTTCTCTTACACTTCTCTGAACATGAAAACATTTTCGCTTTTTGTAAACATTCGGTATAACGGCAAATCATATCTGAACAGTGTTGCCAATTTAGCCATTTAGTGACCAAATTTAGCCATTTTCAGTCTCGTTTAGCAACCAAAAATTTAATTAATTAATAATTTAAATTTTAATAGTTCTTAGCCATTTTTTCATTGGACATTTTTATCATTTATATATTTAAACTTAAAATGTATATAGAAATTCGCTATTTGTATACAAAAAACGCATCACAGTGTCTATAAAGCACTTAAAAAGGAATTTCCTCATTAAATTTTGGTTAAATGCGTATACCATTCTTTGCAACTAGCGGTAAAGCAGTCTCATTGGATTTTTTTTTTTTTGAAATAAATTAAGAATAAATGTTTTTCTTATAGGAATTAAAAATGTAAAAAACAAGATTATTATCAATTAAAAAGTCTGTTTCCATGATTTTTTATCATAAGTGTAATTTTTGAAAAGCGTATAGTGACGGAAAAAGCCGTAAGGCTTACATTTTTAGGAAATAATAAATAATAAATTCTACAATCGTTACAATACTTATGGTCCCGAACTGCACGAATACAATCAAGATTTAGCTTCAAGAGTATTATTTGGAAGTATGGCAGATTTGATAGCTGAGTCCGTCCATTTCTGTTAGAAGAAATGCAGATCCACAAAGTTCAAGTCTCGGGATGAAAACTGTTTTTAGAGCATACTAAGTGAGTAGAAGTGGATAAAGCATACATTAAAGCGGCAGCGTACGCTTTTTCGTGGAATTAGATTTCTACTTTTTGATACTAATCAATACATTGATAATTACGAACGGTATTGAAGAAGTAATAATTTGATTGAAATGTTTTTTTCCATTGAGAAAGTGCATCGGGCGAAATGAATGGTCCCAGTCGGTAACATCTGCAAATATTTTTTGATAAAATTATCACTGGGGTATAGCATATTTTATTATATGAGATCCTGCATCATCGACATACATTAAGTTTCGAAGTATTGAACTAGCGATAGATAAAAAATTTTGACATCATTTGCCAACTGTAATAATGTTCGTATTGCAGGAGGATATCCCATATCTCCTATTAAAAACGTTTTTCTCCCTCCCTAATTGAATGCTCTTTCCATCATTATTCCTACAGTACTTGAACTCCTAATATATGCATAGTATATTGAACCCGCATATTTTACATTTAATATTTTCAAGTTTGGGTCACAAATCTATTTAACGTTACAGTTTTATATTATAATCTTACAAGTTTTTTTTAATGACTATAAAATGCGGTGTGACTTAGAGTTATGCCGCATTGATCCCAACAGCACGTTGCATAAAATCGAAAAGCAGATAAAATCTAATGCACATAAAGATTAAAAATAACATTATTTAAAACTTAATATGTCTACCTGTTTTTCTGATGAAATTCCAGTTATTCTTTTGCATTCAAATCGGTGCTGGATACAATCAATAATATTCATTGTCACTTAAATCGAAGGGATTTTCTATTTACCGAAGATTTTTTTAGAGTTGCCAACTATTTTATTTTATTGTTCATTATTATACCCTATTATGCGTTTGTCTAGATGTTTGTAACTGGCAGAAAAATTGTCCTACCACCACTTTAAGTACAGCGTGCGACTCAAATAACTTCCTGAATCGATTTAAGGATGCCCGGTTGGATGTCAATGTAAAGTTTGTTCGCAAAATACAGATCGCAGTTTTGAAGGTACTATTATTTTGGCCCAGGACAATGCGTCTCATTATTTCATAGAGGACCCATACATATGTCCCCCAGAATAGGTTTTTAATCTATAAAATTCCAAAATATATAATGATTTTGACCAAATTTTGTAAAAATAAGCTAAATTATATGAGGATCAGTCTATTATATCTATTAATTTCAAAATTAAGTTAAAATAAATTTTGTCCTTGTAAATGCCAAACATAACATTTTTGGAACAAAAATTAAATGAAATCAACCATGAAAATAGAAAATTTTATAACTGACAATTACTTACTTGGTAAAATTATATGTAAATGAATAAAAAGAATATAAAACAAAGAAGAATGCTATATTCGGCTCCACCACAAATTCGTGTAAAGTTAATACGTTAGATTCCATAGATACACATACACTCACAAATGTATATAACACAGAAATACTTAATTAGTCATAAAATTTGTTACAATTTATATAGTTACAATTTTTCTACTGAACTGCCTTTTTTCTACCAAAATTCATTGAGCTCTGTTAATTTTTGTGTATGTGAGCAGACTAAGAGATTGACGAAAATCGACTGAGATTTTGACTTGATGCAAGAATATATACATTATGGGGACTGAAATAATTCATTCTTAGCGTTACACACAGAATGACAACATTATATTCTCTCTCTACCACTTGTACTGTGGAGCGTATAAAAACAAAAAATATGCTTGTTATAAGCTCAAAACTATTTTCCGGGAAGGGGTCTTATATGGGAGCTACAGCAAAATTTGGACCATTTTGCTCATATTTATAATATACTTTGATTATTGTTAGAAAAATCATTGTGCTAAATTTTAATGGAATTGATCTTTGTTTAAATGTTTTATAAACTCAAACCCATTTTCCGGGAAATCCCGTTTTAAGCGAGCTATAGGAAAATTTGACCGATATAGGGCAAATTAATATAATATCTTCAGAACAGTTAGCAAAATAATTGTGTCGACATTCAATAGAATTGGTCTTTATTTACTCGGGAAGGGGCGTTATAATGGAGCTATATCAAAATATGGACCCATGTTAACAAAATTTATAACACATAATTATATGTTAATAAAATTTATAACATATATTTAAAATAGCTAGAAAACTGTGTCAAATTTCAATAGAATTGTTTCAAATTAGAAAGTTTTATAAGCTGTTAATCATATTCCGGGAAGGGGCCTTATATGGGAGCTATATCAAAATATGGACTCATGTTAATAAAATTTATAACATATATTTAAAATAGCTAGAAAATTAACTGTGTCAAATTTCAATAGAATTGGTTCCAATTTATAAGTTTTATGAGCTATAAATCATATTCCGGGAAGGGGCCTTATATGGGAGCTATATTAAAATATGGACCCATGTTAATAAAATTTATAACATATATTTAAAATAGCTAGAAAATTAACTGTGTCAAATTTCAATAGAATTGGTTCAAATTTTAGAGTTTTATAAGCTATAAATCATATTCCGGGAAGCGGACTTATATGGGAGCTATATCAAAATATGGACCCATGTTGATAAAATTTATAACATATATTTAAAATAGCTAGAAAATCAATTGTGATAAATTTCAAAACAATTGGTTAAAATTTAAAAGTGTTATATAAATTATATTCCGAGAAGGGGCCTTATATGGGAGCTATATCAAAATACGGACCCATGTGAATAAAATTTATAGTATATATTTAAAATAATTAAAAAATTAATTGTGCCAAATTTCAAAAGAATTGGTTCAAATTTAAGAGTTTTATAAGCTATAAATCATATTCCGGGAAGGGGCCTTATATGGGAGCTATATCAAAATATGGACCCATGTTAATAAAATTTATAACATATTTTTAAAATAGCTAGAAAATTAACTGTGTGAAATTTCAATAGAATTGGTTCCAATTTAAGAGTTTTATGAGCTATAAATCATTTTCCGGGAAGGGGCCTTATATGGGAGCTATATCAAAATATATACCCATGGTAATAAAATTCATAATATATATTTAAAATAGTTAAAACAATAATTGTGCAAAATTTCAATAGAATTGGTTCAAATCTAAAAGTGTTATAAGCTGTAAATCATATTCCGGGAAGGGGCCTTATATGGGAGCTATATCAAAACATGGACCCATGTTAACAAAATTTATAATACATATTTAAAATAGTTAAAAAATTAATTATGCCAAATTTCAATAGAAATGGTTCAAATTTAAAAGTGTTATAAGCTATAAATCATATTCCGGGAATGGGCATTATATATGAGCTATATCAAAATATAGACCAATGTTAATAAAATGTATAACGTATATTAAAAATGGTTAAAAAAATTAGTTGTGACAAATTTCAGTAAATTATCTTAAGAATTGCGGCCCATATGGCACAAAGAGTTTGGGGTGTATCAAAATTTTGCATATTATAGCCTATAACTTTTTTCCGGTTAATCAGATTTTGATAATTTTTTGCACGATGATGAGGCACGTGCAGTTGTATGCTAAAATTAATTTTTTGTTTAAGTCCAATTACATTTTTAGGAGAATTTATAAGAGTTCATTTTCGAAATTTTGAGGTTGTTTCAGATATCGGTCTATAACTTCCTTGCTTATAAACCGATATAGCTGGTTTTAAATAGCAAACTGCTTAGGACAATAACAAACAATGTGGCCAAGTTTTATTGAATTCGGTCAATTATTCTAGGCGTGAGAATGTTTCCAACAGGCAGACAGACGGACAGACGGACATAGCTAAATCGACTCAGTTTTTGATTTGATGCAATAATATATATACATTGTTGGGTCTGAGATGATTCCTTCTTGGCGTTACATACAAAATGACAAACTTAATATACCCTCACCACTTGTGGTGGTGGAGGGTATAAAAAGTTTTTAACGTTTACGATAACAGGACGAACGAAAGTTATAGAATAAGGCCATATATTAAAATTTTAATTTAAAAATAAATTTAAATTTAATTATATTGTATTTAATTAAATTTTTAGTTATTACAAAATATTTTTTATTTAAGTTTAAAATTTTTTTATATTTAGCTTAAAAACAAGATAAGTTTAATTTAGTTATTACAACATATTTTTTATTTAATTTTTTAGTGTAAAAAAGATAATATAGTCATTCTTCTTTTTATTAATTTTTAATAATGTTTAATAAGTTTAATGAAACATTATTTTAGTTTTAACTTTGATAGTTATTTGATTCTTTATTAGTTAATTAATTAATTTATTTTATTTTTTATTTTTTTATTTTTAACAAATTCAGTTTTGACTATTATAAACAACTATTTATTAAAATTAAAATAAATAAATAAATTAATGTTTGATTTATTTACTTATTTATTTTAATTTTATTAAATATTTAATAAATAAGTTTTATTTTATTTTTTATTTAATAATAACTAGATAGGATAGAATAATTTTATTTTTAATTAACATTTGTTATTTCTGTATTAATTCATAAAAAACTGTATTATTAAATTTACTTTTAATTTTCTTAAATAAATTTAAATTAAATTCACGTAAATATGTTGGTCTTTTTGGAATTTATATAATTTTATTATTTGTTAATAAGATAAATAATATTTTATATTAATAAATATATGTAAGTAAATTTAATGTTCTGTATTTATTATTTGGGGTAATAATTTGACAAAAATTATATTTTAATTTGAAGTTATTTTCTTTTAATTTGTATATTTTGATTTCAATATATTTTTTAATTTTGAATTCCACATGTATTTTTTAATTAATTTAAACTACTTTAATTTTTATTTTTTCGCCTTATTTTAAATGTTTATTTACGGTTAGGAATTTAATTTCACCTATTGTTAAGGTTCACTCTCTTTATCTAGGTCACGTTATTTAAATTCTTCGATTCATACCTGCAAAAATTATTTTGCTGTCCCTTTTGGCTTTTCCCTCACTGTTTACGCAGAATAATCTGTCCCAAAATATTTGTTAATGCATGTATTTAACACTAGATGGCTTTTTATTAAAAAAATGTGGATGTGATCATGCCAACAAGAGGTAGACAGAAAGACTGATAGACAGACGGACATAGCTTAATCGACTCAGATTTTGATTTGATGCAAGAAATATATTCATTATTGGATCTAAGATGATTTTTTCTTAGCCAAAGTTTATATATCCTCTTCACCACTTGTTATGGAGTGTATAAAAACGGATATTTCCATATGGAAATTCCAAAAATTTCTATGTATATGAAAATTAATTTTTTTAATAAAACAATAACGACGATGATCCAAGCACTGCGATTTTAGGAAAAGTTGACAATTATCAAATATGGTATGAGGGTAGATGTTTGTCAGCAAATGTATCTTGCCAACTTTTTGAAAAAAGTGCATTTATTTTATAAAGAATTGATTAAAATGAGTTTGAAGCGTATTTTGACTAAAATTAACTGGAAAGTATAAACGATAATCTATCATATTATGTGATCTTAGTTTTTAATTTTTTAATATAAAAATTAATTTTTGTGAAATTTTAAAAAAATCAACAAATTCCAGATTGATTAGTATGGAACGTCACCAATGGAGAAATGTTAATGGAACCAGTGTTCTGAGCCTGGATTGATTAAGATGCAAGTCAAAATATTAATAAAAACAATATTTATTTTTTATTTACAAAATTTCAGTAATCATAATAAATTTTTTAAAACAAAAACTTAATTGATAATTTTTATATATAAACAAGGTAGTTTTAATAAAGATAATAGACATAATATAAAGACTTATCTGAAAGGTAAAAATATTAGCTTTATTCTATTAATTTTCATTCGTTCTGTTATTGTCAATAAAAGAAAACTTTAACAGATAATTTTTTTCATTTTCTATGATTTTTTTTGCATTTAACATGAATGAAATACGTTACTAATTACGTATTGTCTTAAAAAAAAATAAAAGTAATTACCAGTTATATAATTTTCGAGTCTCAGGGTTGATTTTGTTCTAAAAATTTTTTATTTTCATATCTGGCAAAATATTAAAAACATATAATGTATGACAATTAGTAATTGTGACAAAAAAAATATAAAAAAATAACAAAAATGTTTTGTTCTTTTTATTTTAAGAAAAAATACTTCCAACGAACATAAAAATAATGCTACCACTTGAGACGATTGAAGGACGCTCGTCTGACTTCTGGATGTCTATGTTATGCTAGTGACCAAATTGTGGTTTTAAGACATTCTTTCATATAACCCCATATTAATTCCTTCTGGATTCATATATCTATATAATTATTGCATCAATATTTTTTAAACAGTTTGTAGGGAATTTGGCACATATATGAAAAAATTAAGACTTATATTATTTCTGCTAACTTTTAGAAATATAAGGGTAAAAATTGGAACTATATTAGATAACCTTGACATTTAGGCATAGTTTTTACAGTGATTTATTGATTTATTATAAGAGTATATTTAGTTAAGGAGTATATTTAGTTCAAGTTCACAAATTAATTTTTGGCAATTAAAAAAAAACATTCTAACTGAGCTGACCAGATAAGAGTCTGCACTCCTTCAAGTGAACTTAGAACCATTTCAAACATTTAAAATCTCATTAAAATTCTTTAAACGGTTCAAAAGTTACAAAATTATTTCCCAAAAAATATCGATTTGGACAAACTGTAGATTCGTCCATTATGTCTCACAGTTCCCATACAATATCCACTTCCGAATATAATTTTGTATGGCTGAAATTTTACGAAATTTTATATAATAATGTATTGCAATAATGAGGAAAATTCCGAAAAACAGATTTAATTTTCATAGTCAAAATTGACCGACAACCATTTACTGTTAATAAGACCATTTATAAATAACTACATATATGTTTTTATATTTAACAGTATCTATAACATAATTTTACACTTTAACAACAATTTTCGTTTTTTTCCCAATATTTTAAGACCAAAGTGTTCATAATACCTAAAGTTGAAATTAACATAAATTTTGGATTTAACATTGATTTAAAAGCAGAAATTTCTGTTTTGGCTACGTAGTTTGATATAATAACATATTTTTGCTACGTTAAAAACAAATTTGAAAAAAAATCATGCTATTGACGATAAAAGGACGTACGTTTGAGTTATAGATTAAGGTTATTAACACAATTTAATTAATAACAACAGCTTTTATGCTGATCATGTAGATGGTAAATTTTCATCTCTTACATTTTTAATTCAATTTTGTTGATTCCAATTCCGATTGTACGAAAAAAAAATTTTGCCCTAATGATGATGGTTGGTTTAACTGTAGGAAAATAGTTTCGGCTAAATCTCTCAGTATGTTTGCCTATAATTTATTTATAAATTGTCGTTCTGAAGGAAACTGGAAGGTATTTTGCAAGTATCGTTACAAAGCTAAAATCGTGATACGTAAAATTAAAAGACAATATTTGAACAAACTTTTTTCTCGTTAAGACACAGAAAGGTTTTGGAGAGTGCTGAAAGGATTTGGTTGTGTCGAAGATGAAGATATATCTTACTATTGTGATGTTCCGTTTTTTGGATACTGTTGGAAATAGAGTAAGTAATTTTTCGTTTCGTGTAACTGAGTCAAAGGTTATTGAAGATTTAAGTAAGGCTAAATCAAGTTCTTCTAGTGTTGATAATATTCCTATTTACTTAATAAAATTAGTTTTTCCTTATGTATCCAGTTACGTAATTAACAAAATCTTGATTACATCTACTTACCCTTTCTGCTGAAATATTGCTAGACTAAAGCCAAAGTAATTCAAAGATCATAAGATTTAAGACCTAAATCTATTCTTCCAGCTTTATCTAAAGTTTTGGATCATATTATTAAGAACCAAATTTTAGCTTCAACATTCAAATTATGTGATGAACAACATGCTTTTCGCAAAAACCCCAAAATACTTCAACTTCCTATCTGATTGTATTAGAAGCAATATTAATAGTAATGAACTAAGTGTGTTTACCTCACTCGATCTTTCTAAGTCATTTAGTTATATATCTTTTTTTGCATTAATTAGGAAATTGAGAGATGAATTTAATTTTTCTAATTGAATCATTATCTCAGTGGTAGAGAACAATTTGCAAGATATAATTCGTCTTTACGTTTTCTTTCATCTGGAGTTCCGCAGGGATCTATTTTAGGGCCCCAATTGTTTGTTTTATACATTAACGATATTTTTTACTTTTTCAAAATTCTTTTGATTTTAACGATGTACTGGAATGGACGACATACAACATATTTCGAACTTTCTTGGATTGAAATTCAAATATAGAAATATTATATTATTTTTTTAAGATTATTAAATGTAGTAAACCTGCCATATTATATAGATCTTTTATATTTTGTCGATCAACAAGAAATCCGTAAATTTTTATTCCAAAAATTTCATCGTCTTTATAGGAGAAATCTTTCGTGTTGGTCGAACGTCTGTCTTATTATCTGCGTATTTTTTCTTATTCAAATAATATTTTTCGTCGATTTTTTGAAAACCGACCGCAAGGATTTTTTACCCCAATTGAGAAAAAGATCTTGCTACGAAATAGTTTTTGACTCATTGAATGGCATTATTCCGCTAAATCTGGCAATTTTGAAGTGTTCATCGCGGAAAAATTTAGATTTAGAGATTAGCGGAAATTCTAGCAATTTGTGATATTTCTTAGGCGATAAAAATTTTGTGCACATAAATACAACAACATCATTGTCAGAAATACATCTAAAACTTTGGTATACGGATAGCAGAGGCGCAACAATTTCTTAGATTGGATAACAGATACAAATTTTGAATTTTGACACCCATTATGGTGTTCAGAGTTTTCAAGTTATAAAACTGCATTTCTCCAATCCAATAAAATCGAATCTGCGCTTGTTGCGAATTTCAGCGTTTTAGGATGCTGAAATGCGTTGAATCGATGATAATTTAAAAATCATTTATGTAAAATTTCTGGAGTTCAGAAATTTCCATTTGATTAATTTTTAACTATGTTGACCCGTATTAAATCATGCCTAAACTTAAGACCTTTAACTGCTATAAGTGAAGATCTGAATGATTTAGTGCCCCAGCTCATTTTCTGATTGGAGCACCTCTACTTAAAAGAATAATCATAAATTTTCCAAACGATCGGAAGAGAAATACCTCAAGAAACACCATCGCAGGGCAAAATAAAATTAACCGGAGCGGGATTTACAAGCAGAAGATTTAGTTATTGTCCGTCCAGGTAATTTACCTCTCCCCCAATGAGTAGCAATTAGGTTGGATAGAGAAGACCCATTTAGGACAGGACGTTAAACTCCGCTTATAACGGGAACGTGAAAATAGCATTTTCATCCACAAAATAATTAAGCCTGTTCCAAAGAAATAAACTAATTCTCTAATTCTCCTCTCTTTTTTATCCTTATTTCTTCACAGGAAAAGTCGTCTGTTTTGCACGGTTTGGAAGTACACCGCACCTCCGTTAAGGCTCCATCGGATTTCAACAAAAACCCTTGTGATCTGGGATGGGGTTATTGCGTTGAAACCCCTCGATGACCCCAAACAGTGGCTGTCTCGTGGCTCCCAGTTTTTCTACAAATCAGATAGGAAGTCGTCCTTATTGAAAAAAACCAACCATACATATATTGGAAAGCTTGTACTGAGATAGGTATCGGAATATATTTAAAAACAGTTGATATTTGTCATTCATTTATAAATTTTCCCGGAACATTTGATAGAAAAATTTCATTGACGGCAAAACAAAATATATGGGGACATGTGCTTTCCAAAAACATGAATTTTCGTATGAATGGAAGGAATGTACATTTTTTGTTAATTTTCTTTCCTTCAGATCGATGGGCATTTACTTAACATATATTTAAGCTTTTCCTTGTCCGCACAATATATATCAAAAATTTGTATCATTTTTACATACAAACTAAAAAAGGAATTTTGGGAAATGTTTACCCCGTCTTTATAATTAAATAACAATCATTGGAACATGACTGTTTCTGATTGGATTTCAATACTTATCTCAGCCTAAACACCTTTTAAATATCTGCTAGTGTTGTTTCTAACAATAAGGACGACCCAACTATCTGATTTAACAGTTGATTTCTTTGGTATGACGTAATATTTTCTTATTTTATTTATTGAGTACATTTGTCATTTTTCGTAACTAGAGAAATGTTCAAATAATGATTTCTCATGATTTTTCTGGAAATTTTTTTTATAAAATTACACAATTCTTTCTATTCTTACAAAAAAGTAACAGAAAACTACACAAAAATTTAATTTAAAATCCAAAAATTACAAAAATTGATGAAGTGTATCTATTATTACTATCGTTTCTATAAATTGACATGCTTAAGTGGCATTACTGATTCTATATTCTAATTACAACAAAGATTTCTAACTTTTTTATCACGGGGAACCTACTCCCAGAGTGGCGGTAACAGGCTGTGGTGAGTCGAATGTGACTGAAATCCTAATAATCCAGATGGCAACACCGGACCTGGCTAGCTCAAAAGTTTATGGCGTAGCAGGAGGTCAAGGTATGAAACTGAAATTGGCCGCCTGTAAGGTGGGAACAACTCGACTAGGAAGCGGTTGCTCCAATGCAAACAAAATCGGCGAGGTACCTCTGTCGTTAAACCAAATACCTTCAAAACTGCCGAATTAATAATACTGCTGAAGTCCTAATAGGTTAAAATCCCTGTTTTCCGTGCTGTCAAGTAGGGTATGGCTAGTAATGGAATCCTCCTGTCCCGCTCCTGAATCTCCCCTGTCAACCACGGCGACCCAGAAATCTGGCTTTATGGCACTGTTAGAAACTGTTTCAAAATCTTAAATTTTGGGAGAACCATAGTTTCTCAAACTTAATTTTTTCACAACACTCTAATTTCTGACTTAATTTCTCAAATCGCAAAGCAGGAATTTTACAAAAGTTATGTTTTTTTTAAAGCCTGATATTTTTTCAAAAATTTTAGTAACAGATATTTTTGCTCCCCAATATAAATTATAAATGTTTAAAAGTTTTTTTTTGAATTACGGGATTTCTTCTAAGAAAAATAAAATTTATTTTTTGGAAATAATTATATAATATTTGTATCGTTAGAAATATCATAATGAAATTTCGCATTGTCAGAGCAGACATGCTTTTGAGTTGAGCTGGAGGAACATACTGAGTTCGCCGAAATTTCATTTATAAATTGAGACTAAAGAAATTTTGTACTTAGACCCTGTTTGGGTTATCTGTTGTAGTTTCGGAGATGTTCCATTCGAAATAATGCAAATGCTATTTTTACATAATGAGCCTTTTTGTTTCTATCATTTGCCGAAAAGGTAGTTAAATTTTACTAGAGGAAGCCTAGTTTAGTGTGGATTTTCAGCCAAGGTATACAATTTTTACACATGTATTTGATATATCTTGAAACGTCAGTACTTGCAGATTTACATTTATTATTATTATTATTATTATTATTATTATTATTATTATTATTTTTAATAAAATTTATACTTGAAATTTAATGAAATTGAAAGGAAAACTGATATGTATTTAAATTTAAATATAATAAATTATTATATTATCCACGATTCAAGATTCCCAATTTTCATTAAGAAAATGAAAAAAGTCTCAGGACATATAAATTAATTTTTTTTTAATTTGCCTTTTTCACTAAAATAATCACTTCATCATTATAAGTGGCGGAAGGCATTTTTTTATATGTATACGTTACATATATTAAGTAGAATTAAAAAATTATTCCATCTTTGGGATGAGAACATACAAATTAAATTTTTTTTCCAACATTTGCCAAATTTGGATAGGGCTTGTGGGCAAGTCTCTGACCCGAGACCTACGGATTTAGTTAACACTCTTACTCTTTTGAAACAGATTAGACGTGTCATTTTTTGCTCTGTTTATTATACCCTCCACTACCACAAGTGGTGATGGTATATTAAGTTTGTCATTCCATGTGTAACGCCAAGAAGGAATCATCTCAGATCCAACAATATATATATATTATTGCATATGTCCGTCTGTCTGTCTGTTGGAAACATTATCACGCCTAGATTAATTGACCAAATTCAATAAAACTTGGCCACATTGTTTATTATTGTCCTAAGCAGTTTGCTATTTAAAACCAGCTATATCGGTTTATAAGCAAGTAAGTTATAGACCGATATCTGAAACAACCTCAAAATTTCGAAAATGAACTTTTATAATTTCTTATAAAAATTTAATTGGACTTAAACAAAAAACTATTTTTAGCATACAATTTCACGTGCTTCATCATCGTGCAAAAAATTATCAAAATCTGATTAACCGGAAAAAAGTTATAGGCTATAATATGCAAAATTTTGATATACCCCAAACTCTTTGTGTCATATGGGCCGCAATTTAACTAATTTTTTAACCATTCTTAATATATATTATAAATTTTATTAACATGGGTCCATATTTTGATATAGCTCCCGTATAACGTCCCTTCCCGAGTAAATAAAGACAAATTCTATTGAAAGTCGAAACAATTATTTTGGTAACTGTTCTGAAGATATTATATTAATTTGCCCTATATCGATCCAAATTTTCCTATAGCTCGCTTATAACGGGATTTCCCGGAAAACGGGTTTGATTTTATAAAATATTTAAATAAAGATCAATTCCATTAAAATTTAGCACAATGATTGTTCTAACTATAATGAAAGTATATTATGTATATGAACAATCTTGGTCCAAATTTTGCTGTAACTCCCATATAAGACCCCTTCTGTGTGTAACGCTATGCATGAATTATTTCAGTCCCCATAATGTATGTATTCTTGCATCAAGTCAAAATCTGAGTCATTTTTGGTCTCTCTGTCTGCTCACATCCACAAAAATTAACAGAGCTCAATGAAATTTGGTAGAAACATTTTATATCCTAAATTGTAACAAATTTTATGACTAATTAATTATTTCTGTGTTATATACATTTGTGAGTGTATGTGTATCTATGGAACCTAACGTATTAACTTTACACGAATTTGTGGAGGAGGGTATTTAAGATTCGGCATAGCCGAATATAGCATTCTTATTTGTTTTATTTAGTAATCGGATAAAAATAAAAAAACCTGTACATTTGTTTTTAAGGCGAATAGACGAAAAAATGTACAACAATAAAAATACTTGTGCGAATAGTATTTAAAATAAGTAAACAAATTGATAAATAAATTAATTTATTTAAATTTTAATGCTGTGAAGTTTGTTTGTGACTCTTTTAGTTTTTGTTTTACTTAACATAGAATAAATGAATAATTGTGACATATCTTTATGAGAAATGCATATGTTACTGTAAATACTGAAGAGAAGACTGTGTTAAATGTAAATAAAGAAAGGAATGTAAATAGAAGAATTGATGACAGATTGTATTTGACAGCGAAACTCATAAATCGCGCCCGATAGTGTTGCCCCGCTTTGTTGACAAAAAACAAAACAGTTGTTTGCAACATTTGGTGGTTACAACTAAGATTTTGTTGAGCCTGAACCTATGCAATAAAATTGACAATCTAATCATTTAACACTTACAGTAAGTACAATACTAGTTAATCCTACAACTGGTGCTCAGTCTGCCAAGTCATTCGAAAATTAAAAAAAAAAAACAAAATGCAGGTAGGAATGGATGGTTATATCATGGTACTAAAGCGAGAAGTAAGTTTAAAGACCTCAAAACAGGAATCTGTGGCTAAATGGTTTTCCAAATAGTGAGAATAGATTTGTTATCCTTAAAAATTATTCAATTGAAATACAAATATTGAATCGCTATATATAGCTTATACCGGTTCAATACTTAGCAATGACTTTGTTAGGAAACTCTTTGTGGGATTTTTTTGTTGAATATCTCATTTTGTTCTAAGTGACCATTTGTGATGACCGCTTATTTTTATATGCAAATTTAATAGATTGGCGTGATATATAAATAAGATATTGTTTTTGTCTTTCCTGTTATCAAATTCCTATTATCAATGCTCTCAGTACATGGGCTTATTGATTAGGTCTGTTCACAGTACAACTAGTTTAGTTTGTACAAAAACAACAATCTACATATATTTTGTTAGTGTAAATTGTTACAACGATTTATTTGCATTGGTAAAACGCATACGCATAGATAATACATTTTTGTTTACATGTAGAATAATTTTTTTCCTTTAGACCTCTGCAAAAGGATTGATAAATTCAAATTTTTAGGTACCTGCATTCAAAATTTCTGTAATATACTCTTTTCTACTATCTAAGGTAATTATTGAGCTTTGGATATTTTATCTACGACTTAATTAAAATATATGGATCGATTACGTATGGCAACCGAAATAAGAAAAATTTTGGTTCTGATGAATTTTCTATACTTTTAAATATAATTATTTTATTAATTATTGTTTAAAAAAATTGGATATAATTATTTTAATAAAAATATAATTTTAGCATTTAGTTGAAACCGTTCGCAAAGACGATAAATGAGTTTATCCTTCCGTTGCTAAAATTATATGCGAGATTTCCAATTTGTTTGTCGTTAGAAGCTTTCAAAAATCTCGCGGCAATGGTTTTAATTTAGGGATGGCTCAGTCTACGATATCAATTGTATTTAAGGTATTAGTGCAATAAGTAAAACAAAAATTATATCCTCAATGGATTGTTTCCAAAATAACCGAGGAAGGAACAATTAAACTGAAAACTATTTTCTATGGAAAAGAAACATAAGCATCAAATCCATTTGTTCAAAAAGTACCTCAAATCCTTTTATTATCGTTAATTTAATAATTATGTACCTTAATTGTAAAATATAAAACAAAAATCGTACGTAAAATATACTTTGCAACCCGAAAAACACAGTTGTCAAAATACTAACTATTTGGCAACTAAGATTGATAACTTCAATTGCCATCATTAATATACTTTTGGCAAATGAAAACGGAACTGAAATTTGGTTGCTATACGTAATCGATCCAATAGTTTCCATACCAATTAAGTATCACACCATTTACCTGCAGGTCAGGTAAAGGGTATGATTCACATGATGTTTCGAAAGTAAAAAAATAAAAAGCGTTTTCAAAAGAGTTCACAACAGATCCAACAGGGAAGCAGCCCAGTTAGCACAGTGTTCTATTTTGTATTCTGCCACTATGGTAAACAAGTCATTAATGTGGTATTTGTGCCAAGAGACACGGTTTCTTCAAGCTGGCCGGAGGTAAGGCCAGTACAAAAAAGGTGTCCAAACGTAGATTTTAAACGGAGATGAACTACCTGTTCAAGCAAAGTTACAGAAAGCATGTTACATTCAAAACTATTTTATTTTTGTAAATTGCAATAATAACTTCAATCAATAAATTAAAACTCTAAGTTTTCGATTTAATTAACGTTAATATTTTTCGATCTTACTCCTTATCGTATTCATTAACTAATTTGAATTTTCTAAAAGCACTTTATATTAAATTTAAGCGACTATAATTTTAAAGAACATGTTTCATACTAAAATTGTGCTTTTAATATAAAATAACTATAAATAAATATTTTATTTCATTTGATATTGATTTTAATTTTTAAGTTCCACTAACATTAGAGAATAAATTAGAGAATAAAATATTTCATCTCTTCATTTCATATCAAAAATAGTAAACATTTAGCACATTTGTGAAAACTGCAAATTTAATTTACTACCTCCAGGTCTGTCAGGAATATATGGCGAATGGAATAAAAAATAAAGCAAAAAAAATTATGTATGATAATTTGGTTTTCAGGAAAAACTAAAATAAAATAGAAAAATGTTTACATCAATAAAATGAGGTAAACAAACATTTGGACAGCTAAGCTTATAAAATGAATATAATAATATAAATGTGCTTAACTTTTTATTCAAAATATGTTTAATTAATAATTAGTTCTCACAAAATAAAACAATGTTCTTGTTTCTTCTTTTGATTCCTTCGTTCTTATACTCACATATAACATTTTACTCCTACATACAGCATTTTCGGAATAAAACTTTCTATTGCTATCTTTGTATTTACAATGGCACTTAAAACTAATTTAAGATCTTACTTAGTTTCATTCAAAATTGGCAACACTGCTTCCAGATACTCTTTTTTACAAAATTTTATTATTATAATAATACAAGCATGTAAAGATAATAAAACATATATTTTATTTTTGCTTTGGTTGTATAATTAACGATTTTTGTTATATTTTGCTATAATATCTATATTTTAATTGTAACAATGTTAAAATACAATAAGTTAAAAACCTGATTTACTTAATACAGTTTAATTTGTAAACAAATAAATAATTAATTACATTTATATATAATAAATAATACAACACCTAGGAGGACTTCGAGTGAGTAACAATATTGTTTTAATGTTAAGGACGGATTACAAACATAATATTCCAACTACAATAATTAATAATAAGACGGTTATAAAACATTCATATCCAAAGAAAAATGTTGTTATATGTGGCACAAGGCAAAATGATAACTTTTTTTAATGAAATCTTATTACAATTAGCCTCAAAATAAAAAATGATGTATAAATTTTGTTTTATTAAAATTATTCTAATATTATTAAATATTAATATTTAGATAAAATTTAAATGCAGTTCCGAATTTTCTGAGATAAGATCTTTTGGGAAATACAACTTAAAAATTTATAAAATTCACGAAATGTTGGTATTATTATTATAAAATTTTTCAAAAGCAACTATTATGTAAGTACAAATCCCAAAAGCAACCAATTTTCTATGTGCTGATTGGTAATCAATTAGTTTGTCCTTCATTAGATACAAATAAACATAAATTTTAATATGGAAAACATATTTTATTGAAATATTTCGTTCAAATATTGTGCCACACATAATGATCAGGATTCGTTTATAATATTCACATATTTGAGTTGACATGAGATTTTAACATTTACAATTGTTACAAATGTATACGTTTTCTTGAAATATATCATATATAAAAAAGGGATTAAAATACATAAATTTACACACAAAAGCTAAATAATTAAAACTATTGTTTTGGTTCTATGTTATATTGGAAATAAGTGGAATGTATGTTATTTGGTTTGTGCATTAATGATAGAAACATATTGATATATTAACTATTTTTGTATACTTATTGAGTAAAAATATGCATTAAAATTGTTTTAAAAATATTTATATACTCATCATATATATTTTGAATATGATTATGAATATTTCAAACAATACTACTTTGGTTCTGTTGATTTGTCGAAGTTATGAAAATTAATTATTGAACTTTATATGTTTATATATGTTTGTGTGTAAATGAAGTTAAGAATATAACTTAATAAATTTGTCTCTCGATTGTATGTTCTGACAATTTGACCAACTGACATATTCTTCGATTTTTTTTAAGAGCAGGCACATTCAACTACTTTCATGTCACTCCAAGTGGATATTTTTAGTTTTTCACTGTCTTTTTCATCGACGTGTAATACCTCCAATTCGACTAATTTTGATGGTGCACAACAAGGCCTAGGGGCCTTGTGATGATTTTGTTTCCATATTAGACTCTGTAGTAATGCGTGATGGTGAGCTGGATTATAACGGGGGGGACAGCGACCATGACAGTAGCCAGCATCAAAGACTTTTGGCTGTATTATAAATTCAAAACCTTTGATTTCTTTAAATGTCACCTCCATTGAATGACGACAACAACGTTGATTAGCTTTGTAACAGTTTGTGCGTCGATTGTTGTGACGATTTTTATTATTGTTATTGTTTTTGTAAGTTTGGTGGTGATGATAATGGCGCTGTGTTGTGGCTTCCTCATGATGTTCACTATGATCATATTTATGTGGCCTCATCATTCGGTGGGATTGATCAAAATGTCCAATAATATTTAATATAGGCATAAGTTGATGTCCTTCTGCTTCGGCTTTATCAGCCAAAGCGTCAGCAGCCGAATTATATGCATCATTTAGTATCCGTGCACCCACACGTTTACAGTTATCACATATCAATTCCAAAACCACATGCTGTTGACGTTTATTATCGACCGCAGTTTTAACAGCCTTTGAGACATCAAACTGTAACCATTGAGTATGGGTTTCATCTGGTTTTGTCAAGTCAACATTTATGTCAACTTTTCGACCATCTAACCATACACGTTTTCCTGATTTTGATATAAAGTATAATTTTAAATTTAGCGCGTTTACTTGATGCAGGGGTTTTTTACCCTCTTTTTTGCTTGAAGTGCAAGAGTTGTTTTTAGGTTTTGTATGTGTTTTCTTATGTTTAGAATTTCTTATAGCTAAAATTGGACTATGTATAAGAACCAATCTTATGTTTGCTTCTTCGATATCACTAGAGGTTAAATTTAATATTTCCTCTTTAAGAGCAAACATTAAGCGAATATTGGTCTTACGTTCTTCTCTTTCCTTCATTGTACTTCTGGGTTTCTGATATTTTTTCTTTAATAATAAAATGTTTTTGACTCGTTCTTCCAGGGTTTGATTTTTATTATTATAAAAATCATCAGTATTGTCATACGAACGATCATCTTCTTCTTTATCGATATTTCTTTTTTGACGAAATAACGAAAATTCATTATGACTTTTAAATGTTCCACTGCTTACTATGCTAAATATTTCTAAAGGTCTCAAAATATTTTCATCGTATTCACCAAGAACTTCTCTTAATTCTCGTCGTTTTCGCATATGTACACGCTGCAAATATTCCCGATATTTGGTGACATATTCCTCTTGACTTATATTTACCTGAAATTAAATCCAAGATAAAAATACATGATTTATATTTAAGATGTAGGAAATTTATGGTTTCTTATTATATCAATTAAGTAAGTAATCGTAATCAATAATCTATGGAAGAATGTATTCCAATTTCTCCAATTTTCTTTACAATTATGGTTGATGGCAAATGGTGAGGGAACCTTAATATTTAATTCAATTTTTTTTAAAAATTCGTTCTCTGATTCGTTAAGTGTTATGATAATAGCGTATGGACTTCAGTTAAACAAAATGGTAATATTTAAATTTAATTGGAATGGATTAAGTGAGGATAAAATGCTTTTAAATTCCTTCTCCCAAAAGTATTAAAAATAAATTAATGCAAATTATTATTTTAATACACTTCACCAAAACAAATGGTTATGAGGGTATATTAAATTTGTCATTATGTGTGTAACGCCAAGAAGGAATCATCTAAGTCCCTATAATAACAACTTTTTGCATTAATTGAAAATTTAAGTCGATTTATCTGTTGGAGCCTTTTCATGCGAACATTTTATACTCCTCAAAATCTGTGTGTCTTGAAGAGAATGTACCGACTCATTACTGCTGGTTCTCTTTCCAAGAGGGGAATCGATTAACTTCTCTTCTGTCATTAGGAAGATGTATGATCCTCAAATCTTGGGGGTTCGAAAGTTTCGGACAGTTTTTACTTAGTCAAGACCAGAAAATTGTCGAGTATCGATGGTATGAGATGTGTAAAAGCATCTTTAAGGCCATACCTCAGTACTTGGATTCAGTCATTTGGAAGTGTATTAACGAGGGTCATTTCCCTAAAGCCTGGAAGATAACTAGAGTTGTAATTCTCTTTAAGTCTCCATATCGGGGCATCAGTCTTCTTCCGGTACTTGGAAAAGTGTTGGGAAGGATGATGGTGTATCGACATAAGGAGTGTTACAATGAAGGTCCTTCGGAGTTTCTACTTAGTTTTAGGAAAGGTAGTCTTAGGAATATTTGTTGATTTCAAGGGTGCATTTGACTATCTCTCTTCGAAGAAAAAGGGTGAGAAAGCCATGCGTTGTATGAGTGGGGCAATCGTTCAGGCGTAGAAAGTGGACAAAACTGAGATGATGCTGCTAAAGGTCAGAATATCTCATAGTCGTCCCCTACTCATTCAGTCTGGCATCGTTAGTCTTACATGTGCGACTCAGGTCAAATATCTGGGAATAACAGTGGAAGAGAGGTCGAGCTTTTTAGTTTAATTTCCTCTCGTAAGGGACAAGCTAACCGACATAGTAGGTAAGATTAGGGGCATCCTAAGGTGTGACTGGGGCCTAAGCAGCCGTGCTGTTCGTACCATATATGAAGAGCTATTCGTTGCCTGTGAAACGTTTGGTGCTCCTGTCTGGTACGAAATAGCTATGTCTATTGTTGGTAGAAACAATGCATTATCAGTTTAAAAAGTAGCTATGTTAGCGAGTATCTCTCCAGATTCTTTTAGGTTCTGACGTGATATCACTTTTAAGATCAAGAAGGAACTACCACTTCAAGATCATGATTGGATTTCTGCGAATGACTTGGTGAACTTGGAGCGTAGGAAAATAAAGACACTTTTATATGAGTGCCTTGTTTTAAGGTGGCGTACCCGATGGACCCATGAAGACAAGGGTAGGATAACGTATTAATTCATACGTGACGCAGAATTCATACGCCGACGTCCGGACTTTGGTTTCGGCCTCAGTCTTGGGTTTATTATATCAAAATATTTATTTATATTATATGGCGAATTTAAGAATATTTTTCAAAATTGCGGCCTATATGGCAAGCAGATTTTGGGTTGTACCTAAATTTTGCGTACTGATTTTGATATTTAACTGGATGTTACCTCGTATTGAACAAATTAGAAAAGTTCTTTTTCGGAATTTTGAGGTTGTCTCAGATATCGGTCAATAACTTGTTTGTCAATGAACAGAGAGTGATACCCCCCATACAATACAAGTATTAAACATCGAATCTTAAGAATTATAATAGCGAGAGTTTTCAGATTTGATGCCAATCACTTTCTCAAAAAAATTTACTGGACAAAATATGGGACGGATAAGACCAGGGAGATGGATACCCCCCGACAAATTAAATATTTATTAAAAAATACCTAGAGAACTATTACAGCAAGAGTTCTAAAATTAGGTTCCAACTATATTTTCAAAATGTTTTACTGGACAATACGTAAAACGGATAGGACCAGGTGGAGGTGTAGTGCCCCCATATAAAGGAAATATTGATTATGGAATATCTAAAGCAACGAACACTTTCAAAATTGGTCCCTGCCACTTGCTCGGGGAATTGTTTTACTAAACGAAATGTAGGATGGACGGAATTAGGGGGAGGGATACCCACATACAAAGCAAATGTTGTTTATTGAATATCTGGATAGCAGTAACAGCTATAGTTCTAAAACTACATTCTCAAAATGTTTTACTGGACAATACGTAAAACGGATAGGACCAGGTGGAGGTGTAGTGCCCCCATATAAAAGAAAAAATTGATTATGGAATGTCTAAAGATTTTTAGTAACGAAAATTTTCAAAATTGGTCACAATTACTTGCCCGGGGAATTGTTTTACTAAACAAAATGTAGGATGGACAGAATAAGGGGGAAAGAAACGCACATACAAAGGAAGTATTAATTATCGAATATCTTAAGTACTATAACAGCGAGAGTTCTCAAGAATTTTCATTATTCTTTTTTTTTTCTTATACACATCGTGATTTGAGAAATTTCTTTCGAGATCTCTGACTGAGGAAAATTTTTATGCAGCAAAGCGCACCGGGTTATAGCTGCATATATACACATTTTCCTAAAAACATTTTAAATCATGTAATTTGACTTATTAACTGATGTCGTCAAATATCCATTAGTCGTTCAACAACACGACTTAAGTTTCTTATGTAGTGGTACATTTGTCATAATAAAGGTTAACTATAATTATGTTTAATGGTCATTATATAACAGTGATGTTGTTTTTTTAGAATGTAAATCTATACACTAATATTTCTAATCATCAGTATGAGTATAATTGTTTACTTTTTTACAAAAAGGCTCGAACTATTTTAACAAGTGTAACAGAGCCAGACGTCTCGTCTGATTTGTAATTTTAGACGGGCTTACAACAGGTAAGAAACGACAATTAAATAAATCTCTAATGTCTGTTAATTTTTTCGTTGAACTAAGTGTATAACAAAGAAGAAAATTTGTTTGTTTATTTGAATTTAACAGGTACTAATTTGTGCAAATAGTTTAAGAATAAGTATTACACGAAACAGTAAAAGGAATATTGGGCATTTAAATTTTAATTTTAAATGTTTGGTTATCATGATCATAATGGGAACAATCTGGAATCATATTTATTATTTTAGTTGATTTTTCAATTTTTTTAAATATAGATTGAATAAAATATAAAATTGAAATAAATATAAATTTAATTAATTAATAATTAAAAATTATAATTAATTTGTAATTTTTTAAAGGCCGTTTTCAAAAAAGCTTAACAAAGCTTTATAAACCAAAATTCCTCTCAATCAATTATTAAATATTTAATGTGGGTATAAACCTTTGATAAAGCTACATTAATGAAAATTCATGATATTTTCTAGCATTTTTAATTGTTTAGACATTATTTCTAGGTCGATCCTCTTTAATTTGGAATTATTTTTATTATTTTATGTTCAAGTCACCATATTGAATTATCATATATTCGTATTTATCACAATATTTTAATGATCTACATATGATGAAAACAAATAAAATAAAGCTCGTTATTCGAATTTATTTGACTCCTTGTAATTTTTTAATTTCATCTATTTTACTATTTCCATTTTTCAATGAATATAAAATTTCGTAAATAATTAATTTTATCAAAAAATTAAAAAAAAAAAATATTTTAAAATTTAAATTACTTGAATGAAATTTTATTCGGTAGTTTGAAGTCCTAATTCAAAGGAGATGAAAATGAGATTATTGCCAGTAAAAAACAAAATTAATAAATGTATTTATTTCGTGATTTTGAATAGAATTTTTAATTTTGTTCGTTAAGTCTACTATAATGTTTTATTTTGAATACGACCGTAAACATTTTATTTCTTGTTAATATACTGTTTATAAATTATTTGAAAAATAATTATAGAAAAGCAAATAATGAAATATTTCTTTAAGAACTGAAAAAGAACTTTATCATACTCTCCACTACTAAATTTTGAAATATTGTGAAAGTAGACAAAATTATGTATCAGGAACAACATAATTGGTTGCTTCAAAAAAGAACAAAACAAAGTGATAAATGTTCATTTTTTCATTTGTCCCATGTTCCAAAGCTATGACTGGCACCATCCCACGCACCAGCACATAATCCTTTGTTTCATAGTCAAAAATAATAAAAATTATTAATAAGGAATATTGGTGAAATTTTTAGTTTTGGAAAGCTTCAAAGATAACTAAAATAATTCCATAAAAAAGTTGTAAATTGTTGCATTTTGTTAACATCAGATTGTGTCTTTTACGCTGTAAATAGCTAAAATTCTATTTTTGAAAGTTTTTATTGAATTTATAGCAATAAGACAAATAAGACAAAGTTGTTCCGATTGAGAATTATTAATAGATATTTTTTTAAATTAAAAAGAAAGTAAGAATAATAATATTTAATCGTTTTTTAAAGGAATTAATTTTTTACGTAAAAACTGTTTTATTTTATATATATATAAATGTTTCATTTGAGGGTTCTGGTTTTCCTTAACCATAGTTTTTAATCAAAACAAAATCAAGATAGAGTTTGATACAAAAATGTGACAATGATTTTATATTTTTCTATAAATAATTATGTTTTTTTCCCAATTATTTTTAGAAAAAAGAAAAATGTTTCTAGTTCTGCATATCACTATGTGTATTCTTGTAAATAAATGGGAAAATAATGGACATTTAAATTTATATAAAAAAATATATATTCTAGAAAATAAGAAATTTTAAATCATTGGCGCAAATGTGAGGCAATAATTTATTTGATTTGGCATAGATTTATTCAATTTGAAAATATATTGAGCTGGTATTTCACCCACCCCCTTCCCCCATGTTAGTCTCTATCACAAAATAGGTTAATAGTGCTAGACGTCACTTTGTATACAGCAAGACGATTTTCTAAGAAAGCTACTAACTTTCAATCGGATTTCGATCAAGATTTTATTATGATCATTCCATGATTTAAAATAATAAAAAACCTGGCCTATAAAACTTTTTTTAGAATGCTTCAGGTCAATACCATGTTAAAACATGACATCACTTGGTTCTCGTGATACTTAGCTGAGTACCAGATGTAATTTTTTTGTAAGATTGTACACTTCATTTTTTCAATAAGGCCAAGGTTATATGCCGTTATACATCTCTGAACCATCTTGGTATTTAAAATTTTATTGCGCATTTTTGTCTCATTTGACCATATAAACTACGGAAAAGGTTATTGATAAACAAAGCTTTCTTTAATTTCGAAATTATCGTTTGTTTTGCACTGTTCAAGAAATATTGATTTCTTGTTTTCAGATCTTATGTGCTTGTTTGCAAAGTACAGGTCGCAGTTTTGAAGATATCTTAATGAAATTTGCACGTACTATTATTTTTGCCGAAGCACGATGCCTACTGAAATTGGTTATGATCGGTTTATTATTTCATATAGGTCAAATACAACCACGATTCCAAATATCACTTTGAAACTCATAAATCGCACGTATACGTGATAAGTGATGAATGTAAGCTGTGCGAAATTAAACGAAAATATAATAAACTGCTCACATAAAAAATAATAAAAGCAAATTATACGAGGATTGTTCATAAATGTTTCGTAGTAGGGTATAAATTAGTCGGGCTTGACCCACTAAACATTTCTACTTATTTTATATTTAATTTATAAACAAAATTTGAATTGAAAAGCAAATTATACGAGGATTGTTCATAAATGTTTCGTAGTAGGGTATAAATTAGTCGGGCTTGACCGACTATAACATTTCTACTTATTTTATATTTAATTTATATACAAAATTTGAATTGTTTGTTCTATGGTCCATCGACACTAAAATACATTAAAAGATCTTTTTTTGTTTATATTTATAGTCAAAGCTCTTACCATTTTTTGTTTCTTTGCCAGAATTATAGACAGATTAAGAAGAACTTGGCAATTTTTCGGCCAAAATCACTTATTTTTGGTCCAACTTAATTTTTCTTACTTTTTAAAATGATTAAATGAAAATTTAATCATTTAATAACTATTTTTCGATTTTAATATTTTATATTTTTTAAAAATGGAACATGTGACATAACATAAGATATTAAATTTATTTCATGAAAATATATTCTCGATTATAATTATCGATTTTTTTTTTACAAAAAGAGTTTATCCATTAACTTTTATACAAAGGAAATAAAAGCTACAAATGGTAACAAAAGGAGGAAATAATTAACTTTGTATATCCTGTTAGACTTCTGTATAAATGTATTCATGCAAAATAATTTACTGGGCACAAAATAAACATAAAATATGCATATAAAATTCCGGGATTTTGTTTACTTAGTTAACATCCCTCCTGCTGACAATGACAGTAGGTCTGATAGAAAAACAGAAATCTTAAATGAAACTAGGTACAATTTTGCATTTCCTCAATGAAGTGAGTGAACCACAAATATACCTATACAAATAAATCCTTTATTTTGCTATATGAATAAGAACATTGTTTATAAATTTCCAAGATAAAAATAAAGAACAAAAAACCTTTCTATTTTTCTCATTTGATACCAACATTAATAGGAATTTTTCATTCATAAAGAATTTCAAAAAAGGAAAATGTCGCACATTACGTGACCATAACAATTTATTTTACCTGGTGTATTACAGAGTTTCATTACAAAAAATTTATTTTGTAATTATTTCACTCAAAAACAACTTGTATGTTGTACATAAATACTATTGACGCTTCATTGAAGAACTGAAATAAAATATGATTGTTAATTTTAGGATATACATTTCGTAATACCCTTTATGCTAATTCCGGAGCTGTTCTTTATATGGAACCTATATTCCATAAACCTGTGTTTTTAACTAATATTTGGTCCCATGCATATTTTTCTCTTAATAAAAAAGTTTCCGCAAATGAAGAGAGGTTTTTTATTAATTATGATTGTATCCAATTGATTTTTTACTCAAACATTTAATTAGTCCAAATATCGTTCCACAACATATTTTATTGAACAGAATATTAATTGCCAATTTAATTTGGATTATTAATATGTTCGAAAATATGTGTATCATACTCAAACGAAATTACAGACGTTAAATTTTTAATCGGTTCAGATTTGATAAATAAATTTTATATAAAAATTCATACGAAAGACTCTTTAATTCTAAATGGCCAAAGAATATTGGTACATACGCTACAATGTTACACTCTAAATGACATTTTATTCGAATTTTTCTTTTTCGTTTTCACAAATATCAAGCTTTACTTCTTCTTTAAAAATTGTGAATTTTTAATTTCCAAAGTTTTCATAGATATCAATCACATGAGAATGACTACGACTGCGTCCCTGACCACATAGTCGCTCATCTTTATTTCCAAACGAAATCGAAATTGGAAACACATTGCATATAGTCTCTTCCAGTACTTGTGTTTGTTTGAATATACAGTATTCTGCTGAATATATTGTATTCAAAAACCAAAACCGGAAAGTGGTAAACCGGTTTTTTTGCATTTCAGAAAACCGAACGGTTTCGAATAATTTTCGAATTATTCGACATGTCGGGTTTTTCAGTCGGTTAACCGGTTTCTAATGGAAGGCATTTTTTAGTATTTTTCTAAAATATTGAGTTTCATTTTTGTTCACTCGGCTGATAAACAGTATGCACATTATCATATTCTGAATCGATTTTGCTATGTCCGTCTGTTTTTGACATGATCATCATAAATGAAATTCTGCAAGATTTTTTTATTCATATATATGAACAAAATATAGAACGGTAAGTATAAAAAGAAGGGGTACCTTCCATGTCATGTAAATAAATATTATCTATTATCTGTGGAATTATTATAGCTACAAATTTAGTTCCAATCACTTTTTCAAATAATTGTTGTGGTGAAAAAAGTGCGATAACTTATGCAGTTGTAACAGTTTTACATGAAAAAATTAACAAAAGATGTGGTCATAAAAGCAAGGGAAAGCCGAACGTACATATACTAATTATTAATTATCGAACATCTTACAAACTTTCTCAATTAGATTTCAATTTTTTTCACTTTTCTATAAATGATTTTATTGAAAAATCTTAGAACAGACAGGGTTAGTGGAATTGGAAAAATTCCTATTGCATAAAATTCTTTTAAAACACGTCATGATTTGTGAAATTTTATCCGTTCTAGAACCGACGTGAATTTTTGTGCAACAAAGCGCACCGGGTAAAAGCAAGTTATCTTTAATATTAATTTTGAATTCCTGTTTGCAAGAACATCGTATAAGTATATTTGAAATATGATATTAAGCAATTTTATTTCAATTTAAAACTTTATTGTTACAAATTAGTTTATTAGTTGAAGAAGAGCATGCTATATTCGGTACAGCTTTGAGGAGTATTGAACCGATTTTCTTGATTTTTTGTATATTATTATTAAATTTTAGTTTTAGTCATTCAATTCGAACAATTATTCTAAGCATGAGAATGTTTCCAACAGACAGACGGACATAGCTAAATCGACTCAGATTTTGATATGATGCAAGCGTTACACACGAAAGGACAAAGTTAATATACGTTATAAGTTTATTTTGTGTAATTTTTTTGTTAAATTTAATTTTATCCAATTTAAAGCAATTTGGATAAAATTCGAAAAAAAATAATAATTAATATCATTAAAAATAATTACGATTTCATTTGTATTTTATTTCTTTTTAGTTAATTCTTTATATAAATTTCTTCACAAGTGGTTCTCAGATGCTTCTATTGTAATATTTTTTGATTAAAAATTTCAAATTAATTTTGAAATAAAATGTGGTGAACCAAATACCTTAGAAACAGCAAATATAAAAATTGAATAAAACTTAAAATAATTAATGTGATTTTCCAATATTAATTAAGGGAAAATATAAAAAAGTGATTAAAAGAACACTGTTTCGTTATTATGTATGAAACATCTGAACATTTTGTTAACATTCTTGGAATTTTTAAGGTTAATTTTTAAAAAATAATTTGAGGATTACTCATACCGAAAAAAACCAGTATTATAGAACTCGTATGTTTTGTTAACTAATACATATGCGTAAATTGAATTAAGCAATCTTAATATAAACGTTTACGTATACACAGATATATCGGAATGATGATGAGATATGGGAAAATTTTATGAATCGAAATCAATAAATTATTTGCGCTACCCACCATTTACCCAATGATTTTTCTTTGTTTTTATTCTTTTCTTACTCATTGCAAATATACAATATTTTTTCGATACCTAAGAAAAATTTCCCAGTACTCATTGCCTTATGTGTTGTCTTTTAACAGATAAATGGAAAATCTTTCATCTATTCATTATTTCCTAATATGTCTGTAAACGAAAGCAGGCAAATAAAATAAAATAATAACATTTCCTTAATCATTATAATGAAATAAGAACAACATTAACTTGAAAATGAACTCAGTTTATAAACTTATGAATTCAGTGCCTTTTCGGACAAAAGGAGTTATCAGGCCCTATACCACCGTAGGTGGTTGGGGTATTATGTTTGTAACATACAAAAAATGCTTAAAGTATACCGTTCGACTCAGTACCATTTTCTGAGTTGATTTAACGATGTTCGTCAGTCCAGCTGGCTAAGGATAAATGCTATTGAAATTGGCTATGTTCAGGTCCCATACAACCCAAATATCAGTTTGAAGGGCATAAATCTCATATATGCTCATACAAATTGTTCAAATTAAGATAAATATAAACAAAAGCCTTTGTACAAAGTTATAGGGTCCATAATTAATCCTATCTCCCATATAACAGCCCAAATAAAAATATTTTCAAATGCATAAATTTCACCTAAATGATAGTGTCACAGTAATGTACTGCATTATATTATTCATAACTATCATTTTGAACCAATAATGTGGTGTAGGGTATTACATAGCAGGTATGACCGGCTGACATTTATGGTAACGGCTTTTCTTTATTTCTTATGTTCATGAATAGTTTCCAAGTCTAAGCCTAAAAAGACTGTATTTCAATATGTAATATTAATATTTTTTTAAAAAGAATTAATACAATAAAATGTATTTTAATAAAAATGGTTTTCTCGAATAATTAATGTTGTTGATAAAAATAATCCTGGTATGGAGCATAATATATTAAGTTTTTGTACACTAAATAAAATTCGAACAGTCTGTTTTAATTGTCGGTCCAAGCGAACACTCACTGTAAATTGCTCATTTACTAGAATAAAAATTTATAGAATAATAAATAAACAAAACTCTTTAAATATTTTCTTTTTAAATAAGTAAATATTGGTATAAACTGTTCCTTTCATTGTCGCTATATACTAATATAGTGAAATATAAAATTTCCACACCAAATTATAGCATCCATAGTTAGTTTCTCTCATGCTGTAATGCAGACAATGATATTGACATTAAAAAATTTAATAATCACTTTAACATTACAAACCAAAAGTAACACTTTTGATACACCCATTATTTCATATAGGAAATTTCCTGAAATCTGCGACACTAATTTATTACTATACAATATCAAACCCAAAAGAAATATATATATATTCTTGGCCATTTTTCGGAATAGAATTTTAAGCTTATAAAACTCTTAAATATCTACAGCTTTTTCATTTACGAACTTTACGAATATCGGTCCACATTTTTCGTAGTTCCCATTTATGATCTATAATAACACTTTAATTTTTATAACTCTTATTGAACATTTTTAATGTTCTGTTATTTAAACTGTCTTTAATTTATTAATTTTGAAAATGTTTGAGTCATACTCGGTTATAAGTGCTATTTATTTATTCTTTTCAGAATAGAGTTTAGGTCTAAAATGTTTTTAAACATAGAACGCTTTTGTCAAATAATTGCCTTTTCCTTTAACATTAAATTGTTATAATAAAATCTAACTTACACGGAATTTGAAGATTATAATATATTTTTTTATATGTAAATTAAAACGAATGGAAATGTTTTCACAATTAAAGTAGTGTAGGTTATTAAACGTCCAGCACAGCGGAATGAATGAATGCAAGGAAAAGTAGTGTTTTAAATCGATATACAGAAAGAAAAATTAGTGTAGAAGATATTAATTTTTTTTGAAGAAGTTTTTGTATTAATTCTTCCGATATTAATACAGTAAATATTTGTTTTAAATAGAGGTAACATCTCCCCCTGACCATTAGGATAAAATTGTTTAATTTTAGCTGTAATAGTTCTGCATCCTCCTATCCTACCTCTCCCCAGATCCCATCCGGAAAAGCTGTTACTTGAGATTGTGAATTGAAATGAAAATTATATGCTTTCACTTCAATAGTTCTTTAGATATTCGATAATTAATATTTGGTTTGTATGGGGCTACCTCTCCTCTGATCCTAACAGTCCCACCTTTTGTCCAGTAAATATATACTTACACTCAAGAAACATACGTACATACATACCTTCATTCATACATGTATGATGAATGATTCGTGGACTACTTATGGGAACAATTTAAGAATTTTGGAAAATAAGAAGAAAACAATAAGCAGTTATTTAAAAAAAAAGAGGAGCAAAAGAAACAAATGATGTTAATGTGTTAGTGTATTTCGCTTAATAAATTTAAATATTGCTTTTATTACACAGAACAAAATTTATGTATGATATTATTAATTTTATTTATGCGACGCACAGTATATCTAATGAAAAATGAAATGGAAATAAATAAGTAACTTGCGAACGGCTGGTCCGATTTTAGTTTGTCATTAAAAATATTAAAAACATACTAGATTCCTTATATAATTAGGTTATCTCTTGTAGTTAAAGAGATATTTAACTTCAAAAATTACAAATTATACTTTTCGACCGATCTTGGCGAAGTTTTTATGCTATAGCATTTTAAAAACATTTTTTTGATTTTTCGCGGATTTCTTCTCAAAAATTAGTTACACTATTTTTAAGTTATAAACAATTTTTATTAAGTAACTTATTTTGTGTTTATACTTTTTTAAAATGCTGATTTATAGGCTTTTGTGTATTGTAAACAACTTTGGAGAACCAGAGAAGAAAAACATTTTATTTAAATATCAAAATTTAATAATTTGTAAAAAAACCTTTTTAACACTCTCCTGAAATTTTAATTTCTGATACATTGATTTGTCATAAATAAAGATCGAAACATTACAGGGGTTAGCAAATCTTAGAAAATTATAATTAATTTAATTGTAAGAGATACCGACGAATAGGTTTTGTAAAGCTCTTCATTAGCAAAATTTACTAATATAAATCAGTAAAATCAGTTCAAATATAAGAAACCTTGATAGTTTGTAATATTATATATCACCCAAGATGACTAAATTTTTTTAATAAACCGATAGTTTATTTAATGATCTTGTTATGTCTGTGAAAAAGCTACACAACTGAATATTTTGGGGTATTCTATGGATATCACTGCTATAAAGGATACTTCTAGTTTGATAACGTTTCTTTCGAAACAATTCTAGGGAACTGTCAGAAGAATCACTGAGGCTTTTGCCTTCCCGGAATGGGATTGTATAAAAATATGTTATATATATTTTTCTAGTATTCTACATACCTAAATTTTGAAATATGTCGATTTTCTACTGAACCACTTCAAAAACACATTAAAGTGCATAAATCAGAAATATGAATGAAACCTATATTCGGTCTATAATGTTTAAACGATGATTTAACGTTTTAGGAGGGGTATCATTGTCACATTCAATGTGTGAAATTTTTTTATTATAAAGTGTTTTGTTTTAAAAGCTTTATCATGTTCCAAATTTTATGAAATTTTCTATAACAATTTCAGTAATTCGTTTGTAAGAGGGATACCTCTACCCCATGGCCCATTAAAAAAGTTTTTATTTTGTTATTAAAGAATTATCAAATTTCAAATTAGTTTTAAAAGTTTCAGAGATATGAAAAATTTAAAGTTAAGTTTTTTTAGGGAGATAACACTTCCCTAATCGTTGTTAATTTTTTTAAGTTTAAGAAGGTTGTCTCTGCCAATTTTAAATAAGAAACTTCTTAGGACACTTCATTAAGACCTGTGAATTAAGTGTGAGCGTGCCAATCAGATCGGATCGACTCAGATTTTGATTTGATGTATAAATATATATTTCTTGGGGTCTTAAATGATTTATTCTTGGGTGGAGCCTTAAAAATGTAATGTCGCGGTATACAAAATTTCCTCATAAAAAGTATGTTTAATGCAATTCCACATCGTAATACAAAGTAAGCTATGGTGAAGGGTATCACATAGTCGTATTTCATCGACTACAACACTCTTACATTTTAAAATAACATTACTAGTACCAACCAAATACCAGTTTACATAATATAAAAAGATTTGAATATTCCTATTGGCAATTAGACTATATAGATGATATTATATTGAAAACATATATAAACATTTGTAGGCATTTAATTAATTAATCGAAACGTTAAAATACAGAATTTATTGTTATGGGGAAAGACACAAGATAACAAAATAATATTAAAGCGAAACAAATTTAGTTTTCCCCCTAAAAAAAATAATATATGCAGTTATGATATTTGAAATTGAAAAAACAAAACAAAACATTTTAATGTTTCTTTTATGACTTTTTACTACAAATGAATGAATGAATATATAAATAGTAATAATATTTAAACTTACAGTTTGCATGTTTGGAGCTTTTTTTAAACCCAATCCATCCATTACTAATTTCATTAGTTTATTGCGATCAATATAGCGATGCTGTGGCTGATAATTCAAATCATCGAAGACCGGTATTCCTTTACTTGCTGTTGTTGTGGTGTTAAAAACAGACATTAAATTGAGTGACGTTGTATATAAATTATTAATTTCAACATGATCGTCATCGTCACCATCATCTTCATTCACATTAACATCAACGTGATCATTAATTATGTCATTTGTATCTTCTTCTTTACTTTTATTATTTGTTATGATTGTTTTTAAAGTTTTGTTATTAAATGTTAGTGTGTTATTGGCTAAGTTGTTGCATTTAGTATTATTATTATTATTATTATTAATATTATAGTAATTGTGGTTGTTTTTGTGATTGCTATAATTTCTACGAATGTTTTGGTGTATTAAGTTATTGTTGATATTTGAATTACTTGTTTTATTAAGATTTTCTTTATCTTCCCCTTTGGCCATGATGTTTTCAAAATTATGTACATTAAATATTTGTATCTGTTTATTTGAATTATATTGATGCTGTTGATGATGATGATCATGTTCATTGTTTTGGTTTTGTACTGAACTTTCTTCATTATTTTTTGTATCAATTTTTAGTTTTTTATAGTTTGTAAGCCAATTTGAAGAGTTTCTATAATGAGTTCCAAATGATTGATAATTGGAGAATTTTTTTAAATGTTGAAACTTTTTTAAATAATTATAATTATGTTGGCTATTAAATATATTCGGCTTAATTTCTAATATAGAATTTGATCTTGTAGTACGTAGAGCCTTTAATAGGTGATAGTAACAATTTAAGGACACAGTTAAATTTTTATTTTGCACAGGGTATTCGGCTACATATAATGATGAATTAATTGTAGATTTTTGCTGAGGCTGAACGCTCTCAATGTCTATTCTATGGGCTGTTGTCATTATCAGAGCTAATAAGAATATCACTATAACTAATTGTATGCTATTGAAATCCTTTTGTAAATAAAGCCAAATATATCGACTATAATCGATTATAGCTTTATTAATTTTGAAATTCACTCTACAATAATCTACAGAATTACAATTTGAACAGTAACATAGATTTTCAGCTGTTTTGACAGAAGTTGTGATAGCAGTATTACTATGTTGATCATTGTTACTGTCTTTAATTCTACTACTTATTTTATATAAATAATTTTTTGTTGGTTTAATTTTGTTTCTGTTTCGGTTTTTTCTTATTTTTTGTCGTTTGTTTAAATTTCTTATTTTGTTGCACCTATAAAATAGGTCATTAAAATAGTAATGATGTTGTCGCTGATAACAATTTTGTGTATTGTATATGACATTTAATAATTGATAGTATTGTGTAGTGATCTGACTTTTTGAACTTCTTAGCATTATGTCGGATTTTTTTGTTTGTTTATACATTTTCTCGTTCGTTGCAATATAATATTTTCAATTTTAGTGCAACTTATTTATGTTGCAACAAATGTTTTTTAATTATTATTATTATTTTTTTTATAATTTTTTATTGTTTCACCAGGGATTTTAAGTGTTTTCATAACTAAAAAACTTTTTGGCACATTAAGAATTTGTTTTAAATTTATCTCGAATATTGAATGTAATTGTGCATAATAACTATAAATATTTTTCTTTTTAAATTATATGGAATCTAACTGAATTCAAAATAAATAAAAGAACATATTTTCAAAATGTTTACTTCCAAAATAAATTACGAGTTTTCTTATTTTTAGCATGTTTAACATTCACATGCTGTTTCGTTTAAATATGAAATGGTACTAAAATACACATTTACTACCAAACACCACATTAAGCAATCGAAAAATATTCATTCAGTCTACATTTACACAAACAAACGGGCAACTAGCAAGTCCGTCCGTCCCGCCGTCTGCCAACATGCTAGAAGTAAACAAAATATTTGTTTTACTTGCCGGCATGTCAAGCATATATTAATGTATCCATTAATGTATATAACGGCGTCGTTGAAGAGAAATTATCGACGGCATACTTTTACACCATTTACATATATATAACGAAAAAAAAACGAAAATATCATAAAAGACAAACAAATTTATTAATCAGCAGCAACTATTAATTAAGATATTTTTGGAAACCCAAGCTAAAAACATTAAAAGGAATAATTAAAGAAAAAACGTAATAATAGCGAAATTGTTATACACCACTCCGCATACATGAGTGCTTATATTTATTATACAAGATAATTGCTTGAATTATAAGATTATCTCAGATATCTGTATATAAACCAAATCTGAACTGTGATCAATTTCTTTTAAAGCGATCGTATATTGACACGATCATGCACTCAGACATACCTAAATTAATTCCACAATGATCGTATATTTATATGATATTAAATGATTTTTTTTCGATAATTTTAACATAAACATCAAACATTTTATTTTTGTTTGTTTATATATGTTGTTGTTGTAAGATTATAGTTGTTTTATGTTTTAATTTAATCCTTAGTTGTCTGCTTAGTTTTATGTTCATGTAATGTGTTGGTTTTGTTTTCTTTGTATTAATTATATTCCGTGATCGGTTTAATTTTGAAATGTTATAACTAATGGAAGTTCATGTTGGAAAGTGGAACATGTGTTCTGTGTTGTTATACTTTAAAATACACATACAATAAGATTGCCACTGTTGGAAAATTTTGACCAAAGAAGGTCTTTGAGCGAGAATAAGGGAAAATATGAAGGTCCCTTAAAGAAAGTTTATTGAACTTTCACTTGATTGAAAAACATTTGAAAACTAATAAAATGTCATCATTATTATTTGAAAAGTTTTTTCGAAGACGGAAACTGGAAAAGTTTTGAGAAACGATCGAAAAATTTAATATTGAACCATCTTTAGTTATAAAAAATCTTGTAGATCATAAAATTAATGTAAGTCAAATTAACATGTTCCATGAAACAGTGTAATATATAATTAAAATCATCCTCACTTAAGGCATCAACCCAGAAATTAATTTATAATTGAAGTAAGAGGAAACGAAAATGTAACGTTTTTTTATTTAAACCACATAAAAATAAAAGCGAAATGCCATCCTTTTTAATAAAGTGTGGATTGTATGGGATCAAAAGAAAAAGTTTTCCCTAGAATCTCACCGGAAATTCATGATAAATTAGTAGATCCACAAACCACAGTGCAAAGAAACAAATTGTTGTTTAAAAAGGCCTGGAATTTTATAAAGAAAAATTTGATTACCGGAATTTAAAAATCACACACACAGGATTAAAATGAACAATAAAAGGACCATAATAGTAAATAAAAGAAATTTAATCAAATTGACGTACAACTTAGATTAATTAGAAATAAGTTAGATTAATATTATCATACAAATTTATTGTAAAATGATAGAACTAAAATTATAAAGAAAAAAGTTTATATTACAGATAACAAAAATGAAATTTAAAAACGTAACAGCAACTGTTGAGCTGAAAATCTTTATATAAAATTATTATTAATAACCAGCTACATATGGATGTATACATATGGAATGCTCTGCAAATGGAGGAACATTAACAACAAATCTTACACATACAAGTTCCCATTTAGTGATTTGGTCTGAACTAATTTAATTTTCTCACCATTAGGGTAATTGATTTTTTTGACTTTTTTAGAAACCGGTGTTCGGTCTCTTCGAAAAATTATGTTTAAAATAAACCGGTTAATTGGGTTTTTAGCAAAATATTAAAACGACTGGAAATAATAAGAAAATAGAAATAAAACTTAGTTTAAATACTTTGTGATATATCGGTTTTTAAACCTTTCACCACCAAAAGTGATAATAGTGGGTATATTAACTTTTTTAATTCATGAATTATATTATAGTCTGAGTCGATGTAGCCATGTCCGTCTGTCTGTCTGTCTGTTGAACACATTTTCAAGGTCACAATAATAACTCAAATTCAAAATAGTTATTATATTTTGTTATTGTCCTAAGCAGTTTAAAACCAAAATCGGCAATAGGTCTAATAATAAAGAATTAATAGTCCTATATCTGAGTCAACTCAATATTTTGCGAAAAAAAAACGTTTGTTAATTTTTGCAAGAACTATTTATCAATTATAAATAAAATTTAACAAGGATATAAAGCTAAATAAATTCCATTTCTCTTCCGAGAATCATCTAAATCGGATAAGTAGAAAAGAGCTATAGTCAAAATAATGATATATATATATATATATATATATATATATATATATATATATATATATATATATATATATATATATATATATATATATATATATATATATATATATATATATATATATATATATATATATATATATATATATATATATATATATATATATATATATATATATATATATATATATATATATATATATATATATATATATATAATAGTTTGCTGGTATTAGTTTTTATTACGCTAAAAATCTGTAAAAATAAAAAACGACTATTCGAGGAGAAAATCCCGGCTTCTTCGATATTCGACATTTGAGCTTTTTAGAAAAACCAAAACCGATTTTACCAAAATAACCGGATATTAAAAATCTGGCCGATCACCCTAATTACTATTGATTTATTTTGTTTTATCTATTTAAAAAATTTCAGAAGGGGTCATCGATCAGTTGTTTCGTTTACGCGATCATATAAAAATAACAAAATTTTTGTTAAAAAATTATTCAGCAGTTGTAATTATATTTCCCTTTAAGTATTCTCTTTATATTAGATAACAGGTATCTAATGCTCTCATATATATAATGGACAAAATATAAAAACAATTAAATACGTACACTTTTTTCCAACTTCTTTTCGAAATTCATTCTTAGATGTGGAAAGTCTTTCAGCTATTTGTTACAATTTTGTGGCAAACTAAATAGAACCCCTGTAAAAAAGTAAAGTGACTAGTTTTTGGAACTTAACCTCAAACGTTTAGATTCCAGATGGGCAAAAGTTGAGAATTCATATGAAACAGTTATACTTACACCTGATAATGTTGTCAAAAAATAATCTATAAATGAGGCCAAGAAAAATAATGACGCTTCTGTAGATGCCTATTATCTCTGCACATGTCAAATTCTTGATTTAATCAAAAAAGCCTGAATTGTTGCATCTTGTGTTCCATATTTTGAAGCAGGAAAATATCCCTTAATAAAGGTGTTTTGATAGATAACCGATAATCGCAGCATAAGTAAAAATTCAATCTTCTGTAATGAGTCATTAGCAATACTGACAACTCTTGGAGTTGGGACCCTATTTGATTCGCCTGATTTCGATAAAACTACCACACTTTACAATTTGTCTGTGTGTGGACAATCTTTAACTTCTCCACGGAAACTACCTAAATGGTCTCAAATGTCTTAATTTTTTGTCGAGAGATAAGAAGTAGAATATTTCGCTAGTATAAGAATTTCAAAAGTTTGCTTCAGTCTTAAATGTCCCCAAAATTATATACAGACTCATGCTTCTTAGGAGAATCTTAATATGTAAATCTGTAATGAAAATCAGTCTTTAAGAACGAACACAACAAATAGTTTTCAAAAATAGGTTTTGTACGGATTGTTCGGCATTATCATATCACAAAACGAATTGTAAGGTTAAACATATATTGTAAAAACCCCATCGTTCTCTCTTCAAATGGCAAAAAGACCAATTAGAAAATGTCCAACAACTTGACGTTTTCTTGTCCAAAAGTAATACTCAAATTAGAACCACAAAATCTTATAAATTGAAGACTGTAACTTTTGGAGTAACTTGCGGCTCTTCTCGCAATTCGCATTTCTCTTCAGCTTGCGCCTTACTCTTTATTATGCTATGAATCTATGAATGCTATGAATCTAATGTTGATGATATTCTCTCGGGAAGTTTTGCTATGTAAAAAACTTTATCAGCCCAAACTCCACTTATAAACATCAGCTTGTTACCTCTAAACAAAATAACAACAAACCAGAAGAAGACTTATATTAGAAATATGATATAACTTCAAACTCTCCTCGTTTAGAATTTAACGGTTCAGATCTAGTGGCAAATTTGGTGAATTATGTGGGATCTGCTCTAAAACATGGTAATGTAGAAAATTGTTTACAGACTGATTCCTTAATAGTTCTAGGATGGCTCTCTAAAACACCTTGGTAATGAGAGACTTATGTTGCAAATAGAATTTTTCAAATCCATCGTTTAGTTCCAAATGCAATATTGCATTATGTACCAAGTCACAAGGATCTAAAACTTAAGATCTTTCCCACAATGCTTTCTGGTGGCATGGACCACCATGTTTACATAAAGCTTTACGTTTAATATGTTATATTTTTCGTTTTTTAAGTGCATAAAGAAAATAAGGCCAGATGAATATTAACTCAGAGGGAAATGAAGTTTGCAAACTCTAGACTAATTGTTTTCGCCTAAAAGGCTTTTTGTTATGAAGAAATAATTGTTTAACTAATTCTAAATAATTGGTAATCAAATTTCCCCTGAACCATTAAACCCATTTTTTGATTCGAGTCTAATTATGCGTGTCAATGTTAGACTACCTCGATCGCCTTTATCTTTTAATGAGCGACATCCTTTTATGTTGTCGTCTTTACTTTATAATGAGCGCTATCCTATTATGTTACCAGGTAATTCTCGATTTTCCAAGCAATTTCTTTCTCATTTGCATTATTTTCCAACTCATGCCTCCATTTTAAATTACAGGCATTGACTTAGAAAATCTGTCTAGGTAAAAATATGCTTTAGCACAAAAGCGATTAGGTAAGCATTTGTTCGCTTCATTGGTAGGCATCCCCAAAGGATAGTTGGGGATGCCCCCAGACATTTAGCAGACATTTAGAAAGAATAGTAGGAACATAACCCACCTCAGACCGGAACGTACGTTATTATTACACACCCAATAGTCAAACTGCGCTATCTTCTTTTTATGAATAATGAATTTATTGTATACACTTTCACTTTTTACATTCGTAGCTCAAGAATAAACAGACGAGTACAATCTACCCATCAAAAATCCAAACATGTAGTAAAACCTATAATAATCGCCTCAGCAGTTGACGTTGAGATCTTGATATATATAAATGCATGTTATGCACAAGTTTTCACCGCTAATTGTTTAGCAAGGTGTCACGTTCTTCGGTCATGCATTTCCATGGATACCTCTATAAAGTGTGATAGTTTCCACCACATTTTTTTATCCCCAATCCAGAAGTTATAGAAGCACCATCACTAGCAACCGACAACATCAACAACAAACAACATTATCAGCAACACCCGATGCCAAAATTATTGTAAAAGCCATCAAATCGCTTGCACAAATCCTTTGCGCAAGTGATAATTCGTTATCAGTTGCCTTATAGCAAGGTCAGCCGCATGTCCAAAGAAGAATTTGGACAATTTATTTATAATTAAAAACTGAACATTTAAATGAATTTTATTATTTATAAAAGAAACTTAAAAACTTTAATAATAAACATTTATGAACCACTAATCTACAACCAAATTCATCAGAAAATATTGGTTTAAGGTGACACAAAATAACTCCCAATGAAATAAATAAAAATTAGGAAAAGTGAAAAAACGCCCAACAAAATTTAGAATATTTCTGAATGAGGTATAAATGCCCTTAAAGTTATAAATGAACCCATTGAATGATGGGACTCAATATGGCTGTTACAAACTCCAAAAAAATATTTAATGACAATTTCAACTGTTCGGACTACACCAACAAATATTTTGGAGCATATTTCATACTTTTCATTGGGTCTTTTTTTGAAAAATTGGAACTATTTTTTTTGCATAATTAAAAAACAAAGCTCAAATTTTTGAAGTTATATCATATTTCTAATTGGGGCTTATTTCATTGGGAGTTATTTCCTGTCGCCCTGGATTAATTTGTAAAGTTCGAGTACAAGAGGCAAAGTAACTTTTCACTTGAAGTGTTTAACAGCTTAAATAAAATAATTATTAAAAAATATAAAATTGGAAAACCAATAGAAAAGTCCTTAACTGACGTCCGGAAAGGGACATATTTACAAGACAGTTGTGTCTTTAGTGAAATAATAAAAGATGTGCCAAAAATTAAGAATGTCTGCAATTCCCAAGGGATCCTCTAGAGCTATAATTAAATAAAAAATATAAAAGGACTTTACAATTGGCCACTTAGCGTGGCCCAAGGCTAATTTTTTGTAATGTTATAACATTAAGCAATAATTTTGTTTAAATAAAGAGTAAAACATAAAATAATTGAATAAACTTTATAAAAAACTTGTAAGAATGATATATTCGGATGTGCAAAATCCCTAATAACCTTAACCACAAACATTATGTAAAAGAGTTGAAGATACAACACCAAAAACTTTATTCGTTCATCAGCTTATTATCGAAAAAGGTCCTTATAAAAACCATAGTGAAATATGACAAAAAATTCTTGAAATAACCTGCAAATATTGCTACCGAGCTATACATTTTTTGGCCCATTTAATTAAAAAAATTATTAAGAAAAGAAATAATATACGTACGTGAGAGCTATAGCAATTTATGGACCAATGGTGGTCATATTAATAAAATATTTTGAAACAGTTAGAAAATATGTGAGCCGAATTAAATTATTTATTAGTTTTATAAGTCAAACTTACACTACAAATGGGGTTTTTTTAAAAGTTTTATGAGAGATAACTGATTAGGACAATAAGAAACAATGTGGGAAAATATTATTGAATTCGGATAAATTATCACTAATAATTATTAATTATTATTAAAGTTAAGAATGTTGTGGAAATTTAGTTGATCAGGTATTCCATAATTTTGAGGTACTAGAAAACACTTATTCCGACAATGTACAACAGTTTTTTTCTAAGGATTATTAGATAATGATGATGAGGATTATAGAATAATGACCATTACGATATTTATGTATGGTTCCAAATACCGACTGTCAGAAGTAGGATATTTGAAAAGATCTGATTAATTAAAAATAAAAAGAGAAAATTAAGGAATACGTTGTGAGGATGTCCTTCAGATATAATAGAGGTGCAACACTAATGCATAAGGTAAATTTTTGCAGTAAACTAACTTTATTTTTATGGATACGCTCAACATCCACTTTTTGTTTTATTTTTTATCACCCTCCACACGGACAAGTGGTTAGGGTATATTAAGTTTGTCATTCCGTTTGTAACGCCAAGAAGGAATCATCTCAGACCCAAAACATGTATATATATATTATTGCATCAAATCAAAACTGAATCCGATTTAGCTATGTCCGTCTGTTGTCTGTTGGAAACATTGTCACGCCTAGAATAATTGCCGATTCAATAAAACTTGGCCACATGTTTATTATTATCCTAAGCAGTTTGCTATTTAAAACCAGCTATATCGGTTTATAAGCAAGGAAGTTATAAACCGATATCTGAAACAACCTCAAAATTTCGAAAGTGAACTTTTATAATTTCTTCTAAAAATTTAATTGGACTTAAACAAAAAAAAATAATTTTAGCATACAATTGCACGTGCTTCATCATCGTGCAAAAAATTGTCAACATCTGATTAACAGGAAAAAAGTTTAGGCAATAATATGCAAAGTTTTGATACACGCCAAACTCTTTGTGTCATATGCGCCGCAATTTTTAAGGTAATTTACTGAAATTTGTCACATATGCTCATTTTGATACAAATCCAACGAAGTCATATTGTTCTGGGATCATTAATTGACCAAGCTCCCATATAAGGCACCTTTCCGGAATTTAAAACTTAAAAAAATTTTAAATTTGAACAAATTCTTTTGAAATTAGGCACAATTAATTTTTTAACTATTTTAAATATATGTAATGAATTATATTAACATGGGTCCATATTTTGATATATCTCCCATATAAGGCCCCTTCACGGAATATGATTTATAGCTTATAAAACTTTTAAATTTGAACCAATTCTATTGAAACTTGGCACAATTAATTTTCTAGCTTTTTTAAATATATGTTACAAATTGTATTAACATGGGTCTATATTTTGGTATAGCTTCGATATAACGCCCCTTCCCGGAAAACTGGTTTAAGCTTATAAAACAATCAAATAAAGACTAATTCCATTGGAACTCGGTACAATGCATTTTTTAACTATTTTTAATGTATATTTTTAATTAGAACAATCTCGTTCCTAATTTTGATGCAGCTCCCATATCAGGCCCCTCACCGAAAACAGTTTTCAGCTTATAAAACGAGTAAATAAAGAACAATTCTCGGGATTTTCCGGGAAACGGGTTTGAGTTTAAAACATTTAAATAACGATCAATTCCATTAAAATTTAGCACATAAAGTTTATATTCTTGCATTAACAGAGCTCAATGAAATTTGGTAGAATAAAGGTACATACAAATGTTCTTCCCTAAATGGGGTTTTTAGCCATAAAAGAAAATTTGAAACATATAAGTCCCATAATATTTTAAAACGATGTGGCAACATATGTGATGAAGGGTACATTATTTCTAAAATGTCCCATACAAACTCCCTTCCAAATATCGCTTTTTAGGGCAAAAATCTAACATATACGTTAGTATTTTAATAATAATTGGTCAAATTATGAAAAATATAAGCAAAAATCGATGTGCAAAATTATACGACTCTCTACTTTTAATTTGTAGGTTATAATATTTTTAATCATTTGATTTGATATTATTTGATAATAATTTGATAATATTCGGCATAATTTTGTCATCAGAACCATGCTTTTCAATGAGTTCTCGTTTTTGTCATAAATAAACTAAATATTAAAAAAAATGTTTGGACTTTTAATGGGGATTTCCAAGTATAATAGAAATGTTTATATTATTTTGAGAAGTCTCAATCTGATTTATTGTCTTTTTAATTAAATTTATTGAAATACTCATGTTGATTTGAAAGAAATGCATTCATTCATTTCACTTGGAACTTAATGAGTCTACAAAATTGTGGATAAAAATATTAATGAACAAAAACACAAATTAGAAACAAAAAGTAACATTTGGTTGGTATTTGGTGGTATTATTTTGACCGCAGCTGTATATCATATTTTGACATTTTTGCAGAAATGTGCGCTAAAGTTGTTTATTTTGCAAATTATTTAATTTTTGCTTTTAAATAAAATATGATTGACAACATTTTTTAATGAAATTTATTTAGATCAATTCCGTAATTCTCAGAAAACTTTTGAAAATCTTTAAAAATGTTTTCTTTTTTTTCACTACCTAACTGTTCAACCAATACCGGGGAGCAAAAACTTTTATTACCAAACACTTTAAAACACTGAAAGTCTTTGTAGGTCTTGCAAAGTCCACTAATACTAAAATCGTTTAAGGCATAACGAATCTAAATCAAAGTTTGAGGCCTGTGAGAACTTTAACTCGCCTACACCTTTACTATTCCATTTCAATTTTCATGAAGCACTCTGAGATGGAAGATTTAATTCAAGATTAGAAGTTTTTGTTACATTATAAAAAAACAGAGTAGTAGGAGTCATTAGAATAAGATGATGTTATTATTGTTACTATAATTATCTGTTTACGTGGAGGTTGAAAATTTTTAGAGTGGAAGTCTAGATGTTTCAGCAGGTCTTCTAGATTATTTGGAACAAAAGAAGTTCAAGAGCCAATTTTCTCCATTTTGAGAAAATTGGCACATGTACTTCATGCAGGTCCCACAACCCAAGTGTCAGTTCTAACTGATAATGGACGAATCTCTTTCTCGTACTCTATTCGTCAAGTTAATTAATTGCCGTAATTAGTTTAGTATATTAATAATATTATTTATTTATTTAATTATTTATTATTTATTTAAATAATTTCATTTTCGTTAAAGAAACACTTACTTATTATTTTATATTCCACCTATTTCTAGTTAATTATTTTACACACAGCGCTTAGTGGGGCAGAATCGTTCTTTTAATCAATTTTGTCTGTTTGGATAGTAGAGGAGGTATCTAAAACCTTCACAATTTGTAACAGCATGACAAAGGTTAAAGCCTTAGTCTTTAAACAACAAGCTTGCAGGTTATGTCTAACTCTTACAGTTTTCGGGATATTTGGGTTATTTCCAAAATAAAAAATCTATTCCTCCTCAATTGTGTAGTGTAAAATCTATAGAAAGAAAAATTTTATTTAGAAAATTTATCTTAATAAGTTTACAGCGTTTAAAAATAAAAATTATTATCAAAAATGAAAAAAAAAATAAAATAAATAAAAAAGTGTGTAAAAAGTTCAAATATAAAATAAAGTTTATGAAACAACGTTAAATATAATGTTTTGAAAATAAAAGTTTTTAGTAACAGACAATTTTTATTCTCAATTATAATTGTTTTAAAAAATAAAATAGAAAAAATATTTCTTATTTTTTAATCAACTTTTTGGATTTAAAATGACTTCAACAGTAATTTTGATATTTTGTTTTATGTTTGTATTGTGTTTTAAGATCTGTTTAATATTGAAATGTTGAAACTAATGAAAGTCCATGTTGGAAAGTGGAACATGTGTACGGTGTTGTTATATTTTAAAATACACATACAATAACATTTCTCTATATATTATAGTTCTCTTTGAGGGAAAATAAGCAAAAGGTTGTCAGATTGTTTTTACCTCCATCGCCAAAATCTAAATGCATATCGCCAAAATAAAATTATTTTTTTTTAGAAAAAACCCCAAAAGTCGCCAAATTTATTTATTTCTGTTCTTTATTTAAAATTTCAATATATTTCTTCAACTACAAAGTTAATTTATTTGAATTCAAATCTTGTACAGTCTATAACAATAAAATGAAAAAAATGTTTTTACATTTACAGTTTTAGTACAATTTAATTGATCTCAAAAGTATTAAAGAAAATAATAATTGAACAATTCTATAACATCATATACCTTTTTTTCTGCAGTTTCATTTTCACTGCATTGTATATCATACATTGTATTGGAATTAAATTTTTGTAACATTTTCTTTGTAGGCTGAAATGGATTGCAACAGATTTTATTAAAATTAAATGTCCCAGTAAAGAACTCAGTCCAAGCGATATATGCCAATTTTGATCATTGCAATTTAAATTCACCTACTGATACTTTTGGATCTAAAAATAAGATTAATGAACTTTGAATTACTGAACATTTTACTTGCTTCAGAGAATTTCCACATTTTGATATTGATAATTCATTATATATTTTAAAGATATTTATAAATCCATAGATTCCAAAAGCAGAAAAGAATCCGCCAATATATTATTAATTTATCAAAATTTTCATTCTTGTAATAACGGCTCAAACATTTTGTAGGAAAAAATCTAAATTGTAAAAACGATATGTTCGTACATATTACCTGCATCCATATGATATAAATATCAAAAAGAGTCAATTTCTTTCGTCAGATAATTCTCAAATAATATGTTGAGTAATCTTATTGTTTTCAGCAGTTGAGATTAAAGAGAAGTGATATTTTTACTCCACCCACTGCTCAAAAACTCTTCTTATGGCAGCCCTATAAGATAATCAACGAGTTCTCGATATTTGCACAAGTTTTCTAAAATTATATGAATCAATTCCAATGTTGACCAAATCAAAAGCTCTTTTGTAGAATAAAGTACAAAATGACTATGACTTAAATAGTTGTTTATTTCCTTACGAAAATAGTCAGCATTTTTGGGAATTTTACTTGAGACTTTGGAACAGCATAAATGGAGAGAGTAACAAGTACATTTTTAAAAATAATAATACCGGATTTTCTTGCTTCTGGCGCCGTCAATTCCAAGAGCTAGTAGATTTTTATATTTAAGTAGCTTCTTCTACCGGAAAAATACTCAAAAAATTGATAACAATTTGGTGTTTTTTTATTCAAAAATCTTACACAAATGCTCATTCAATTGGTTTGAAAAATATCGGTAGATTCATCTACCACCAAACTGAAGAAATAATCGCCAATATCTTTCACCAAGTCCTCTAATATTGACGGAGAAACGACGTCCAATCTACAAAGTTGTAGTAATATTTAAAGCATTGCATTAACATATATATGTACTTACGTTTGGCCCAACTTTCATTTTGCCACTCCTTTTTATGATGACGATCCACTTTTATATTATTTTTTTTATTTTTTTATTTTTTATTTATTTTTTTTTTGAAGAAGAAGAAGACGACATTATAATGTTTTATTTTTTTTAAATATTTCTTTGAATAGATTTCTTTTACTTTTCGCCTTGTTTAAATTGTTTCCTTTACTTTTTACTTTGCTTGAATTCCTTCTTTATATTTTCTTTCAAGTTTTTTTTAATTGTACTTTTTACCATTAACTATTCTGACACTTGCTTAACATCAACACACGTTTAAAAAGGTGCCACACATTCCATTTTTTAGTATCAATTTTGACAAAAAAATTCACAAAACAAACAATCCGTTTATTTTTCTTGTATTTTTTGCAAGTGTACAAAATATTAATTATAAATATTAATTGTTTTTATTATTAAATATTAATAGAAAAATTAATAATTTGTTAAATTATAATATAAAAATTTGTTGAAAATTGCCAATTAAATCGCCAGCTAGTCTGTAAATCGCCAACTTGGCATTTGGAAATTATTTGTTATTGTAGAATTTATTTGGGAACCATCTTTAATTTAAAGGAAATTATTTGAAGATAATTATATATTATGTTTTTGAATGTTTAAATTATTGTAAGTCAAATTAAATGATTATAAATTTTGTCAATTTATAGTCTAGGTAGAACAGTGTAATATATAATCATAATCATTCCCACTTAAGGTATTAATCTATTAATTGATTTTTAATTGAAATAAGAAGAAACGAAAACGTAACGATTTTTTATTTAGACCGCATAAAAATTTTAATAAAGTGACATCCTGTTTAAAAATGTGGTTTGCTTTGGATCAAAAATTTCTCCCTAGTATCTCACCGGAAATTCGAGATATATTAGTACATCCTCAAACCCACAGCGTAATAAATAATACTTGGTTTAAAAAGCTCTGGAAATTAAAAAATATAGTTAATTATGCCAAGAATAACAGTAACTGTTGAGCTTAATAGGTTTATTATAGAAAATCTAAAGATTTTATATATGTAAGATTATTTGAGTATCTTTATTAACGCTAAAAATTAAAACAATTTCTAAAAGATTTTGATTAACCGTTAAATTGAAGGGAGAGTAAAATTCAAAATCAAAGGTGTATTTTACTTATCTCTTTGCCATAAAATTAAGTTCATTTAAAATTCTCTTTAGAAAGAAAGCTAGGAAAGTTAAATCAATAAATGAGTATTATAGAAGGGTTAATATAATTTATTTCATTATGTTTAATTCTAAGTTTTTATATATTTAGTTTTAAGTCAAATTTTTAATAAATATGTTTTAAATGTTGTGCTGAATTTAATTGAAGGGATTCCGAAGCAAAATGAGATGCGTAGGTAAAGGAAAAATTGATGGCAAAAAGTATGGGAAAGTTCAGCGCAAACAAGAAGATTATAAAGTTCCATTTTATTTTTATGTATATGTGGTCGGTATTAGTTCTTAAGAGATCATTAAAGTAGTTTCAGTTTTTTATGTTGTGGTGTGGTTATGTGGCTTGTAAAAGCTGTTTGAGAAAACACGCCAGAGAGAAAGTATTGTAACAAAAATGATGATTGTAAGGATTTGTTTCTTTATTGATTCTTTTAAAAGCAATAACAACTGAATCAGGGGGAGAGTTATCCCCCCTTACAAAGGAAATCTTAATTGAAAAAATATCTAAAGACAGTTTCAAAATTAAGTCCCAATCACTTTCTCATTAAACTGTTTAACTGGACAAATTGTAGGAGGAATAGGTGATTGTCATTGAATATCTAAAGAATTATTATATGGAAAATCTATATAAAGTAAATTTTATTTTATTTTCGGAACCATTTTAAACTGACATTATGTAATATATTAATTTAATTTTTTTATAATTGTTATTTTGACATAAAATCTAAATTGATTAATCATGTTTTACAATACCAAGTCAACATGGTAGTAAACTGATTCCACAGTTAATTTATTTTGTCCTTTTTCTGTATATACAAATCCGATAACAGTTGTAACCTGGATGTCAATTTTTATGTTTATGTAAATCACCTAATAAAAAAGTTTACATTAATTAAATTAGTAACTAAAAAATAATTTTATTTATTATGCATTTTGTATAATCATGTAAAATGTAACTGTAATTTGAATTCTTCAATGAAATTGGTTGAATACACTTAAAAAAAAATATGCGCTCCTTAATAGTAAACTAGGAATAAAGCTGAAAATATTCACAACAAATTATGAATTATTATGAATTCTGGACGAAATTCTCATCGTCTTTAAAATGTTTATTTAAAATTTTATTTTCAAACGAACTCTCTTATAACACCTTAAATGGAATTGTCATTATTAATTCTAATTTCGACATTCACACTACAGTGTGAAATTTTCCGTTAATTAATAAAAACTCGTTAAAAAAATAGTCATACAACCCCTTTTAAGTATATCGTTCTACTCAAACTCCATTTAATGATGTCCATTTGGCTGACAAACTGTTTATGTAACGTTGTAATTTAAGAGATTTCTCGATGAAATTTGAGACAAATGATATTTTTGAGCAAGGATACAGCCTATTGAAATTGGTGATAATCGTTCATTATTTAGCCAGCTTACATAGAATTATACTCCCAGAATAGTGATTTTAGTTAATAAAACTCACAGGTACGATTTTTTTATAATAAATTTTGTACAAATAAATTTTTTATCAGTCAATTTAATGATGATCGATTCACAAACGGTCATAAAGGTGTTGCTGAGCATAAATTCGCGATTCAGAAAAAAATGTGAACTCTTAGTGAGACTCCCATATTCACATTATAAAAAAACATTTTTGTTTTCTTTTGAAATACTGCAATCACCATCACTATTTTAAAGAACAATAATAATTTAAAATCCAGTTTCACTGGGAATAACGTTATTAAAAAATCACGGTACCACTCATCTCTAGCGTTTAGTATCAAATACCGTTTTTATCCGGCTATTGCGTTCTTACTTATTTAGTTATGTAGTTAGCAACAGTTCGAAGTTAATTAAATCCAAAATAACGTCCAAAGTATATATATTTGGTTCTTCCTATACAAAGACAATTCGATATAAATTGTAGTACAAACAAAACCTTTTTACTTGCATTCAATGCTCATGACTCCTTACAACTAACTATTATTCTAAGTGAGCGACTAAATTTGTCTAGTAAAACTGTTGCTACTACTTGAGACAGTAATTTAGTTATTGGATAAATAATATTTTTTATCAGGCTATCTCCCCCTTGATCCCATTCGTTCTAGATTTTGTCCAGCAAAACTGTTTTTCAGACAAGTGGTTAGGATGAAATTTAATTACTTCTTTAGTTATCCTATACTATATAATTGCTTTATATGGGGGTTGCGTCTCCTTCTGAACCCATCCGTCCTATATTTTGTTCAGCTATTCTCGATGTTATAGTTTTTTTAGATATTCGATAATCAATATTTGCTTTGTATGGGGTGTACTCTATCTTCAGGTCCTGTCCAACTTACGTTTTATCCTGTACAACAGTTCCTTGAGAAACTATTTGGAACCAAATATTTTTATAGTTCTTTAGACATTGATAAAATTTGTTTTGTAGTCATATCGGAATTTTTTATATCCTATGTTAATTTCAGGAATATTGGGATCATTCTGTGAAAATTTAAGTAAAGTTGACCAAGCCCTTTAGGATTTCATACCTTAGGTACACGCATACATACATGCATACATAATTGATTTTTTTGCAAACTTTGATATTCAACTAAAATTTTGGTTTATCAAATTATCTCTATGAAATTATGCATATAAGTAGACCTTCTGATACTTAACTGAAGTTATATTTTAATTAATTCCGTATTTCCAATTATTTTTCATATTTTTCCCAGAGATAGCTTATCCGTACAATATTTTTTAGGTATTCACTCACAGAAGCGTCTCTGCCTGAACCGGCTAAGATATAAAGATCGTTTTAAATATTTTCATTTTCATATTTTCAGCCGTGTGAATGCTACAGATTCATTTTCATTTCATCAACTCTGTGCGTTACATAGTCCGAAGGGCATCACGTTAAACTGTCAAAACACATCAATATAACTGAAGGTAGTTTTTTCTTTGTCCAAAATCTCAACCAGCCAATGTTCGATTTGTAAGTCCAATGTCGAAAACAACTTTGTTTGTAACTATCTTTCATAGTGATGTTATTCGGGTTTCTGTAATCCACGCAGAACTTAGTACTGCTGAAAGAAAAAAGGACTTATACACATAAGTTCACTAACAAATATCACTTTACCATCTATCGTGTTAATATGTTTTTGTGTACATCTATGTATATATTGTATATTTTTGCTATTTTATATGTTATTTTTAATGGTACCAGTTAGCAGCCTACGGCCGGTAATTTGCTGCTAAGTGGTTTTTAAACTGAAAAATAAATTTTTAGGTAAATATATATTTATTAAAATTAAATTTTAATGCTGATTAAATAATTTTTGATTTGTTTCATGTAATTAATCCAAATACAATGTTTGTATTCTATTAATTATTTCTTTTTCAGAATAATTTGATTTTAATTTTAAGAAGAGTATCTGTTTTACCACGAGATAAATTAATTAGAGCTTCGGATGCTTTTATTGCATTCGAAGTTAACTTTAACAAAAAGATGACGTTCATACGGTTTTTGCGTTAAAACTTTTCCGAAATTGCATGCTTCGGTTTTTGCGTTAAAGCTTTTCCGAAATTGCATGCTTCTGCAATTATTAAATCCAGTGGTTCTTTTACGATAAATTCGGAAAATAGTTCTGGCGACTATCTCTCTTGGCCTGTTTTAAGGGACCCATTTAACGCTCTTTACCCTTTGTCTCAGTAATATTGAGAAACTATGTCATATTTTATGGAGGTCTTATCTATGGGCTGCTTAGAAGAGTCCTTGTATATTGGTTAACAATAAACTTTAGATGATACGTCAGCAGGTCTTAAAAGTTGCCTTTCGGCATTAGCGATATATAAGATTTCGACTCAGTATTGCGATTCTATTATTAATTTACATTATGCGAGCAAAGTGTCAAAGATAAATTTGTTTTAACGGTTTGGAAAGATTTTGACGCATTTCTTACGGTAAGGATCCAAACTTTAGGTGTCTTCGTGATAGGGAAGACACTTCCTGGGGGAAACTCCCCAGATTGAAATGGCTTCGGCATCAAAAAAGTGCACCATTCAACCTTGAATTTATCAAGTGCTTCTGTTCTTTGTAAGAATAAAGTGCATTTTTAGCGTGATTGTAAACGCTTCAGGAATCTTCCAATCTCCAAAATTTCCATTGTAAACCAATCGATTTCTGCTACAGCTCGAAAGCTTTGTTCTTTGCACCCTAAGATTGATATGAGGACTGCGATATTGGTCTTGCCTCATATTTCAGGGAATTTTCCTTTATTCAATGTTGAGGGTAAGTAACTTTTGACAATCGTCGTTTGGCAGGTTGACAGTTATCCACAAATAATATTAGGACAAATATGCCGAAATAATTGAGGAACTTGGGTCTCCAGAAAATAATCTTCGGTTGGATCATCACCGATTTATTACAGCAATCTACGTTGCAGGTATATACGAACCTGGTAAATTTTTTGGAAAATATGAAGTCTGTAACTAGGCTATCTTCTTGTTACTTGCCTCATCACACGGTCATGAAATTGGATAGCAAAACTACCAAGTTGAGAGTAGTTGACTTCTAATGAATTGAGTCTTAACGATTGTCTTTATGTCGGACACACTTTGCAAGGAAATTTGGTTTCATTATTTAGATTTCTCCGGAGGGATATTAAGGAGTTTGAATTATAACCGTGACATTTAGGATCAATTGTGATCCTTATCTGGTAATACACACTTTATTGCAATAATCTAATGATTGTGGGAATTAGCATCCAATTGCTTCGTCCATTCTTTATAAATGCGTGTACGTTGGCGAAGTATTAACCGGTACTCACAATATCTAAGTTGCTTTAGTCGCTCGTGATCAACTTTTGTCGAAGTTATTTCAGCAGGATTCAAATTTAGGATATGGACTTCAAATGAGAAATTTGAATATTATCTTAAAATATTCTTTCGTGCCCGTTTAGTAGAGTAGCGGAGTAGTAGTTCCAAAACTATTTGGAACTCACTACTTGAGCGAAATTGAATTCCCTTACGTCTGGTTTACTTGTTGGACTGATTCTACGATCGGCTTGCGATTCCGGCTTTTGATTTATATGTGGTATGTGTTACAAACGACTGGTTTTGTGATGGATGACAATTGCAACGCGATGTACTCAGGAATGGCAGCATTACCTCCTGAGCAGACCATTCTGGAATTGAATTTTTCTCGACTGATAGTGTAGACTTCGCTGTAACTTGATATTAAAATCAAATTTGTAGGTCTGCTATGTATTTTTCGTACATTTCTCTACAACACCATTAATTTAGAGGTGTTTCGAAACTATCTACCGGATAGATTCTTATCAGCATTTAATCGCTAGCTAGGAGGGGCCAAGACAATGTTTTGGATGACACAAATTTGTTGCGCGTCCCGTGAATTGGATAGGTAATATAAGACTTTTATATTGGAGTGTCGAGCCAGAATGTGTTCCACATTCGGTTTTGATAGCCTCTCGTGTCGTTTTGTTTCCGCTGGAACTCCTCACATGAGTTTTATGGGAAGCCGGTGGAAGAAGTTTTATAAATTAATTTTCTAAGAGAGGTCCACAATGTGAAGTATACCCTTGAGGTACTTTCAACAGTTATAGATCGTATTGTTGCTTGTCTTAATTCTCAACCACTTTGTCCCATGAGTGATGCTTCTAACGATTCCGTGGCTCTCACCCCTAGATATTTTCTTATAGAATCGTCTATATTAGCTCCACCAGAACCTTTAATATTCGATACCAACCTCAATTTAATTAATATATATCGGAAAATAAAAGCCTTAACTCAACACTTCTGTCGTAGGTGAAACGAAGTAACGATAACCATGTTCTTGTTACCACACCGTAAATGAAGTGGTAAAGCGACCAATCACGAAACTGGTCATTCTGACTAGTTAATTTTCTAGTACAAAATAGGTTATTACTTTTTATTATTTCCGAACGGGAAAGGCGTCGTAGTAGAAGTTTCAGTTGGGGTGGAAAATACACTACCGCCCCTCGTGCCATCAAAGGATTTTGAGATGTCAATTGTACGTCATCTAATGGGGGCAAAATCATTAAGTGGTGATGCTTGCCACGTCATCAAATGATTTGGCATTTAAAGATCCAAACAATCTGAGGACGCATCAACACAAAATCCTGGACTAGTTCCAGGTGCCAAAAACCGAAAAAAAAACCCATCCACGTCTTCGTCGCACATGCCTTAATGTCTTGCTAGAAATTTAAGGAAATGCCCCACGAGAAGGGGATCCGAACCGTTTTACTTCACGGGTATTGTTCCCGATGCTTCTCGCCACTGCATATTACGCGGGACTGTAAGAGCAAGGGGAAATGCCGTATCTGTAAATGCAAATATCACTCTTTGCTTCATTCCACCCAGCACGATAAAGCAAAAAAGTCGACGAAAAAACGCGTCACCCAAGCTCGTCGATCATCCGCCTACAAATGATTCGATAGTTTCGCTGTTTTTACCTACTTTTATTACCCATTCATCCACGTTAGAGGTATTACTGTTCGGTTTGGGCCACGTTGGATCTTTGCTGTATCCGCTGCTGTATCTGCAAAACTTTCGTAAGAAACCTCAAACTTTCGACTTTTTGTTATTTTAATTTTATTTACAAAATTTAAGCAATCTAGCCAATAGGCCGTATTCAATTACAAGTTTCTACTTAATCATAATAAAATTTTCAAAACAAAAACTTAATAGTTAATTTTAAATATAATCATAGTAATTTTAACAAAGATTATTTAAATTATATACATTTTATAAAAATTTCGATCATATAATAAAATTTCAAACATAATTGAATAAAAAATAATGCTTAAAAAGCCCCAACTAACTAATTTAAGTAAACAGAAAAAAAAATATTTTGATAAATATTAGAGTTAATCTAAATCAAAATGAAACAACTCGCACTGTTAAGAAGAGCAATAAATTATGATCATATTAATAATCAAGCTAAAAATAAAGTTAGATTCAAATCTAATTTTAAAGAAATATCAAGCATAATATAGATAACAAAAACATGGCTGCGAAAAGAAAAACATCATTAATTGATCTCGTCTTAAGAAATACAATAAAATAGTAGTGAAGTATAAAAATACATTTATAGAAGAACTATTCGGCAAACCGAACTTCCGATATCCTTAGCTCGGTAAGTATTCATTCCATTCATGATCCCGTACAGCGGCTACTCTTAATGGTTAAGGTAATGATGATGAGCAATTTAGTTTAACTGTAGATTTAACTACTACCTTTCAGAAAAGTCATTTTAAACAGTTTTCACTTGTTTTACTAATTTAACATATTAAGCGTTAACATTTTGTATGAGAAGTAATGTTTTTATTTATTTTATTTATTGAATAACATTCTTTTTACCTTCTGAACTGGTGAAAATTCAGTTAATAGTTTTTTAATTCTTATAATTTATTTCTGATTTGTTAGGTTTACTGGATAGTTCTTCTTTAAATATATTTTTCTTGATTAGTGAGTTTATACTTAATTACTATTTTTCTTGGGTATCTTAAGATAAGTTCAATTAATGGTGTTCTTGAGTTCGCACTCGTTTTTTTGTTTTCTAAAATATACTTGATATTTCTTTAAATTTAGATTTTAATACACCAACTTTATTGTTTACTTGATTATTAATATGTCTTAATTAATTTGAAATTATTTAACTTTCTGAGATTTATCAATATTATAAAGTTTTTTCTGTTTACTTAAAATAGTTTTGGGATATTTCTTTTTTTGCATTATACACAGAATGACAAAATTGTGGTGGAGGAGGGCATAAAGACTGCATATTCTAATATTCAACCTATTTCAATACTATAAATGGACGTGTGCAAGAATTCCCTCGGTTTCTTGTTTTACGAGGTATTTATGAATTAAACTTTTACATATGAATACGATTAGTAACGATCATTAGCATATGTTTATACACTGCAATGGTTGCGGTGATGTTTGTAACATGCTGAAATGTAGTGTTACATTCATCTTTAAGAATACGTTTCGATTCAGAATTACAATAAGATATTTATTTTATAAAAATATTTTGATATAAATAATTTGCAGTTGTATGTAAACATGAACATGTGATTTTAGTTTATTATAGAACATTTTTATAATTAAAATTTCAGTTTTATATTTATTTAATTGTTCAAAACAATTTTTATTGATTTCTGTTTCTAAATGCTAATATTAACATGGGGCTTAAAGCAAAATTTATTTATTAACAAAAAATCCTGCATTAGGATTACTATTGGGTGAAATTGCATTTGGAGGTTGTTGTTGACTACCTATTGGCTGTTGATTTCGTGTAGAAGTGGCATATAGTTGTTGCTGGAAACTATGATATTGTTGAGCATATTTTAAGTCATTAGTTGTTGGTTTATAGCCCATATTGTTAGAACCTGAAATAGGTCCACCATTATTGCTATTGGGTATATTGCTGTTTAACATAGAACTGTTTGCTGCCAACATTACAGAATTTTGCAGGGAATTTGAAGAAGAATTTTGATCATTTATTGTGTTGCTATTGTTGGGTTGCGGAGGATTATTTGAGTTAAGATTATTGGGATTAAGACTGGATGGACCGTGTGGCATTCCCATAGGATGTTTGTTATTTTTCTGTTGGTATATGCCTGTCGCCGTGTTATTATTAAATATACTGTTCGAGGGATCGTTGCAATCTAATGATTCATTGTCATTGTTAGGAAATATGTTGTTTCCTAAGCCATTGGGGCCTATATTTGCCATGGCAGGATGTTGCATGCGTGAACCAGAATTCATTCCAACTGCTGACTGCAACCCCCCTTGGCGCATTGGCCGCATGCCTCTGAGCATCGGTGTATGAGGTACAGGTATGTTCATAGGATCATGGTTGGGCGCAATGCCAGGTCCGTTTTGTAATTCATCTTGATCGTTACATCCGCCTATGGATTGACCCATAGCTGACATTTGATGGCAATTTCCAAAGAAATTTATTTGATTCATCGCGTTCGAATTTACTCCCATATTGTTTGAATTTGACATTTTATTTAAATCATTTGTACCATTCATGACAGGCATGTCTGGAGCACCGGCATTTGGTCCGCCACCACCACTAGCATTTCCTAACATTTGAGGGTTAGCGTAGCGTTGAAGAAATTCCAGACTAGGAGCAACTCTTATATTATTATTGTTATTTTGTGGCCTTACTGGCATATATTGAATGGTATTGGGAGTACTTGCTTTAACTTGTATATTAGGCGATACATTAAAGTTTCCAAAATTGGCAGACATGCGATGGTTCATCATACGATGTGAGGGTAACATGCCTGGAAATCCGTCTCTTAGGCCCATACCTTGATTTGCATTAAAACCAACTGGCATATTCGGTCCACACATTTTTGGATTCAATAACCTCTGGCAAATTGGACCATTATTACCTGCCATTATATTGCAATTACCAGAACCAAATGGTCCAGGGACATTGCCAGGTCCACTCCCGAGGTTAGGAATACCAACATTTCCGCCACCATTTTGATTACAATGATCCATGCCTGAGTCAACTGGTCCAGTCATCATTGGACCACCTATTAGACCATTCATATTAATGTCATTAACACCTGGTCCACCTATTAATCCGGACATATTATTCGGCGAATTATTCACATTTCCCGAATTTAATCCCACACCACCCCCTGTTAATTGTTGTGACATTTGGGCTAGTGATGATATGGGATCAAATGTGTTCGACAATTTAGTTTGATTACTTCGGTTACTATTTGGATTTAAAGGCATATTATCGGATCGTCTGCAAAATTGGGGAGGCATTTGTTGCAGATTTTGGCGTTGCTAAAAATGAAAACAAAAAATAATTTATTTAACAATGATACATAAAATATTATAATATTAACAGTCTCTTAAAATTATTTTTTATAAAAAACTTTAAAATTCTACAAATCGCTTGACATTCATTCTATTCTCTGAAAGTAATATTAACTTGATAACTTCGTATAAATTTCATATATAAATATATGACATATTTTGCGATGAATAGTTTCTTACACTACATTTGAAAAAAGTATCAATGAACAAAATATTTTGTTATTTTTGGTAGATTATTTGGTATTTGTTTTTTATATTATAAACACTTAATAGGAAAATCATTTATTATTTAATTATACACAGTTAATTTCAAAATAATTGCACCAAAATGTCAAATTGTCACCTGTCAAAATAATAGCACAATTTCTCTTATACTTGGAAAAACATGAACAGTCCAAAAAATTGTTATAACATTTATTATGCTTGTTTCTCTAATTTATAATTAACAAATACTGGTGTCTGCTTAATGTTTGTTAACGTTTATTTTTGTATGATCCAGCATAACTCATGATTCAGTTGTAGAAACTTTTTAGCTTCAATTACTTTAGGTAGAACGCGTGCATTTAGATAAACAAAATTCGAATTATATGATCTAGAAATTGATAATCATAATAATAAACTTGCAAACATTTGTTTCATGGTGAAATTTGATAAAAACTTTGGTACCCGTCATCACATCCATTTACTCAGGAAGATTATAACAAACTAGTAATAAAACGAACATTTTCAAAACTCATTACACATAAAGGCACAAATATGTAAACACTTTTTATATATTCCTGAAAACAAAGATTTCAAATTATTGAGGTATATTACACTAAACTTCGAAAACTACTAAACTAAAATCCTTATCTATTTTACTTCTTATTGTTTTTAATTTTTGACAGAATGTTTCCAATCTGAAAATAGCTCTTGATCTTATCTTTGAAATAAAAAAGAATGAATATTAAACCACTAATATATAATATAAACCACCTAAAATGAATAAAAACATTCCATGGGTTTTTAAAATTTCTTCATTTTTTCTCTGTCTTTTACGGCATTTGAAAACTTAAAAAAGTGTAGCGTGGAGTCTTCCTATTTCAATAACATCGGACGCGTCCCCAGGTGGTGAATAAGGGGTTTTGGGTGAATATCATATTCTACTGCCAACCTACAACGGTTTTGAAGACTAAGCCATTGTTTACTGTAGAGTATAAATTACATCCAATCCTGGAATCCCACAGATACCCGCGGACCAACCGAAATAGGAACACTTTTAAGGACAAGGTGGTAGGCAGCAGTGCTGAGGTTCTGAATGATCTGTTAGTGTTTTAAAAGAAACTGATAGCTAACAGCTCCCCTCCAATGCCTATGACACGGGTTGGTTGTAAGACTACACCTAGTCCGTGTATTCCCCCACTGCTCGCGATGGTCTTTTTATTACGTGCATATTCGTGGGAAAAGGTAAGGGAAAGACCGTTCTTCACTCTGTCACTCCTGCTGTGAATTTGGTTTTGAACAGACTTGTTTTAATTCGAGTGCGGATAAAAAGTTTGTGAAAATCGAAAAAGTAAAAAAGTTGAAGAGTTTATTAGTGCGCGTTGCCTTTTGGTTTTGTTGTTTTCGAGACTCCCCTGGACATTGTCAAAGAAGTCTCAAAAGCTCCGGCCAAAGGTAAGGTTAGGTACGAACTAACCTGGTCAGTTATGTCTGATAAGACTTTTTGCGTGGTATTGCCATATTGTTCGGTTATGCGGTTTGTGCATCTGCTAAGCTGTGAGTTGGTGTTTTTGCTGTCATCTACTGTTAGACATTAGGTGGGTGACTCTGTTTCGCTTGATTTCTGCTACCACAAGGTAGGTGGAGCTTTTTCATTTTTTTTATTTTGTTGAATTTGTGGTTGTGGGACATCTGAACCAGAATTATGCCGCCAGAACGCCGGCGTAAGAAGGGCAAGGGTGACGCGTAGGATTTGTCGGTAGTGCCAACCGACGAGACGATTGGGTCGCCGCCAACTCCGGTGAGCGCGTAAGGCACACGGAAACCGAGCTTTTTAGTTCGGGGCGGACACTGAGGACGGGAAGCGCTTTTAGTCGCTTGCGACCCGTGCTGCTGCTCCTGTTGTTCTAGGTGCCGGAAGTCGGACCCACTTTGGGTGTTCGAATACATGAGTTTAATCCGACTCGTGACGGTTGTGCTGTCATCAGGACCCAGTCCGTAGTTGAGAGGAAAAAAGTGGCTGCCAACGCGAAGTTTGAAGAGGTAGGGTTGAAGGTTTTCGTTAGGGACAAGCTCGGTCCGAAAGTGGTGGTTCAGAGGGTGCATCCGGAGATCACCCCGAATGAATTCATGGAGGAGCTTTATACTTGGAACTTCAAGCATAAGATGACTCCTGAAGCGTTCCGGAAATCTGTGCGTCTGGTGACTGGTCCATGGAAGCCCAAGGGTAATCCTGTGAACGTAGTTCTGGAAGGATGTAGTGAGGCCATGCAGCTATTGCTGGACAATGACCGGTCCTACATCAAGTGGTTTAGTTTCCTGGTGAGACAGCATGATGCGGTTCCCAGTTGCTTCAGGTGCCTGGACTTCGACCACATGGTTCGTGAGTTCATGATGAAGGAGGAGGTCTGTCGTTTTTGTGGACAGGCAGGTCATAGGGCCTCCCGCTGAACGAACAACGTATATTGCAGAAACTGAGCCTTTAAAAGGACTCCCGTCAGGTATAAAAGCATCTCGACCTGTCCTGTGTATAGCGCAATTGTCGCCAGGGCGAACGCACGCCACTAAACTGGAAAGGCAATTGAAGATAATTCAGCTGAACTGTCAACGATCGTATGAAGTGATCTACGAACTCGGCCAGGCAATACGTGACGCGGGTAGCAACGTTAGAGGATTTCCGGGGGGTATGCGAGTTTATACTGACAGCGGGCGAAACTCTGCAATAATAGTCAACGATGAGGACGTGGACTGTACCTTGGTTAGGAGTTGTCAATGGGGGTGTGTCTCTCTGTTAAGGGGCACTTTGGTAGGATGCTGTTAGTCTGCATATATTGTAGGTTTGGGAGACCTCTGGAGCCTTTTCTTGGATATATGGATTCGGTACTACTCCTTGTGAGTAGTTATCCTCTAATCCTTGGTCTAGACGCAAACGCATGCTCTTCAATGTGGTTCTCGAAAATGGGTAGGTATGCTCCTGCTCATGAGAACTATCGGCGAGGAGTTATGCTTAGTGAATGGCTGGTAACGAAGTGTCTCGTTGTTTTCAACGAGGCCAGTGATCTATATACTTTTGATGGTCCTGGAGGAGTTAGCGACATCGTCGTGAATCGCAAATGGGGTTGCGGATACGACCTTTGACTTTAGGTGGAGTGTGTGTGACAACTAGGAGTTAGCGTCACAATCTCATTGAGATTGTGCTGAGCTTTCGCAGACGAACTTCGGGATTGGACCCTGTTCGCAGGTGGAGGGACCGATACGCGAACTGGAACATTTACTCGGAATTTGTTAGGCAATAGGCTTTGGTTATGCCGTTTGATGACTTTAGGACACTTACGATTAGCGACCAAGTAGAACGGATTGATCAGTCATTTGGTGAACAGAGGAGCTAGATCAGATGATGATTTCCAGAGTGCTCGTCGTATCGGTTCGTCTGAACTGGTATCTCGGGAAGCTGACTTCCGTTCTGCTTTACGACGATATAAGGACAGAATTGTTAGGGATAAGGAGGACGATTGGAGGAGTTTCGTACGAGAAAATAGGGATGATCCTTGGGGTACGGTTAACCGTATTTGCAGGGGAAAGAATAAACGTGAGGCAGACCTTTCTCTCCTTCAAGTTCGCAATTCAACATTTTCTTCTTGAGAGAATGTACCAACGCATTACTGGGAGTGCTAATCGGTTCCGCCCTTGGAATTATTAGGGAGATGGTTAATCTTTTAAACTTGGAAAGCTCGGAAGTTTCCGACAGTGTTTACCGAGTCAAAAGCAGGAAATCGCCGGGTATTAATGGTATAACTGGAGAGATGTATAAAAGCATCTTTAAGGTCATACCCCAGTACTTAGATTCAGTCTTTGGGAAGTGCATTAGCGAGAGCCATTTCCTCGAAATTTGGAAGATTGCTAGAGTTGTAATCCTCCTTAAGTCTCCCGATAGGGTGAGGAGTAAACCCCGCTCATATTGGGGCATCAGTCTCCTTCCGGTACTTGGAAAAGTATTGGAAAGGATAATGGTTTCTCGACTTAAGGAGTGTTACAACGAAGGCCCTTCTGAGTTTCAGTTTGGTTTTAGGGAAGGTAGGAATGTAGAAGATGATTGGCTGCACGTCAAGAGTAGTGTTGGCGGCTCATCTGCCAAATATGTCTTAGGTATATTGGTTAATTGTAAGGTTGTGTTTGACTATCTCTATTGAGATAGAGTTCTAGCAAGATTAGAAGAAATAGGCTGTAGGGAACTAGAGTTATGGAGGAGCTATTTTAGGAACATAAAAGCTTGTGTGGTTGGTGCCTGCGACACAGTTTGGAAGGATGTTGTACGTGGTTTTCGGCAGGGTTCCATCTGTGGTCCATTTATTTGGAATCTCATAATGGATCCTTTGCTGAGATTACTTGCATGTTCGTTCAAGGTGTACGCATATGCGAATGATCTGCTCATTTCAGTCGAGGGTCAGTCTCGTGTTGAACTTGAGATGAAATGTGAGCAGGCACAGCATGATGTATGTGAGTGGGGCGATCGTTCAGGCTTCGTAGTGGCGATGGACAAAACTGAGATGATACTACTCAAGGGCAGGTTATCTCATGGTCGCCCCCCCTCATTCGGTGTGCCAACGTTAGTCTTAGATATGCGACTCAGGTCAAATGTCTGGGTATAACGGTGGGCAAGAGGTTGAATTTTTTGTTTCATTTTCCTCTCGTACGGGACAAGCTGACTGCCGTAGTAGGTAAGATTAGGCGCATCCTTAGAAGTAGCTGGGACCTAAGCAGACGTACTGTTCGTATCATTTCGTTGCCTGTGCAACGTTTGGTGCTCCTGTCTGGTACGAGACAGTTATGTCTGTTGTTGGCAGGAACAAGGTCTTGTCAGTTTAGGGAGTAGCTATGTTAGTATGTGTGCCAGTGTGTAGAACCGTTTCGAAGGATGCTCTTCAGGTTCTGTTAGGTGTAGCACCACTTGACTTGGAAGTGATACGACGCGCTATCACTTTTAAGATCAAGAAGGGACTACCACTTCTAGTTCATGATTGGATTTCTGCGGATGATTTGGTTTTTGTTAGGAGAAATAGAATCAGTAGTGGAGACAACCCCGATATGTGATCACCCCTCGTGGTGCTCTCTGTCGTGTGCTCGTGCTCCTTGTGTTGCTGTTGCCTGTCCCCGGTTTGTGGATGGCAGTTTTGGAACTGTTGGCTGCTGGATCTTCGGCTCCACTTCGCTGTTCCCGTTTTGCTGCTGCCGTCTTCATGACGGAATTCGCCTTTCTCCTTTGCTGCCCTTTTGCTGTTCAACATCGTCGTCTCCTTTGCAGTCATCACCACCTACCTTGTTGCTTTGTTGTGTGTCTTTCGTAACGTTTGTCGTTGTCCATTCCAGGTGTCACACCATGTGGCCAAAGCCTCGTCCGTGAGGGCGCTGTTCTATGTCGTGTTGTAAATGTTGTCCAATTGTATGTGTATGTTGGTATGTGGAGCGGTTGGCCACCTTGGAGAGCTGTGGTTTAAACCTAAATCGCGGGAAGAGTCTAGATTATTAGGCTCGGTGTGGAGATGCATATACAACCGGGTGCCGTGCCCCAAAAATCGACAGGAGTTTTAGATAGGCTCCGCTCTTAACCAAGGGGGAAGTCATGTTCAAATACATGGCTTCCAATTGGTACTCAGGTTTAGCAGTCTGCTGCATTTGGGGGCGCTGGTAGACGCATTGTATTCACACAGTGCGAAGAGCAACGTGAGGTAAGGTCTACGGAAACAGGTACTCACGTTAAAGGCTTCGTCGTTGTTCTCCTAAGGTCTTCATTAAAGAAGTCGCTAAGAGGGCTAGATCTGGCGATGATCAGTTTCTCCCTGTTGCGAAGAGAGCTGGTCAAACGTCGACAAATCCCCACAAAGGCAATCAAAAGACTGCCGGAGGGGGAGTTGGAGCAGATGACGCATCGGAACTGCCATTTCGGCCAGTCGTTACAGTATAGATTCCACCGCTCATGCAATCGGTAGAATGAGAGTCCCATTACCCGCCAGTGGAAGCTACTGTTTCCAATAGTCTGTAAAGAGGTACAAGGAAGAGACTTCAGTTTTGCAATGGACCAAAAGCTTCTCGATGGGGGGATAGCTTGTTACGGTTTGGGCACTATCAGTATTCGTTACACGAAACCTGACGGGACCAATGAGGCTGCAAGTGATGCAAATAAACCTGCATCACTGTGAAGCGGCCTCAACTGAACTTGTGGCCCTAATACAAGAGTCCTGGATCAACAACAACAGGGTCATGAGTATTAGGGTCACGGGATATACATCTACGGATGAGAAGATAAGAACTTGTATATTGTCGAAGGATGAGCTGAAATTAATGATTCTGAATTCTTATAGTGACGGAGATCTGACAGTGGTCAAGGGGGAGATGGGCGACGGCAGGGCAATAATTCTTCTGCATATATGTCCTACGATGCTGCGGATACCCTGGGTGTAAAGACGCAAAGTCTGGTAAATATGGCCAGACAAAGAGGCACAAAGCTGGTTGTTGTGGTCCTTGACCACATGCAGGACATAGGTATGGGACGGCACGGTTAATACGTGACCAGAAGGCATTGAGCCTATTGCTCCATCACGATCTCAGTTGTGCCAGAACTACTCTTATTGATCGCGGCAAAATCTGTTCATTGTCTGCTGCAATGGGCGTTGGGCGGCCTCCTTACACGACATTCATACTGTAACTTGAAAGCGGAATTTAAGGCGTCTCTGTGAATGTCGTTCAAAGCTGTCATATACGAATTCTTATCCACAGGATCTTGCATATATCTATGATCCAAAGGATCTTGCATATATCTTTGTATGCTATATTCGTATATACGAATATCCTTTCTTTCATGCCTCGGCGGTAACTCCAATTGCGTAATATTGAATTTGGGATGGTTTTTCCGATTACATACTAAAAGGAACTGCTTATTTAGCATTTCATTATGTTCCTTCATTAGAAGGATCTTTGTTTCCTCATGTAGGTGGTGAATTGAGGACATTTGTACACAGCCCGTTATGGTTCTTAAAGCTGCATTTTGACAGCTTTGGATTTTTTCAATGCGTATCACTTAGCGATGGTGTCCACATTGGAGCAGCATAATTTGCCACTGGTCGGCAAATCGTTTTATATGTAGCTAATAAGGTTTCTTTGTCCATACCCAAAGTACTGCCGGCTAATGCCTTGAGGACCTTATTTCCACTTCGCATTTTATGCGTGAGTGTAGTAGCATGTGCTCAAGAAGTGAAAAGGCTATCAAATGTAACTCCCAAAATTTTTGCGCGGTTAACTGTCGGAATTTGTACTCCATCGACAGTGATGTCGAAATTCATATTTACCTCTTTTGTCCAGGTGGTGAAGAGTGTTGCAGTTGATTTCACTTGTGAAAGTTTTAAGTTTCGTGCAGTGAAGAAGTTGTGGATTTCACTGAGATAACCATTTACCAAACCACATAGTTCATCAACTATATGGCCCGTAGCCGTTACCGTACAGTTATCTGCATATGTTATCACGTCAACTCCGGGTGGAGGCGCTGGGAATTTCGAGAGGTAAAAATTAAATTCAACAAATGACTGATGTCCACTCAAATAATTCACAATCCATCTCTTTATACTTTCCGACAATGTGGACTGCAGGATGTCCTGGAAGAGAACCGTATCTCACGCTTTTGGTAGGTCAAGAGCCACCATGATTGTACGTCACAAGGTTTTTGTTGATTCAAACCATGCGCGATTTGAGTGGTTGCGGCTGTTAATGCTGTTGTTGTGCTGTACATTTTGCGGAAACCATGCTGGTAGCGAGCTGCTGTAGGATGACATTTTAGCTAGGGGAGGAGAAGAGCCTTTGCGACAGGAGACAAAAGGGAAATCGGCCTGTAGGATTGTCCCTCATTCGCATATTTCCCAGGTTTTAAAATGGCAATGACTCTGAATGCTCAATAAATTATCGGCAAAAAGCTCGCGAGCAATTTTTACAGTCGGAAATGGTTTTATCTGCAAACTTAATCGCAACCTTATCATCCTTCTTCTTGGGATTAGAGATAGATCGGACAGTCGACCACAATTTATTTACACCAGTATTTAGGTTGCATTTATTAAGGTGATAACCATTTATTCCGCTTGTCCTCATTTACCAACCTGCTGATTTCACTGTTCAGCTGAGCAATCCTAGGGTCACTGGAGTTGGTATTGCGGATATCACCACGCTTATCTGCGAGTCTCGCTGCTTCGGCAATCAAATGCGGACGCACTACGTCCCTGACGGCACGAAGCGAGCGACTGCTGCGTTGATGGCCAGCCACCGCCAGTCTGCGACTGATGAGGTGGCTGCTGAAATTGTGGTGATTGTGTTGGGTAGGATGGTGGAGTTGCGTAAAATTATGATGATGACGCATCACTATGTTGTTGTTGGTAGCATGGTGCAACAAAAGCGTAAGATGATGATGATGACGCATCACTATGTTGCTATTGGCAGCATGGTGCAACTAAGTTCTGCGATCATTACCTGTGATAACTCAGTCCAGAACAAGTCCTGAGGTGACATCAGCCCAAACAAGAGTTGCACCTTACTTGTATTGACATGTGGTGCAAGCGGTTGTGGTACACTGAGCAGAACCATGGTCCGGGATTCTTTTCATTTCCAGGGCAGACCAGTAATATGCGGAGGTGTGCAGCCGGAATGTGCTGCTCCGATATCAAAAATGTACTTCTCTCTTTCGTTGCTGAGGTGACAGCCCTTGGCCGAAGAATTTCGAGTCATTCCGGTACGAAGAACCGGCTGTCGCGGGAATACATCAAGATGGTTATAGGGTGCGATGATAATGCACCCCATAACCAGGAGGTAAGTTGGTTTTTGATTTCATTGTGTCCGATGATTTGTCTGTATGTAATAGGGGCAATACGCCGACCATTAGGACAAAGGATAGAGCCACGGTGATAGATATATATGATAGATAGAAGGTATCGACGTAGTATTCGTTTTCTGATCATAGTAGGATATCTTTCCAAGAGGATTTTGGTAAGCCGAATAGGTAAAACTTTCGGATAGGCGAAGGGTACTGGACACACGTGTTCCTCTGGGGAACACGTAGGATTTATAGCTGTTGAGGCGTTCACTAGGGCGATTGTGGAGAGTTTTGAACTCTCTTGTCCTATTGTCTATCCTGGCAGGAGGGAGAAATCACGATGATGGACGGCGCAACTTATGAAGCAACGGTCTACAGTCAGAAAGTTGTTCAATAGGGCAAAGTACACTAGGAAACTCACGGACTGTAATGAGTACAGAATGAGCTTCAACGATATGGCAGTAGATGAGATCATTACGATAAGGTAGCGTGGGCGATTAACACTTTTGGGACGTATTAATCATCAGGCCCGTCATTGCTACAGAACATCGATGATGGTCAAATCGGACTACAGGTGGTTGTCTAAAGGGTACATTCCGGTGAGACGGAGGGAGGTTTGGGTGGTCTTCATACCCAAAGCGGAGAGAGCTGGCCACTCAAAACCTAAGGAAAGGACCTATCAGCCTATCGTCTTTTCTGTTGAAGACATTGAAGAGACTGATTGATCTTTATCTGAGGGATGTGATTGATACCAAATTACTGAGCGGGGCTCAACATGCCTACCTAAAGGGTAGATCTGTTGACGGCGTTTCATGACGTGGTGGGTTGCATTGAACCCGGTCTACCATATAAGGAATATACACTGACGGTGTTCTTGGATATCGTAGGAGCTTTCAACAATATAACGATTGAGGCGATTTATGATGCACTCACGGGCCTGGATGTAGATGATATCCTCGTTGGATGGATAGTCAAGAAGCTGAAAAGCCGGATTATCGAATCCAGTTTAGGGAATACACAACTTAGAAACTGGTGGCGAGGGGAACACCTCAGGGTGGATTATTCTCACCCCTTCTAAGGATCTTATCGGTCAACGGCATTTTGAGACGATTCGATACAATGAGACGGAAAATCATTGCCTATGCGGATGACGGGAAAATTTCTTCTCACGATCAGTGATGTCATGCAGACGGCACTTGATGATCTGTCCTCTTGGGCTATGAAGAAAGGCATAGGAGTGCATCCATCAATGACGGAATTAATTCTTTTCACCAGGAAGTATAGACTTGATGGATTCAGGCTTCCTATACTGGGAGGCCTGGATTTGGGGCTGGCCGAAAGTTCCAATACCTGGTTAAACATGCTATCCTGGAGAGGTACAGGCGGAGTCTCAACGCCTACTACATACGTAGGAATCGATACGCAAGAGTTGGAGCTGAAACCTAAGGTGATAAGACCAATACTTACCTATGGGTGTTCTATGTGGTGGGAGGCAATGGAAACGAAGAGCCGAAGGGATCTTCTATCTAAGGTACAGAGGTGTGCTTCTCTCGGCATCACGGTTGCGATTAGGAGCACGCCACAAGCGGCCCTGGATGTAATTCTCAACCTACTACCTATTGAGGAGTTTGTCTTGGAGTTTCTGCAAAGGGTCTTTTTAGATTGAAAGAGATTTGGGGGAATTGAGACTCAGACTGGATATGGGGGGACTTGGAACAAAGCGTCCGACTATATGTACTGAGCTTGATTCGGTAAGATTCCGAAGGTGACAATTCCCGAAAAGGACAGCTGGCTGTAGGCGGATAGTATTTTCACTGACTATTCAGTCTTCAGTTTATGGATGGGCTGGAGGACTTAGTAGTTACAGAACTAAGCTCATCCTGAGGATAAGCTGACAACTGGAGTCAATACGTGTTGGGCGACTATTTTTGTCTCTTTTCTTCTTCTCTCTTACAATCTTGATATTAATTTCTATCTACAGGATTCCAACCCTGTCTTCAAGTTGGATCAAGGATCACAATGGATAATTGGATCACCGAGTGAAGGTGTGCATTTTGATGTGAAGATCCTACCTACCTACCTACTTATATTGAATACTTAATGTTGTTGCCTTACATGTATGCGGTGGATTGAAACTTTGCAACTAGGTTTTTTATACATTTAAAATTATAAAGTTATTAAATTTAGATTTAAAATCAAATATATAAATCGATTTGAGCAAACTGCGTATACATTTTATTTATAGCATTTTTTTCAGAAATGTTTTATCAATATATTTTTAAAATTTGATTAAAAAAATAAAATCTAATAACTTATGTAAAACTATGCTTTGGCAATTTTTGTATACAGTTTTACATATTTAGAATGAATATAAAACCACTTATTGATTGATCACATAAATGTTATATAAACCACGTAAAATTAATAAAAATTAATGAAATCACGTCAAATTTTCTTAATTTTCTCTCTGTCTTTGGGGGCATTTTAAAACTAAAAATCTAAGCCAACAAACTTGAAAATTTACTAATGTTGAATACTTAATGTTGTTTCCTTACATATTTGTGTTGGATTTATATTTCGCAACTTATACATGCAAGTAGTATTAAAGTTAAAAAGTTATTAAATTCTGATTAAAAACGAATATAAAATTCGATTTGAACAGTTTGTCAATCATGTTTAATTTATAGCATTTTTTTCACAAATGTTTTTGCAATATATTTTTAAAATTTGGTTAAACAAATCTAATAACTTATGTAAAACTATGCTTTGGCAATTTTTGTATACAGTTTTACATATTTAAAATGAATGTTAAACCACTAACCAAGAACCTTGAAAATGGACTAATATTGAGTACTTAATGTTATTGCCTACATTTATGCGTTGATTGATAATTCACAACTTAATATACATACTAGTTTTTTATAGTTTAAAAGTTATAAATTTTCATTAAACATCGAATATAAAATTCGATTGAATTTAATTGAAAGCATTTTTCACAAATGATTTAGCAATATTTTAGTTTGGTTGAAAAAAATAATAACTTATGTAAAACTATGCTTTGGAAATTTTTGTGTACAGTTTTACATATTTATAGTTTTGCAAAAAATATTATTTTCGATCAGATATTAAAAAAAATTACATGAAAATAGAACCTTAATAAAAAAACAAAATTTACCTCTAGACATGTATTCTGATTTTTAAAACTGTTAGATAAGTTTTGATTGTTAGCACTAGATGCGCCATTAGGTGCATAGTTTAATCCGGGACTGGGAAATCTTGGTTCCAACGCGTTGTTACTTGCAGCTTCATTTAAGATAGGACTTCTTGATCTCTGTGAGTTTTGTCTGGAGGATTTATGATCTATTAAAAGTAAAGCAAAATAAATTAACCGATAAAACATAAATGAAGGAGTCATACACTTAGTTCTACAAATTTCATTTTTTATAACAAAAAGTTTTTTTTATGTTACATATGTTTTAACTTTTAACTTTTTTAATTAAAACGCATATTTTTACTTTATAAAACGCTCTGCCAACATTTATATAATAACAGAAGCATTTCACTAACTACTTGCTTGATGCTTGATGTCGGAACTTAATGTACGGAACCAATTATTACGTCAGAGTGAAGTACTCTCACCCCTTCTTTGACTCATGGTTGATATCATTCAGACATTTCGAATCGAGAGGAGAGAAGGAATTGGAGAGGACACCTTGGTAGTAAGACCTTTACTTTCTTATACGTGTTCTGTTTGGTGAGATGCAATGGAGAGTCGCTGTAGAAAGGATCTTCTGTCTTGAGTGCAGAGATGTGCATCCTAAGGCATAACCTTCTTCACCTTCCCCTGTAAAGAAGTTCGTGTTGGCATCGGCGGCAAAGGAGCTTTTTTAGACTGAATGAGATTGGGATAAAATTTAATGCCGTGTATGGTAACCCAGGTATCTTAGAGAAATTAAAACTCGGTGAACATGGATGGGCGATTGGTAATTTGTCTTACTACAAGGGAACTGAACTCTGTCGGGGGAAAATTCCGGAAGTGATTACTTCGGGAAGGGACCGCTGGATGGGGGCGGATAGCATTTGGTACCACGTGAGTACAGACACGTGGGTCTATTTTGCACACTATAAGGTCATATCGGCTTCCGGCTGGCTATGGACAGTATATCTCATTTGATGATCTCTCACACATTTAGACTATGCTCGGTAATCGGCAACGAAATAGTTGATGTATTAGCTCGCTTTTTCTATGACACTACAGTGGAAGCCCAGAGGAGGGCTCTGCGCAGGTGTATAAGCAGTAAGTTCTCAAGGGCATTATGATGGAGGATTTATCCTGCACACGAAGACCTACTAATGTGCACCGACAGTTTCTGCTAATTCTATGATTTGAATTTTTGACTGGACATTATCGTATACCTGCATGTCAGATATCTGTAGGATGATCGAGGATGTGGATGAGTCAGTAAACACCTACTTTGAACATGCATTCGACTCCAGTTGATGAGTAAGAGAAAGAGAGAAAATCTATTACAAAAATTTGATTTATTGATGATTCCTTAATTCCTTAAAGTAAAAACACAAATTTGTAACCAAAACAAGTTATCTATAGATACATCCCAGGAATTCAAGAACATAATCAGTAATATGCTTGAATAAACTTCTTTTAGATCAACATATTGATATCAATCATTTTACAAGCAAAAAAATAATCTGTTCTTACGAAAATACTGCACTCGAACTCTTTTATTAATATTACTTTCAAAAAAATGAGTAAAATCCCCGTCGAAACTGAGAAGTGGAAATATCTCTGTTAACAAACAATATATAATTCATTCAAATATGATCAAGAACCTTGAACAAAGCAGAGTGAATAAAGAAAGGTATCAAGCCTAAAGCTCATTAACGAACCTAGTCTTTAAGGTATTAAAACTACTTATTCAATTTCTAAGTTCTTATAAAAACAGATGAATATAACATTGAATTAATATGGAAAGCAAAAAATAGAACTATATATATATTTTTAAAAATTGATTTGATATATCATCAGAACCAAGACTTTTATTTCATACTACATAGAGCCAGCCAACAACACTACATTCAGCCAACCTAAGCTCATGCTTACTAATTCATTGGAATACGAAAGAGTCAATAAATTCTTTATAAGTGTAAATTTCAGCATTGTTTACAAAAGAACCATTAATGAAAACATTACAGGAAGTGGAATTTTGTTGCTCCGTTCCAGAATCGGACAAAATCACAGACCATGCTTCTGTACCGTATGTCAGTACAGATTGCACCACATGTTTACCCAATTAAGGTGCAAATCTTGCATGAGCAGGTGCCACCTTAGGAATCCGGATTGAAGCATTACAGGGAGTGGTCGATAGAATATATAATATATTTGCGTTAACGTCGTCTTTATCAGCAAACTCCAGGGTAAAGTAGATCAGATAAAACTAGTTATGAGACAGAATAATATCGTTGTGATTTCGATCCAGCAAAATAAACTGACGAGAAATTCAGTCTGCGTAGTTGAAACGGATTCAACATTCTCCAAAAAGGCAGCTCCAGAAGCAAAGTAAGAGGTATCGCCTACATAATCCACAACACACAGAATAGATAATTCCGTTGATTGACCTCCACAGACCAATATTTTGAAATTCAAGGTATTGCTGCCAGATTGAAAGTTGCTGACTTAAATGCTCCAACAGACACCATCCTGATATCCGGGCTACTCTTGATTATAAGACGAGATTAGTACTTGTGGACTGTAACACGCATGATTATTTTTGGCACTCGCGGAAAAACCAAAAATGGCCCACACGAGTTATGGGTACTTCTGCTAGCTCGCCAGACTACAAACCAATGGCGACGGGCTATAGAGTTGAAGAGATATGCGGTTAAGGGGATAATTATCTTTCCGAAATCAAGTGAAGTCGACAGCAACACTCTTCACCACCAGGGCTCGTTCCCAATACAATTGGAGCTCCGTTCCGAATCGGCACGAGAAAGATTGTCAACCCAATGAAAGCTGTATCAATAGGAAGTTTTTCCAACAAGAAAGAACAACTAGATATATCCGAACTGTTACAAAAACCACTTGTACTAAAGACATAAATACCAATTTAAGTACTAAAGTCGATGGAATCTAAATTACGAATATAAACTACCCGAAGATTATATGGACACATCTTCCGCCCATGCCACTGCAATCAAGCAAAAATCTGCGTCGTAGAAATAAGGTCCTTCAAGAATTGCTACTTGCAAAACAATTGACCGATCAGTGATAAATTATGCTGCTCCAGTGTGGTCTCCTTCGATAAGAGATACCCAATGGAGAAATATTCATAGCTGCCAAAATACAGCCTCATTAACCGTAACGGACTGTCCTCAATACAATACGAGGAGTCGAAGATATTACCGGTTAAGGAATATAATAAAATGCTTAGAGAAAAGTTCTTTCTTGGATGTCATCATAGGCATCATCTTAACTTCCATATAACACAATTGGAGTTACTCCGAGGCATCTTAGAAAATAATATTTAGAGAGATCATACATAGCTATGTATAAAATCCTTTTGTTCAGGATTCATATTCAGTATCTTTGAACGACGTTCACAGAGACGAGAATGTCGTACTTTGAGATCGACTACCTTCTATTGCAGACATAGAACAGAATCTGCAAGTTCTACAAGAGTAGTACCATCACAACTACGTTCGGAATACCTCCAATATTTATCCATCATGTAGCCAAGGACCACATGTTTCTGTACTTGAGAACTGCAGAACATTCAGGATTCTAGGACACTCTCTTTACGGATTAAAATAAAATTTAAGTCCTGTTAATATATAACACATTTTATGACCCCCTGCAAAAAAGTATGTTCCCTATAAGAAAGTATTTATATTTATCAGTGTGATTATGCTTTTATGCATGTAGATGTAATTTGGTATATAAATGTGTGATGTTTTCGATTGTTAGCATTTTTACTTGTCTTAAAAATTATATATACGTACCGGGTGTAGGTGTTGTATTCATAATCTTTGATTCGGTGTCTTTGGGTGAAACATGTGATAGAGGTGTGGTGGGATTGCTATTTAAATTGTTTGCATTTGTTCTATTGCGATTTGAGTTTCCCCCACCAGGTGTTGGAGAACCCTGTTGTGAAAATGAATTTTTATTTGTTGAACCAGTTCCACTAACTGTGCTCCCACCACCGATAGACGTTGTAGTTGTTGTAGTAGAATTTGTATTAGCTGTTGACGCTGTTGATGATACATCCATATTTGGCGATGTTCTTGAAGATAATGCGCCTATTGTATTTGAGGCTCTTGGAGAAGGCAATGACATATTAGATGTTGGATTATTGGGACTTGAAGGATTAGGGGATTGCGTGGCTATAGGTACTGAAGCTGATCTCTGGGTTGGGTGATATGGTGGTGGAGGTCCTTGATTACCTCTATTACCTCCACTTCCGTTTGAATTTCCTCGATGCGATAAAGTTGTCGCACCACTTCCACTACTCATTCCAGTAGAATTACATCGTTGTAATGTTTGTTGGCACCCACTTTGACCGCCACCAATTTCTGGAGGCACATTATTGGCATTAGAATGAGTATTTTTTAAACGTTCTTCGTATATCTGATGATGCAGTTTTGACCACTCTACTTCAGACATGCCAACTGAATTCAAGTCGGAAGGATGTGTTTGTGGTGCATTCATATTTTTATGTGGTCCAATTATCCCACCTTCTTGATTCGAATTAAAAGGCGATAATACATCCGAGTTGCTTCTCATTACAGTATTATTTGGTTCACTCATTAAATTTCCTGGCGACATACCAATAGGACCATTGTTATTTATCATATTAATGTTGGAACCATTTGCATTAATTAAATTTCCTCTGCCACCACCAGATACTAAACTACTAGGATTACTCATATTGGGTATACAACCTGATTTATTGTTAGATGACATCACACCCATTTCATTTGTACCACATCCAGAACTTGTCATCATATCGGCTGGCATAATAATATCTTCACCCAAATTTGGTATGTTATCTATTTGAGAATTAGAGTTGCCCGCTTTAGAGTGATTGATTAAAGATCCTGATATATTACGTAGAGTTGTAGCATTTAACTTATTTCCCATGTTAGGACCTTGCATGTTCAACAACGAGACAGAGTTTCCAGGCATACCATTTGTAATTGCTTCTGGAGGCATTTGCATTTTTCCAGTCATCATTGGATTGTTTCCTGAAGATTGGGAATGAAAGTCATTACCACCATTCTCTGGAAAGAGAAACTGATTCATTTTCTTTAATTTAGCTAACTGTTCTTCGCGGTGTTGACGCTGTTGAGGCGTTAAATTTTCGTCGGGCACTTTAACTCCTTGTAAAGACGGAATACCATTTTCATCATTCGGCAAACCTGAACCCACAGATTTCGATACATTACTAGAGTTTTCTACATTTTCTAACATTTTTATGGAATTTGCCGGATCTGCAGTATTGTCTATAAGGGAGCGGCTTTGATCCCAACACATTATATCATTATCATTCAGAACACCACCACCAGCTGTATTTGATGATGAAGACGATATTGTATCTGCTAAAAAATATATTAAAATAAATTATATAAATTAATTAAAATACATTGAAAATATTTTTTGTTTTGAAAGTTACCAGATTTATTTAAAGCTAATTTATGAGACATTTTTCCCATTGAATTGCAGCTACCGGTTAACCATGGTGGTTGTCCGCCAGACCCAGGACCACTCACAATTGGAAGTCCACCCATTATATTTAAAGTATTTTGTCTTTGCAATTTTGTCATCTTCATTGGATTTTTTAGAAAAAAATCTTCAAAAAATGATTTAGTAGCAGGTTGAGTACAGTGATATGCAATAATTGTTGGAAATTGACCGGCTAAAACTGCTTCTGCTCCTTTGTTAGCTAATTGTGTAGAAAACACAAATATATGATTTTGTTGCTGCATATATTCCATACAATTATTGATGCTGTTTCCACCAGAACTGATAATATTTGAAGCAACGCCACCTCCAACTTGTGATGGCCCATTAGAATTTGATAAATTATTTATAATAAATGATGTATTTAAAGGAATATTACATCCCGTATTTGAACCTACAGGTGCTGATGTGGGAGCTTCCGAACAAATACCATCTAGTGAAGATTTTGAATTTAACGGGTTTGTATTTGTGTTTAAGGAATTGCAATTACTAATATGATTAATGTTAGTTCCGGAACCAGGCACTAATAAGCTATTATTTGCGGAATTTTCATCGTCGTCATTAGAAACATTACCCGGTAAAACCATCCTTTTATCGCATGATTCATTCGATTTATCTGTAAAAAGAAATAAAAGCATACATTCATATACATTAAACAGAATTCAATTACTGTTACGATAACTATTTGCTGTTGTTTGGAGTACTCTATTTTAATTAGAATTATGAGATTGCCTACTTATTTGATATCGTTTTCAAAAATAAATACACATACATATGTATTTCTGTATATGAATGTTTCCACAGTCGACAGTTTTAACCTCACTCCTTTTTTACTTAGACAATAAGTCATTAAATTATAATACAATTTCATTTTTATTATTATTTTTTAATTTTATTTATAAAATTTTAGTAACATCGATTACAAATCTCTACTCAATGATAATTTTTGAAAACAAAACCTTAAAAATTATTTTTTTTATTTAAAAATAATGATTTTAAGAAGGAATGTGATATTTTTAATCTATAAATTATATAACAATTCTAAATATATAATAAAACTTGCAACATCATTAATAAAAAATAACACTGAAGAATGTCCCAACTAATTTAAGTCATTCAGAAAAAAACATACTTCAAGGTAAATATCAGAGTTAAGCCAAAATAAATTTGAAACAATTTAAACTTGTAACGGAAGTAATAAAGTAAATCACATAAATAATCAAACAGTAAATAAATTTTGCTAAATTAAAATCTCAAATTAAAAGAAACATCATAGGTAATTAAGACACTGCTTCTTAATAAATTGAACTGAATAGGCAAAAAGTATCTATTTAGAGAAGAACTATCCAGTAAACATCTGAAGTCGCAAACAAATTATGAGAAGTTAGCATTCACCAGATACAAAGAAACCATAATAATCAAAACCAGTAAAACACTTTTTAGACATCATGAAAAAAACATTATATACAGAAGCAGGCGACATATTGTAAACTCTTGCTATCCTCACATAAAACGAACGTTTCCAAACGCGAATTAACTTTGGTATTCATAATTGATTATTTTAAGTTGATCTACAAAACTTAAATAAATAAACTAACTAAAGTGGCATTGGAATCTGTATAGTTTGTAGGAATAGAGCAGATTTCTAATCTTTACATATACAACAAAAGAAACAATAAGAGATCTCATGATATATGTTAAATATGATGATGTGATTTCAGAGAGTAAACATATTTAATTAACAAAGTGCCAGTGTAAAACTCCATAGCATATAAAAACAATGGAACAACACGATTTTTAACATGAAGAGGCATTCAACCAAGAAATTTAAGCCGATCAACTAACTCAATTTAATTACCATTCGATAAGAACGAAACTTTGGAATTACTTCTACCAAATAAAATAACCTTTGGCCAATTGTATTGATTGATAACCGATAATCACAAATACAACCAAGAAATAACCCAAGAATAAAATTAATCATTTTTTGCGATGATTGGGAAAGTCAAAATCACTTTAAAACTAAAAATGGGCATCATGTGCAAACGAAAATGGAAGAAACATTCGTTTTACACTCTATAAAAACGTAATAAAAAGCAAAGGTCACAGTGCTGATAAGTCTCCAGAACCTCGTCCATTAAAAAAAAAAAAAACATATTGTGGCCTATCAAAAAAGTGAGAATATATCAGTTTGCAAGCAAAGTCTGAAAATCAAAAATTACGCCGCTTTTCTATCATAAGTGAATAAACTCAACTTTTTGCAAATACAAAATACTTTTGCATAAACAAAAGTAATGACGTTGTACTTCTGTTACATCATATTCAGATGGACAATCATGAAGCAATTGATAAAGTGACCCAGCTTAATCTTCATTAGGTGTTCAACCATATTCGATAATATTGGTAATATAGAATTCTTTTCTACATAAATAATCTGAGCAACTTTCTATAGCAACATGTGGTTGCTATAGAAATATATCACACGATTTTATAAGCTTAAAAAGATAAATAATTTCAACACATCAACGGACAAAGAACCATCATCCAAAAAAACATTAACAGTTTCACTGTTTACTATACTATTTATGGTATCCGGGTAGTTATTATCGGAGGTCTCAATACCCCCAACAACCCTGAGATTGATCAAAATTTCTTACTGTTTTTACCATTACCTTACACTAACTCATAACAAATTTTGCCCCATTAGTCAACTGTTCATCTTCACTAATTGTCAAAATTTCAATTCGACACCGCTGAAATATGAGAATCAATAATAATTGCATCATTATCATAAAACCTATAAAATAATTTCGTTTCATTTATTTACAACATTGTATTAAGTCTAAATTGATTAATTAAATACTTATTACTTAAACGGAAACATAAAAAATAAATACTCAGTAAGATAGAGAAAATATATAGAGAATAAAGAATAAAATCTCTGATATAGATTTAATCGTAAAATTGTAAATTGTTTATATATATCATGAACAGTGCCGGTTTTAAAACTAACCCATTTGAACTTAAGATGAAAGAGTCCGTTAATCAGAACAATTCTCTTCAATATTACAAATTGTTGTCGGATAGATAAATAAGAAATCACAACTATATATGCGGTTCTTGGAAAACACAACTAATTTCTTTACTTTACGATCAATTTGTAATGATCAATCCAATTAAAAGCTTTAGATAGATCTTATTATACTTATAAAACCATCGTTAATGCTATGTCTACTAATATAAGTTAAAGTAAGTAGAAAAGCAGTAGTACTGGAACCTTAACGAAATGCATGTTAATGTCCATAGATTTGAGAAGCAACCTATTCAAGAATTTTGTAAAAAACAATTTTAGAGAGCGCAGGTATACTGAGAAAATCATTTGGACCACGGATCGTTTTTTACTGAAGAATAGGAATAATATTGCTATCTTCCAACATGATGGAAATTTAAAATATAACTATCCAGATCTAAATTTATTCAACGTCTCATACAACTCAACATCACTTGTGAAAAAAATTGTATTATTTTGATCAAATAAATCATCACTACCTGTTACAAAACAGGAATTTAATTGATTGAAATTCTCATTAATATTCACAAAGTTATCACCTACTCATGCAGCACCTCTTAAAAGTTTCCATAAACATTAAGAATCCAATCCACTCAACAATTTCGAAAATGCCTTCTCCTAACATTACGTATAACAGATTTAGGTTTGTTACGAAACCGACAAACATTTCTCCAGTGCTCATTTAATGGATCTAACCTAAACAAGCAGTAAGATAAATTCCTAGTAAATACTTAATTGCAAAGATTATGAAATAGTTTCCATAAATAAATTCACAGAAATCAAAGTCACACAGATACTGGGACAAGCCATCCTAATATGTAACGTTAACGTTACGAAATTCAACATATTGAACCATACGTTCATAATAAATATGAAATGAAGAAAACAGTAGTGCATGATGTGAATATCATGGACATTCTATCTGACAAAACGAACTTACAGACAAGTTAAAGTAAGGCAAAGTGAACAAACATATTTTAGCAGGTGAATAGTGATCATTTAAGTAAACTCCTAAATCAATATCATCCTCAAATAAGCACACATAATACTGTCCCTAACAAAAATACTGTTAAGAAATGCAAGACATCTGCATTAGCAGACATTAAAGTCATCAACATGATTGATAAGTTTATTGCAATCAATTATATCATTTTTTAATTCTCAAATAGAAGATTCCTTAACAGTTTTTATGCAAGAAGCAGAATCAGAAAATAATCGTTTGATAAAGGATTGCTCATTATTAACTCTAGTTATAAAAGTATCGATTTTGTTGCCAAAGTTGCTTAAATCACTTTTAACATATGTTTTCCCACTCTCGATTCTCCTAATGAAATTATCGATAACATTGGTAATCGCAGTTATGTCATTTCTAATTAAACATCAGGGATTTGTAGTGCAATTAGTACATGTATAATTAAATTGCTTGTTTTCTTTTAGAACTGGAAGATCACTATCCGAAAATCCACAGCAAGCTCTATGAAACCTTGATATACAATAACAACACTGAATACTGGTCTGAGTTTTGCTAATATTCTCATTGCAATTCTCTCGTTTATACACATTAGCTGGTGGCATAATTTTTGTAATGGCGGCAATAGTAAGTATAAGAAAGTAGCATCAACAACAACAAAAAAACACCCAAACTTGATTAATTGTCCAGAAATCGCTATTATTTCAATGTATCCAAAAAGAGTAAATAAAACAAATTTGAAAAAAAATTCAGCTGCTCAACAAAAATAACTTCTACTCAGGCATTGTGCTGCCAAATTTTCATTCAACATTTGCTAACCGGCTGCAATATTCTAAACGAGAAAAACGTAAGTATGACGTGTTACTATGAATGGCCAGACTTTTTAACCAGTTTTAAAGATTAAACTAAAAAAATCAAACAAAGAAGTTGCATTATGATGAATTCCAAAATGTGAGTTTTTGAATTATTAACCGGAAGTAATGAACATTCATTTTTAATCACACAGCAATTTAAAAAAGTCCTCATAATCACAACAGATGTGTTTAGAATATTATAATTTCGGAATCTATACTTTTTTCATTTCTTAATTTAAATATGAGATAAATGGTCATTTAATATTACGTATTACTTTATAGAAGAGGGAATCTTACTATTCAGCCTGAGAATCCGGTATTTATTATAATTTTTCATAAAAGAATCATGAATTACTACCAGCAGTGCTGTGTTGAATATCACTACTATATATTGGAACAAATTTTCTGAATTGGCGTGCGAAGATCATTTTTTGCAGTGTGAATATCATTACTATTTATTGGAACAAATTTTTTAGACAATCCCCTAATAACTTCTTATCCTTGTTAAACCTTGTTTTTAAAATACAGTTACGCATTTTAATGTTATCACAGTATGTACAGCTTCACTTTGTATTTTGGAAAGATTTTTGTTACATATTGGACATTCACAGATGGGGCCATAGTAAAAAATAACATAATTACATTATAATGAAGTCTCAATAAATTGTTTACTCACAATACCAGCAAAATTTACAAACCAATGTACACAAAACAAAACTCTAAAACAGTTGAAATCCAAATATGGAATTACAATCGCAGATAAATTATTCTACTTTTGTTTTATTCCCAAGAAACAGCAAGGACATCAAAACCTACTTAAGTGTTAAAAATAGCTCGATTTCCAAATGATCATTTAATTATGTGTTTTATTATTTTTTTAGTAAACATACTAAATATACTACAAAATTAACTTAACTTTTTAGTTATTTACGTTATTTAAGCGTAAAAAAAATTATTTAAGTACTCATGATAGTGTTGCCAGATCCATGAGATTTTGATATTTTTACATTATTTAATTCTTAATTTTAAACAATAAAAAACTGAATATAGTTATCATTATGCTTTTCGTCACCAACGTCAGGAGGATGTATTTTAATAGTAACAAGTAAGTATGCTATATTCGGATATGTCGAATCTTATTTATATCTGGAAATTCTTCATATTTTTAATGCTAATCTACTAGTAAAATAAATATATCTTAGAGACACTAAGACTTCTTCACTTAGAGTTGAATCAAAATATGAACTAACATAAATATAACTAACAAAATTGTTCTTTTGCCGCGGTTACAAAAGTAACAACATCTATATCAAGCTTATTAATATTGATATCTATAAAAACCACAAACAAAAGTATTAGTTTTGTCGTTCAATGGTTCCTAAATCACCGTTCTTTAATCACGGTGACGGCTTTTTGATTTTTCAGTTATTCTAAAATCACGAAAAAAGTATAAGTTGTCGTCCATTTATTCTTAAATAAAACAAAACAAAAGCATATTAGCTTTATTTTCCAGTGGTTCTATAATCACGACGAGCCATTTTTGTCCCTCAGTAGTTACTTAATCGCAGCAAGAAGAATTTCGATTCTTTATAATCATGTAAATATCAAATGCAAATGTAGTAGCATTAAAGGGTCTCAAATTGATATTTTACATATAGAAAAACAAAGTCATTCTTCGCTAGATAGGTCTTTAACATTTTGTATGTATACAATACTTACTAGAGGTTATAAATTACTATATCATAAATGTACTTACTAGGGATTGAACCTGCATTGTCATTGCACTCATTAATTTGTGTTCCAACGATTGCCCCAAATCCTACGGGAGACATATTCGGTGATAAAGAAGTGTCTTCTTTTTTCAATAAATCGTCATCTTTAATGATGTTTGCTGCAGGTAATCCAACTTTGATGTTACCAAGAGATGCTTGATTCGATGCAGAAGTACTTACAGAAGTATTTCCTGTGGAGGTACTTGTACTAGATGTAGAAGCGCTGTTTTTATCTGCAATGAAAAAATATATAAAAAATATTTATGGATATAGACCTTTTTTCTTCTCCACTTTGGACTAAATATCCTAGATTTTCTGTTTTGCTTTTACTCTTATTAAAATAACAAAAAATACTTATAGAAATTATTTTTTATCAATTTGGGTTTGTATGTATTCTCAATCTCATATAAAAACAATCATAATGCCATCCAGTCATACTTCCATCCATTTTAGATAATGTGTTCTTACTTTTATGATTTCTAATTAATTATTCGAAAAGTAATGAAAATATTCAAAAATTTCCATAAATTCCATCTTACACTCTTATGCGAAAGTAAAATATACAGTTTATCAAATATAATTTTAAAATCTAAAACAAATTAAAATAAAACAAGAGAACTTGCGGAGAGCCAAAAATCCTGGTAAAAAGTCCGTATTAATCCATAAATACTAATAGATGATTGCAAAATGGCAATAAAATGCAAACAATTAACTAGTCTAATCAATGCATACATATATGTATATTAAGGTAAAGTTAATACCTAAACCTTTCAATAGTATGTAACACATACGGCTTTTCATTCCTACTTAAAACGCATAGTCGACATCAGTAGATTATATCAGATAAAAGATTGCAATTTAAACAACACTCCCACATTAAACGAACACCAGTCTAGACAGAACTACATATAGTCATCGACTACAAAGAGAAGTCCTTAGTGACACTTTGTTATTACATTGCTTTGCACATGATATCTTAATAATAAATTCAATCCTACTATGTGCAAGAACTTAAGATGTTCTCAACATAAAACTCAGTTTTGCACAGTCAAGGAGGATGAATATCAATCTCGACAAAACCGAAATTTATATTATCCAATTATATTAGATAGGTATTATACTTCATTAATGCAAAAGCGATGAAGGCTCACTGCTATTGCAGCAACAATTAAGCTCCTTACTTAAGCTTCAGTAGTATAGTGGTAATCAATTAAATGCAAAGAAAGAATATGCTGCTTAGATTTATAAAGAAGTTGCACTGCCAGAGCCAAATGTGTTAATGGTTGTGCCTCAACTACCAACCAATATTATTTAGAGAAGTTTTTACTCTCAGAAATTATTCTAAGAATTCTAATATAAAATTTACATAAATACTTGAAAAATAATATCTACCTAATAAAGTATTAAAACCAAATATTTATTTGCACTTTTTTGCACAAATATTTACATTAAAAATCCATAAGAATTATTGTAAAATTATTATAAAATTTAAAATTAAAAAAAATTTAGAATATTGGAAAAAGCAGTTCAGTATTCAATGTTGGATTCATACATTCTGTTGTAGTTTTTCCGATCGAGATCTTGATGTTTTAAAAGCTTATAAACTGTTTAACTAATCTTATGCTACATGTAGCAAGAACTCTTGTACTGGTGTTGTCAGCACCATAAGGAATTATATAAGTGTGCTATGTAGCGTTATCGACAATTTTGGTAGCAGAATGGAAAACGATCAGTCATCTGACAAGAATGATCTAAGCAATTTAGTTAAGAAAATCGATAATTTTACTTCCAGAGTTGATAAAGATCTGTCTTCTAAATGTGATATGGCACCATGTATTAAAGGATTGAAAGATGTCATAGTTGATTGTTATAAGCGTATTAAACAAGTTTATGACTTTGGTATTACTGAAATATCGGAATAAAATTTTGCACAAACGTTTAAGCTGATATAGTCAGAGGTTTGTCCATTGGGATTGAAAATTTTTCGATCCCATAATAAAGCTTGCATCCCATTACAATATTTTCTTGCAATCTATTGGTAAAAATCACGCATATGTTGTATAAATAAACTTAAGTCAATTTTTGTGAAATTTAACACTGTTTTTATTAGAGACAGTATAACGAGTGCATACTACAAGACACGTTTTCTCAAAGTATGTGATACTAATCATGATAATCTCGCTTGATGCTTGGAAATTAAATGCAAGTTTTTATTTATTAAATTCAGGATTTTGAAAAAGGGAAAGTCAAACTCACTGTGAAGGATGAAAGCGATATAATTTTTAATACTTCGATCTCTTAATTACTGAAGAAATATTTATTTTTTTATTTTTATCCTTCCTTAATATTTAAATTAATTTGTTTTTATTGTTTTATTGTTATTTAAATATTTTTGATTTTCATGTCCACAATGTATTTAGTATTTATTGATTCCCTTACTTCTTTTCTTATATTTATATAATAAATCATGATATTAATATCTGCTCTATCAGTAGCAATTCATTTGTTAAAAATTTATTGAAACCATACGCATAATCCGATCTTATCTTTTTGTATTGTTTATTAAATCTATGGTGATTTGAAAATTCTCATTATAAACTTTTTTATTTTCTTTCTTAGTTGGAAATTTTAATAGAAACATGTTTGATTTTATAAAGTCAATTTCTAAGCGTTTACTTTGCTTGAGATTAATTTGATCTATTCTTCATAATTCTATTCCTTCACATTTTGATGTATCTCATTCTTATATAGATTATTGGTTAATTAGTGGTATATCATGTATTTCTTCAAACCAGATGGAATTTCCCTCCATACCACACCATTCACATTAATTTACCACAGTTAACATTTGTATTGAGAGTAATGACCAATTTATAGAGTGAGTTAATTCCATTGACTGGGATGGATGTTTCAGTGCGTGAAGGACTCTGATTTTCAACAATTTTATTACAATTATTATTGATTTGCAAACTTTGCGATATTTTATAAAATTATGTTCCTGTAATAAGAAAAAAATTAAAATAATAACTGCATAAATTCCTTAGAGATCTTATTTGCTAGATCTCTTGGGGATCTTTCTTTCCCCTACTATAGGTTAGATCGTTTCAATGAAAAATGGAAGAATTTTTGTCGACTTCTTAGTAAAGCCAAAACTATAATTTTCGTTTTTAGAGAAAACATTTTTCAAGGACTAAACTCTTCAGGTTTATAAAAGGTGTCAATTGGGGCTGGTTGTATTAGAAACAATTTGCAATCTAATAATAATGATGTTAATGACTTTTTTGTTTCAAGTGATATATTTCTTTTTATCAATATAGTGTTTATTTTGACAAGTTCTATGTTATAAGCAATTCCATCTTTAAGATGCTAAATGTGAGTTGTATGAATATATTGAAATAAAAGTAAACTGAAATTGCTAACATTTGTATGAAATTTATAAAAGTCAATTATCCATTAATTTCAGGTTATATTTTAAGTATTGTTATTTAAATTTAAGATACGTCTTGTTTCCGTCATTTTGAAAGATAGAAAAAATGTCCATATTCTCACGTCTAGAGTAGTAAACAATTTATATTTTTTCAGCGCTTTCTTAAGTTTTTGAACACATCTTGTAGAACCAAACTGAATATACATTTCGAAGTGGAAAAGAAATGGTGTTAAACGTTTTATTCTTTTGTATCTTTTAACTTTTAAACTTTGTTTGGAGTTTAACCAATTATACATTATTTATATTTTTTATTTGAAGACGCTGACCAATTATGGAATCAGTGTACTTTTCTTCTTTAGTTTTCCACTTTGAGTTAATATGCGTTTGAGATTTTATATTTGGTACTTTTGATTATAAACTCACACATAAATATAATTTATCGTTGTTTCGTTTTTTTTATTATTTTATATAAAAAATTCTAACTTAACTGTTATTTTAAAATCGAGTAGTGGTATATTTGAAATATTTGTTGAGTTTATTGAAATCTTATTTTTCGGTCATACCGTTGACACGTAGTCGTGAAAATGTTAGCTTCAATGTTTACTTAGGTATTTGCAAGTAATGCACAAAATGACGACAACAAAATTAGAAAATTATTTGTATAGCGTACAAATTCATTAAGAGATGAGTTTAATCTTTTTTTATAAACACATACTATTTGAGGTAAAGCGTTACATTGGTATTGGAGTTATCATCGTTTGGACAATGGTCTAAATTTAATTTATTTAGAAAAAGATTTGAGTCGTCAATATAAGACGGAACAAAGCCATAACAATTTAGATAATATACGTAAGCGTTGGCAGAAGTCTAATGAAAGTTTTGATGTCTATTTCGAAATCATTTATGCTATGAAAGATTAATTGGGAGAATGATAATAATATAATAAATTATATGAATAATATGGACATACGTAAATCTAAAAAGGCTATGATAACAGAACTCTTTGTTTAAGATTCCACGGACAATCCAAATGAGAATAAAATTGAGATCTCAGGGAAACGAACAACAGGATGCCCGTCGAAAATAGAAGGGACATACGGTGATAATAGTGATATTAGTAATGAAGAAACTAGTACATCATTTGACTTTATCACTATCGTTAGGCATACTTTCGCATAATGTGTGACAGGATATTGAACGAAAACCAAAAAATTGGTGGATCGTCGAAGAGAATTAAAAAAATGTTTAATTTAAAATATTTTGTAAATTCATTCTGTCTTCGATCGTTTCAAGAGAATGGTGACAAATATTTCACATTATTAGACAGTGGTACCACTGAGAGTGAAAATATTTGAAAACGTGCGCACAGCGAACGAATTCATGTTTTCATCACAAATTTGGTGTTTATAAAACATGGAAGATTAGAATGTGTGGGGACAGTTATAAATTAAATTCCGTGGCCATTAAAGATGTATTCCAATATATTAAATTTCGAAAATAGATTGAATGGATGCATTTTGGCAGATAATTTTATTGTCTTATGAGGCCTTTTATAATACTGTAATAAATAAATAATTAAATAAATAAAACTGGAGGAATTCTCTAAACCTAAAACAGAATTTCCAGTCCAGATTATTCAATTCAAAAAGTTTGAAAGCTTCTTAAACATCTTCTAAATACAAAATATTTTCACAGCTGTGTATAGCCCTCAGTAAAATGCTAGTGAACGGGTTAATTGTTTCATAAATGAGGCACAGATCCACTTTCATCAGGAGAAATCAAAAGAAGTGGGATAGATATATTCCTTATATTAATTTTTATTTAAATAGCACTATCCACCAAACCATTCGAAAAATTCTATATCATATAGTATTCGGATAGAACTATGGTGACACATGGACAGTATTATAAACCTTTAAAGAAACTAAATATTTAATAATATTATATGATATTATTGACAGACTATATTTTTTTAGATAAGATACAGATGTTAGTACGTGAAGCATACGACAAAAATAAACTTATTTACAATCGCAAACTGAAAAATCTTAATTTTATTTAATTGAAAACTTCAATTTTAAATTGGCACCTGTTGTTATAATTTTGAAAGTTTTGCGACAAATTAGGAACGACAATTATGAAATGGAAGATTTCAACAGTGGTAGTATTGGAATTTACCTTTCAAAAGCCATTTGGTTATGAATTACTTCATTTATTTTATTGAAGCAGTCCCGGTTTTTTGTGATTTAGGTTTATATTTAAATGTTTGTTGAAATATGAGTTTACTTTGATTAATAATATAAAATATTATATACGTATTATAATTTTTGTTCCATTTTTATATTTATTAAAAATTATTTTATATTTATTAAAAAAGATTACAGAATATAGCTTATGTGAAAAGAAGATATAGAAATTTATTTATATTCTCGCAGCTTCGACAGAAAATCAATATCAACCCTAAAACCAAGGAATCATCGTTCCACGGCCATTGGATCCCCATTTCGGAATGAACCGAGTCACATTCGGTCAAAGATTGGCAACCCAGAGACAGCTGATTTGAACAAAAGTTTTTTTTTTTTTTTTTTTTTTTTATAACTATCGAATACAACCGTACTGTTACAATAACTAAAACCTTAGGATCGATCAGATGAATAGTGAAATCATGGTAAATGAGCCGAGCGAAATAAATGGTTAGATCACCTTAACAAATGCAACCTAAATGAGAACTATGTTTACTTTTTATCATTTTTTTCTATGAATAAACTTTGGTCGATTGTCAGAAATCTCTATAATCACCAGAAGAAGGATGATAGGGTCGCGATTAAATTTGCAAACAAAACTATTTCTGACCTTAAAGACTGCTCGCGAGCATTTTGTCAACAATTTATTGAGCATCCGGAGAGAGATAAATCGAAATATTGTTCGCAAACTTCACAATCTTCCAGTCATGGACCACAATTATTTACACTACATGAAATTGCTGAGACTAACAATGCGGCTAAGCGAAATTTCAATGCGAATGTTGAAGAATATTGGCGAGCAGGGAGTTAAGTACATGAAAACAGTTTTCAACCTGTCAATGTAGAGCCTAAAAATACCTAATGACTTGAAAATGCGTAGGTCGATTTCTCTTCTGTCACCTGTCGCAAAGACTCTTGAGGCCCTTCATCTACCCCAACTAAACAACAGTACAACAACAATATAAACAGCCGTAACTACTCAAATTGCACATAGCTAAGAACAGCAGAAACGTGGACGTACAATCTTTGTGGTCCTTGACCTATAAAAAGTATTTGATACTGTCAGCCATAAAGTTCTCTTCCAGGACATTCTGCAGCATTCATTATCGATCAATATGAAGAGATGTATTGTAAACGTCAGTCATTCGTAGAATTTCGAGACAGGAAATTACAATCACCTCTTGTTTAATTATTACCCCTCGAAATTCCCAGCACTTCCACCCAGAGTCGACGTGATATCATATACGGAGGACTGTACGGGTACCGAACACAGAGTTGATGACAATTGGTTATCTTAGATTGGCAAATGGTTATATCAGACCAACAGACATATATTATTTATTGTAAAATACGTAAATTGTACATGTGACCTAGTGCTGAATATCAGATTTCATATTCCATATATTCCTTCTAAAGAAGTGAAACTTTACCTGAGATATGATTTCTTAACAATAGATTAACATCAAAATAGTTTTTACAAATTAAAACAAATAAGCATTAATTAATATTGGATTTTCTCTTAAAATAATTTTTTTTAGATATATACGTTTTTGTTTATATTTGCAATTTTTAACTTGAATCTGTTGACTATATATATTAAAATACAGTTAATTTTGCTTATTTTATTTTCTCTTTAGTTAACTCAATCAATTAACATTTAATTATAATTTTAAAATTTTATGTTCATTCTCATTTAATTTATCAACATAATACATTCAAATAATTTTTAACTAAGTCGTAATTACTATATTATTAACATAACTCATTTTTTATTAATTTATTATTAACGTTAACATGATGAATGTTGCTAACATAGAAATAATTTTTAAATATAATTATTATAATTAAATATAATTTTAATAACATAAACACATTTACATTTTGTTAAATAATTTTGATTCAACAAATATTTTTAAAATAATTTTAGTTATATTAATGAGTTTTAAATTACTATTTTTTCATATTTTTATATACACATTCAATTTAAACTAATTACGTTAATAGTAATTGAATAATTTATTTTATTTTGAATACCACGGAAGATTTAGATAACAATTTATATTAAAATTTTAGGCTATCTTGATAACGTGCGAAAATGGCAAATGTTGTGGGTTTTGAGCACAAAGGGGAAACACCATATTAACTCCTTCCTTTACTTCACTTAACACCAATATTTTCTTCTTATGTTTCTTTATTTAATTTATCATTGTTATTATTTTTACTTTTTAGTAAGTCTTTTGTCTCATTTGACTTCCACCGTACGTGTTCTCGGGTAGCGTATAGTACATGTGGGATTCTGCACGTATGTTACCGTGATATTACTCTAAAGCCTATAGCTAGAATAATACCGGACCAAGATTTGAAAAATCCTATGGGTGCGGTCGCAGGTAGCAGTGCCGGCATGGCAAAAGGGTGTCAAAAAATCTAGTCTCTAACAGCTCCAACAACAACCTATCGAAGTCAGAGTACGGTAAAGGTTGCTTCAGTAGGATTGAGTAGGAGGAGCAGAAGACAGGCGATAAGGAAATCACCCAAAAATTAGTTCGGCAGTACTACCTGACACAAGACAGCAGGTTCAAGTGAAGAAAATAGTCGGACGAAAATATAGAAAACCACAGTTGGCATTAGGGACTCCTTGTTTTATCTGTATAATATAGCCAAGAAATGTCCTGGTCCATTATAGGAACGGGAAGAGAAGGCTTAGCTGCAAACTCATCGGGCTGTAAGTCTAAAGCATCCACAACTGTTTTAGCTAAAGGTGACAAGTCTCTTAAGGCTGCTTTGATTATGCCAGCTAAGAAGAAAGCTGATCCTTCCAATAATGAGCGTCTTAAAAGATCTCCAAAAAAATGGTTAAGAGAGCCAAATCAAATAAGGCCAACGATGCGGAGGTTGTTCCATAGAACAAAGTTATCAAGGAGGGAGGATTATCGGATAGACTCTAGGGATACGTTTAATAATTTCAAGAGAGATACTAGAGAGGGAAAAGGATTTTATGGACCTTCTCCGTAAATGAGATAAAGTGTACATTGATTATATACCTACAATTAGAGCTATCCACTCAAATCTGTAATTAACAAGCCTTGGCAGAGAAAGAAAAACGTGATTTCTTTTAAACAAGTTTTCCCTGATTGAATTTTAAGCATTTTTGAATAAAAAATTTAAAATATTTTTATAGTCCTATATTAAGGACAATTTTTTATATTATATTAAAATATTTTATTTCGTGTAGAATTTATCCAATGTCAAATATTTAATTAAAATAATTGTCTTTTTTTCAAATTTATTAAAGATATTTTGTTTAAAAAGTTTATTACGCTCATATAATTATCATCATTACAAGTAATTACCTTTCCAACAATACTAAATACTTGTATAAAAAGTATACTTCAAAAATTAACTGAAACGTGGCTCCCACCCCAAAAATTTGCACATTTTACATACAAATATATGCTGCAGTATTGTATGTAATTAGTATATAACAATTTCAACATATCATTAAACATATATATAGTTTCAAAGTTACAGAATTATTAAAAAAAACGTTTTGGGAAAACTGTGGACTGTAAGCAATCCTGAGATCTTCGGAATTCCATTTGATAGCCTATTGACCATGTCGATGACTATGCATAATTGCAAATTAGGAATAAGGTCTTCACTTTCAGTATAGATAACGAAACATTATAAGGAACACACAAAACAATCAGTAACGAATTTCAGTCTGTATCTTTGCGCTTAAGAACATGAACAACCGGAAATCTGCTCCATATATCCTTTGAATGTCTTCGGAGGAACTAACCTAACATCAATATTGTACAAATACATTCTCCTCCGAGACATGAAACAAGGGGTATTCTAATACAAGAACAGAGCATATTTCGGTATTCCTCCTTATCAAAATTCGTTGATTGCATCATTGAACGACATTTACAAAGACGCCACAAATTCCACAGAATTTGTTACGATCTACAAGAGTATTTCTAGCAAAACTGAGAATGAAATTGGGAATGCGATTACTGGTTACGTATTGACCCTACCGTACCAAAACTATGTCCCGCATTTGTCCAAGGATTATACACATTTGTTCCACTACCATGATAATATTACCTCTCTCTGTCCAAAAGACTTATGGACTCACCCAAAAGAGGTTGTTCAATTATTTTTCTTTGTGTTAGGCGGAAAGATTAACCAAAATAACTAACAACGTCTTTTTTATAGCTTTTCGCACAACGATTTTTTTATTGCGCTTGTACAAACGTTATTTTTAATTAAAACCCAGATAAACTTAACAACACATATAAGAAAGTAAGTCAAAACATTAAAAAATGAAAGAATAGAAATAGGTAATAAAACATATTATATATTTTTTTAAATTTATTTATGCTGTTAATTTAATATCAAATCCTACTACTATGCAATGCACTAAAAACTAGTGCGTTAAACCAAAAGGTTTTTCAAAAAGGATTGTTTATAGAACTTCTGATTTTTAAGTTAAAATCAAAATTATTAGTATGAAGTTGTGTTTTCTATATAAAAACTATTATAAAATTTAAAAACTACTCACCTCTATCTTCTTCTTTAGTTATAGAATTATTTTTTACAGATTGGCTATTTAATTTGTCATCTTCGCCACTTTTATTAATATCATTCGTATGCGAAGTATTACTACTGCTACTTGAGGAATCAGCATTATTTGGTGATGATTCGCTAAATTGTGCTGAACAGCTATTAGTGCTTGCAGAATTTTGTCTTAATAAAGAATTTGATGACATATTGGAGTGCGAATCCCGGTCACCACGACTCGTAGTATCCGTAACAGGCAAATTAACTCCACTATTATTTTTATTCTTATTTTTATTACTTCCATTTGAATCTTCCAGATTTTGACTATTATTACCATCTAGAAGATATAAAAACGTTTATAAATTTGAAATTAAAGTAGAGTAAATATTCAGTAATCCTAACAAAAAGTAGTAAGAAAAACATAAAGGCCGGTTATTTAATATTTATATTAATATATTTTTAAAACAAATTTACTTTAAAAATTATAAATACAAACAAAATAAATAAATTGTCAAGATAACTGTTATTGTAATATTACTAAACTTAAAACACATTTTAAATGAACCAGTAAGAATGTTTTATTCGGCTATGAAGAATCCTTATTATTTAATTTGTTTACAGATTACATGGACAGCCGGCATTACGGATGACCATTTTTAATATTGACATGTGGTGCAAGCGGTTCTGGCACACTGAGTAGAGTCACGGCCCGGAATTCTTTACAATTCCGGCGTGGACCTGTAATCCACTATGCGAAGTAGATATAAGGCCCTCAAGGCATTAGCCGGCTGTAATTGGGGTATGGATAAAGAAATCTTTTTTTGGCTAGATATAAAACAATTTGCCGGCCAGTGGAGAATTATGCAGCACCAGTGTGGACACCATAGCTAAGTGATACGCAGTGAAAAAATACCCAAAGCTGTCAAAATTCAACCTTAAGAACCATAACGTGCTGTATACATATGTCCTAAATTTTAAATTTAAATTTTTAATAAATATTTAATGTCATTTATAATAAGTTTTTTGCGTTTTGCCACATGTGAAAATATATATCTTGGAATAACAAAACGTAACTATTTTAACAGTATCGTATTTCGTTTATGTTAAATATAAAAAAATATATAAAATACAAAAATTTACTGTTAACGTATTTATTTCTGTACAATAACATAACGAACGAAAAGTTATACATAAGTGTACAAATTGAAATATGTTGAAAGTGGTTTAATTTCTACTTATTTTATCAACACTAATTATTCTCATATTTATACCTCATAACATTAAGAAAATCATTTTAGTTATCACTATGATGACCCGAATGACCCGAATCACACTCGGTCAACCTAGCGACCATCGGGTACAACCGAACTATTACAACAACATCGGTACTAATCTAGCTCTTTTTCAATCTTTAGGAAAAACTGGAGGATATAGTTAAGATAAAGTTAATGTAATGTAACCGAATGTAATTCACTCGACAGCAACGATGGCTTAGTCATGAATACCGTTGCCAGGTTGACCGTAAATATTAACTACATTCAATCCCCCTATACGCCATTTGGGGACGCATCCGGTGGAAGTGAAATAGGAAGACTCCACACTCTTTTTTTGTTTATTGAATCAGTCCACACTTGATTTCTTCCTTTCTTTTCTTTTCTTTTCTTTCCCGCTCTTCTAATTTCTTTACAGGATTCCAACCTTGTCCTCAAGTTGGATGAAGGGATCACAATAGGTCACAAGTTCATGGAGTGAAGGTGTATATTATTTGTTGTGGCGATAATGCACACCACCCTTCCCTTACTACCTACCTTATGTGGAATATTTAAAACCTATAAATATAGGGACAAATTTATAGAAATACAAATACACCAAAAGTTCATTCTCTGTAATACAACTATATGAAAATGAACCAACAATATCATCAAAATCCAAAGAAAACCCTCCAGTATTCAGACTCAATTCTGAAATATGAACAATGTGATTATTAAAATAATCAACATGGAAATCACATAAAAATTTAAAAATTCTGTAAAACCACGACCTTTTAAAAATCTCCATATTGCACACGAATCAACACCAGAAAATAACTTTCAAAATAATTTTTTTACCATTTTTTTAGCTGTATTTCTATTGTGACAATATATTTTTCAATCAAGATCACTTTTTGACGAACAAAAGATGGAAAGACCAGATCTATTAACGACACAGCTATAATAATTCTATTATCACAGCTATCAATGCATAGTGAGGTAAACATGGACACGGTATCTGATCTGATTTAAAAACTAGTGATCAAGTATGTATTAACGAAAAAATGAAATAAAATAAAAAATATTTAATGCTAACTAATTAGAACAAATTAGATTTAAAATTGTATTAGAAGACCCAAAGTTATTTAGAGAATATTTTGTAGATATAGATATAGAATAAGTATGTTGTAAGGAAGTTTAAGAAAATGGAACATGGTTTGATTTTTGACAGTGAGAGAATTTGGTCGATTCTGGGTATGAATAGTGTTGTTGGTGGCATTGAGAACTCTGACAGACAATTATGATTCGGATATCTTAAATAATATCTTCTCTTCAAACCAAGCTATTGATTGTTGTGCGCTTATGTCTACTATGACCTCTTTTATATACTTTTTTATTTTGTTCAGTTGATGTGTTTAAAAATATTGAATGCTTTTAATCTTAAAAAATCAAATGCTATTGGCAGTGATGGTATATCTCTTAAATTTCTCAAAATTTTAATGACAATAATTGGTAATTATATATTGAATTTGATTAATACCAATTATACCACTTCTTGTAGCTCAGATTATTCCTATAAAAAATAATATAATTAAAAAAGGATAGTTATACCGATATTATCAAAGATGATTGAACATCTTATGAAGATTCAGCTAGTAGGAAATATTGATGATAGTAAATTACTTTATAAATGACAATCTGGATTTAGGTGTAATAGAAATACTACGTCATTAATACTGATAAAAGTATTTGTGTTTTCTTACCCTTAGACATTTCAAAGATCTGAGAGGGTGAGTTATTCGCTTTTGGATCTGATCATATAAGTAAGAATATATTAGTTTGCAATAATATATTCTTATTTATCTGATAGGACACTTAAATTATTGGTTTAATTATTGATACAGTGTTGAGTTTTGAAAGCCATGTAAATTCTGTTGTTTCCAGTGTTAATTTTCTTTGTGCAAACTTTATAGCCTAAATTTGATATTAATTCTTCATGTTAAGATTTTCATTAAGATATTCCTGATACTTACAAGAAAAATTAGTTTCATTATTTTCTGGAAGTTGTTAGTTTTTGTAATTTTCAATAAATAATTCTTACAACTTTAACAGCTGTTATTTGTTATTCTTTTAATTCCGTGTGTGTGATTTATTCTATATATCTATGAAGTTTGGAATATTGCTAAATCAAAATATTTTTATTATATATTTCTTTATTTTGTAAATTTAATTTATTTTTCTTTTTACAGATAAAAATTCATGTTATCATTTCATTTCAGTATATTTTACTGGTTTCATAGCTTGTTGGTGCTTCTGAAACTTTTTGTTTATTATATTTTTTATACCTTATTATGTTTTCAAAAATTTTTAGACATCTAATTCTGATTATGGTTTCATTTTCATTGCTGTTAATGAAACGTTGTGAATTATCGTCGTGGATATAAGATTTTATATGAATTATGACTTTACTCATAATGGCCGGCATTTTTCCAATGACTGCATATTATCATATTGATTTATATAGTGATTTTATTTTGTTTGCGTGCAAAATGGGAATATTTTTAATGTTTGATATAGAGTTTTAGCACTTTGGCTTATAACGCATGATTTTGATGTAGATTGTTAGTCTATTTTTTAATAGGATTTTTAATTTCAAATTTTAACTTCTCGTATTTTATTCAGTTGTTATTGAGTATAATACCTAAGAAGTGTTTTATAGGTTTTAATTATTATGAACTTTTGATTACTTGTGATTCCAACCTTATTTGTGGTGTATGATAACTTCTTCATACTTCAGAATAAATTTTATTTTTTATTCAATTATATTTCAAATTTTATTTAAGATCAGAATAATATATAATTTATATACATTAAAAATTACCATCTTTGTAAAAATGCCTATATTAATACTAAAAATTAACTATTCAGGTTTTGTTATGACATTTGTGTTATGATTAAGTAAAAATGTGTAACTGTAAACGGCCTATAGGCTAGATTTTGGGTTAAACATGTCAGGTATTGGTATTAAAAGGATATAGTGTCCGATGATAGTAAATATTTATTTGATTATGATGTCAATAATATTAGTGCTCTTTTTAAAGTTGATAATTCAAATAACTAAGATCTTGATTTAGAATCTTTAACTGTTACTGAATCTGAAATTTTAAATGCTTTGTGTAAGATAAAGTCGAAAGGTGTTCAAAGTGATTAAATTCTTATTAATTTTATCAAAACTATTTATCCACATATTTCTAACTTTCTTAAACATAGCATTAATTTCATTTTGACATCATCAACATTTCCTTTAATGTAGAGATCAGCACGGTGATCACAATTCTAAAAACAAAGGTTGTTCATGACATTTAAGATTTAAGGCCAATATCTATCCTTCCTTCACTATCTAAAATCGTGTAGTTTTAATGAAAGGCCAAATGTTATATATTTTTGGAATCGTATCTGTTTATCTTCTCAATATGTATTTCGTCGTGTTCATAGTTCATTATTGACCATAATATATATGTATAGTCTTAAAGTGATTTCTGATACTATGTCTTACAATATTTCTAGACTAAATCAATTTGCTAACATTAATTCATATATCGGAATATATTAATACTTTTTTAGGTTGTTCCTTTCGAATTTTTATTTCAAAACGAAATTTAATGTTTTTTTTAAGTTATTAAGACTTATTGTTGTAACAGCTGGAAGGAATAAGTATATTTATCAATTACAGTCCATATTGTTGTTTAACTCCAGGACAAGGAATCTGGCTACATCGCTTGGCTGGGTCCAACGATTTCAGAACAGAGTAAGGTTGGATTGGACTGACAAGTTAAGTATATATTATGTGGTCCTTGGCCACATGAAGGACATAGGTATATATAGCCTATTTCTCCATCCCGATCTAGTTGGCCGCGGCCAAAATTTTCATTGTCTGCAATGAGCGGTGGGATTAAGACTGTTCCTCAATTGTTATTCCTATAATAAGAAATATGAATTTTAAACGGTCTTTTGTCAAAATTTCTCGATACTGGAAGCATTTGCCTCTTGATTTACGTTTATTTAATTAAAAAATGCTTTATCGTTTAAATTTTTTTAGATATTTTACCACTCTATAGCAGAAATTGTTAACAAATTTCTAAATTTGTAGAGCTGATTTTAATATTTGTTATGGGAGTAACTTTTTTATAAATTGTTATATATTTTGCCTGTGGAAGGAATAAGTATATTTATCAATTACAGTCCATATTGTTGTTTAACTCCAGGACAAGGAATCTGGCTACATCGATTGGCTGGGTCCAACGATTTCAGAACAGAGTAAGGTTGGATTGGACTGACAAGTTAAGTATATATTATGTGGTCCTTGGCCACATGAAGGACATAGGTATATATAGCCTATTTCTCCATCCCGATCTAGTTGGCCGCGGCCAAAATTTTCATTGTCTGCAATGAGCGGTGGGATTAAGACTGTTCCTCAATTGTTATTCCTATAATAAGAAATATGAATTTTAAACGGTCTTTTGTCAAAATTTCTCGATACTGGAAGCATTTGCCTCTTGATTTACGTTTATTTAATTAAAAAATGCTTTATCGTTTAAATTTTTTTAGATATTTTACCACTCTATAGCAGAAATTGTTAACAAATTTCTAAATTTGTAGAGCTGATTTTAATATTTGTTATGGGAGTAACTTTTTTATAAATTGTTATATATTTTGCCTGTGGAGCCGTTTGAAAGCAAAGAATTAATTTATTTAAATTTAGTTTAATTATGAATTGTTTTTAATTCAGGAATAAATCTTTGTAATATTTTTTATATGTTTTAAATTAGGATTGTTATATATTAATAAGAATAAAAAATAAAATAATTAAAAAAATAAAATTACATAGTAAAATTTTATAAGGAATATTTATTAAAAGTAGTGGGTTTTGGAACACAGTAATTTTCGGAAAATGTGTTAAGATTGTTGCTTTTTAACCTCGACATTTATTTTATAGATATTTATTTACTGAAGAGAGCATATTAATTCTACATAGATCTGATGAAAATCAGTACTATGGCGTAAGCAAAAAATTCAGTATTTGCATAATAACATTCGTGCTTTGGTCAAGCATGGAGGAGAGCCGGTGATGGATTGGGGATGTTTCCAGTTCAGGAATAGGAAACATTTTATAATTGGTAAAATAAAGAGAAACCAATATTTGGATATTTGGAAACTAAATGTGCATTTGCTTTTTATCAGGACATGAATTCGAAGAACACTTCAAACGTTGTGGATCATACACAATTGTCCAAAATTATTGCAAACAACAGCACAGTCAACAGATATCCACATTATTGGGAATTTGCTCGTAATCTATAAAGTCCACTGTTCGTAATTTATAGTCACTTTCACAGTGGAGAAATATAAGGAAGTAATGAAACGTGTTATTAAACGAATTTATAAAGCGATTCTGAATCGATTACGACTTTTGTTGATATAAAAACATATGTAATTAAAAGCATCAGTTATAAAAAGTTAAAATTATTATCAGAATTTTAAATATAGCGCAAACCCTGAATGTTTCTAATGCTGAATACTTTATAGATATTGTTGCATTTCAAGTTTTCCAAAAATTATTAATTTTTTTATATTTAATATTTTCAATTGATAATTTTTAATTTTCTTATAAGAATGATACCAAGAAATGATAAACTATGAAGAAATAAATTGAGGTACATAAAAAGTATGTAAGTAAACTGAAAATGATATTTTTATTTATTTAATCTGCTTCTTACATACCACTATTACAAGGGGAATTTGCATTCAATCCATAGGTAGCATCAAATTTTTGGTTTCCATTGTTATTACTGCTGGTAGTACACTTTAAATTGGTCCCATTATTGTTACTTTTAGGAGAAACATTTGCTGTAGCTGTTGGAGTTGAAGCATCAATAGATGACATAATGGGCAAGCTGTTTGGAGATAAGCTAGCTTTATTATTTGAAATGGTATTCGTTTTGGCACATTCACTACTGGAAGACAAACAAGAACTTGCACTTAATATTGGATTTTTTCCTATTTGTTGCTGTCCAGTTGTGTTTGTGGCTACTAACATGATAACTTTCAGCACAAACTTCTAGTATTATTTTTAATACAACTACTTTTTCTACAGTTCCAACTTAAATTCTTATTTATTTATTAAAATCATGCATTTTTCACAAATATTAAATACTGAATAAATTATATTAACAACATTCCACAAAAAATCATTTACAGATATCAAAAAACATTCACCCAGAATCATTTATGTATTCTCTGTATACTAAATACAAAAGCGATTTACATACACCGATGTTACCATATCAAAAAATAACACCAACTACACAGTGTCTATGCTAAACAATTGAAACTCATTAATAGCTACAACAGACAAGTAAATATTTGTTAAAAATTCGTATATTTCCATAAAATATTAAAATCAAAGAAAAATAAGTTTTTCAATGCGAGTAATAAATCTATTAATTAGTATAAATAACTTTAAAATTAGTTTAAATAAAAAATGTGGTAAAGTCAAAAATTCTTTTGATGGGAATATATTGTTTATGTTATGTTATTTTTTTGTTATGATATATAATTTTTCTTAAAGGAATATAATTAATATTAAAGAAAACTGTTCTATTAAGGTTTAGTAATATTATCTTTTGTAAAAACTTTTTAACTTTTATTAGAGCCACAAATATAATTCGATGTTGGTTGTAACTTGTATGATGGCAAATACATGAGAATTTTTTTATTCATACTACTATATTAATTGTGTACGAGGCATGTTATATTCCTTTGGGGATTTTCTTTATATTACATCTTTCCTAACGTTTATTCCTACAGTACGATATCAATTTTTAATTCTACGTTAAGATAAATTTATAGCAAATGTCTACAGTTGTGTAAGTTATGAATTTATGAGGTAACAAAATTGTGTAAACTGTGTAAACTGATGTTATGGCGCTAATTGTCATATCATGACTGAATATAAAAAACGAACAATAGAGTCATTATTACATAAAATAAATGCACACAGAATGTTTTTAAGCCGATTTAAATATATATTTAGATGATCTGGAATTATCTGTTCAATTGGTTTCTTTAAAAGTTTTTCCGACGTGTGAAAAAATTTGGCAGATATGTTACAATAAAAAATTAAAAACAAATTGTTCGCATGATAACATATTAATACTAATTTATGAAGTAGAATCTGGAATGCGAAGCATATTTTAATTTCAAGAACTTCCAAACTTATTAATCTATAAAATTCATTACTTTTCTCATGAATTCATAACTGACAAAATGATGACAATTATTGTAACAATTTTCGCTACAAAACAATTCAGCTAACATGAGAACTGACAATATTACCTGGCAACGCTGTCAGATAAAGTTATTGTTCAAAAAATGACTAACAATTTATTGTCAGTTTTTCTTACAAATATATTGCAACCGTATTAACTGATAATTTACTTTGTAATGAATATTTTTCACTGACAGTTTATTGCTTGGTCAGAAGAATTTATAAGATTGACAGATTAAGGAGATTTTCATTATTTTTGTTTTTATTTTTACATTTTATGTGCAAATTTAAGTATCTGTACCTTCGCATACGTAATTCCACACGTAACATTTCGAAAAGGGAAATAGAATTTGACAGTTAGAACATAGAAAACAATATGATAAATAAAAACATCATTTTATTTAACTACAAATCGTTTTATCTTATCTACGACCAAATAACACAAACATTTTTTTAAAACAAATGCACTGTGTTTTGTTCGTTAAATGACATAACAATAAGTCAATAACTTCCGATTTTAATCTTACAGAATGATAGTAAATAGGCAATTTTAAATTTATAGATTGAATTTTCTGGACCTAAAGGCGTTGGCACTCAGAGTCCCAATGTTGACAACCTAGGGTCATTAAAAAATATGTATAATTTGATGTTTTGATGCTTCTAGTTAAGGCCTCGTCGTGGGAGAATTTTATATGTTGTATTTTCAAAGATATTTAAATTACAAATTCTAGAATTTATTGCGTTGCTTGCCGTAACAAACCTTTTCTGGTAAACACGAGCAAATTTTGTACGATTTTTCAAATGCCTTTCCTTCATTAATTAATTGCGTATTAATTTCAATATATTGCCAGAGACGTAATTAAATAGTCTAACTACGTGAGTTACAAAAAATGCTCTTTGCTAAGCTAAAAAGGAATTTCTTTTCGGAAACAATATTTAAATTTAATCTAAATTTCCTTCAAGAAAATTTTCCGCTTTCACATATCGGTTGGAAAGATATTAAAAAGAGATGTTGGCATTTTTGTAAATTATTTAGGAATAACGAAATATTTGAAGAAAATCAAAATAATTTTGAAATATTTAAACTCATGAATAAAAAATCATTGCAATTGATTAAAGCTTTAATAATTTGAAAAAATACACTTTCAAAATATGATTTAAAATAATGTATGCAATTATTTTATATAAATGTTTTTTTTTTTTTGCTTATTTTTGGACTGGGTAGAAATATTGACCTTAATCTTATTTACTTCATTAATAATTTTGTTTATTAACTAACAAGTCTTATATTTTCGGATATATTTTAAAATACTGATTCAAAATCCTTTTAGTGGCGGCGCTAAATGCAATTAAAGTGCCAGGGTATATATCCAAAAGTAATTTGAATATAAAATAATGACAACAAAAACGAAATAGTTCTAAAACGAAAGCCAATTAACAAGGGATATAATTAAAAAATTACAATAAAAACTTTTAAACAAGACGGTGCTTGTGTTATGGTATAGAGGTGCTTTTCGTACTATGTTGTTGGTCCCATTTACTGTATCAAAACTATTATGGATATGTCATTATATTTGAAAATATTACACGAATTAATGAAGAAGACGTATGTTTTTGGTGCTATTATTTTGACTGCAGCTGTAAGCATGGTACATATACGTTTCATTAATGTAATAAACTATAAAAAGCGTGTATTTTTGTTAGTTTTATTATTCCGCGCGTGTGAAAATCTTGCCGTTAATTCTAGGGAATATCTTAGTAAAACAATATCTGAAAGTGAGAAAAATTTCAAAAAAGAATCACCATTTCAAAACTATGGTAAGAAAGGTTCTGATAAGGACTGCACAATATTCCATAAAATTTATTCTTAATTTCTCAACTTTTATCGTCCTAAAAATATTTTTTAAATTGTTTTCCACCATTAAAACCTTGTATATTCGTCTTGTAGATGTATATTTGCTACACTCAAAATCTGTTCTACACAAAGAAGATTGTAATGCATTAATCCTTTTCAGATATATATCATATCTATGTGCAGACATTAATCTGTTAATGGGCTTAATTCCTTTCAGTTTCCTTTTGACACTATCATACATTGATTTACCAGGAATTTTGGAGAAGATCTAAAAAAACTGCTTCACTTTTTCTTATGATATTATCTTATATCTGGCTTGCCATTGATGTCTGATAATTTTCATGACAACTCTGAAAATATAACTAGGATTAATTATTGCTTCCCCTTCATTGGATAGCATCGCTATACCATCATTCTATACAATATCTGAAATGATACACGTTCCGTAAATTAATATTTATTCATAACAGTGTGTATGCTGGCAACAAGAAAATTATCTGTCTTATTTAATCCAATAAATTGCATGCTAATAAAATATCAATAAAAATCTCAAATTTCTCACACCCATACTCAGAGAATAATAATAGCCCTTGATATGACACAAAGCTCTCCGAAAATACTTAAAACCTTGACATTGATCTTAAAAAAGAAACGCTTCCTCTTAGTTACATTCAGCACTCCACAATTTGTGGAATATTCCATTACCAATGCATCCATTGCAAAAATTATAAAGGTCGACACAATTCTTTCTTCGAATTTTTTAAATCATCTTCATGATTTTCAGTGGAACGGTTATTTTAGGAGCATTCAACAAATTAGTAACAATCCTACAGTTTGGGTACTTAGAAAGAGTGAACTCATCATTATCAGAAATATTCTTTAACTTATTGTATATTTTATTGTAGCTAGTATCCACCAAACTTTAATCACTAAACATGTGATCAAATTGCTTTTTGTGAAATTTAACTTTTAAGAGTTCATTGGCCGTGAGAGAGATTGCTCTTTCCTCAGAGGAAGTAACAAGCCTAAGCGTCTTCTCAAGGATATGTTTTGTAAAGTCATAATCTTCACATACTCCGGCTGTGGACGTACGCACATATTAAATTTTTGTTCTGTTCGAACTTCTATATAGATTTAAAGCAACTTTAGGATTTAACACATATTAAATAGAAGTTAAGCATTTAATAATAATATTGTATGCAGTAATCACTCACGGTTACGAATTAAAAGTTCAAGAATCTACAAAGGAATTTAAGGTATTAACTTGAATTATTTATCTCTATATGAATCTTTTTCCTTTTACCTTTTGCAACGTACACAACATTCGTCTTCCCCGAATTATAGCCCTAATTGAATTCTTTACATATCTTAGAACACAAACATGTCTTTTCGTTTAAATTTTTTCTGCCACATCAGAATTGTTGTCATAGATATAATTAGAAAATCATTAGCATATTGTACAATGAACGTGTTTTCATCTTTCAAATCATGTAATGATTTGTGTATATGATTTGGGTGTAATGGACGATAAACAGCTTCACCGAGGAATACCATTATTTACCTCAATTTGACTTTCCCCGATTTTCAAAATTCTGTGCTCCAAAAAGTTCTTTATACAAGCACTATACATATTGGGCAGATAAATCTCCTTTAGGCAAATAATAAATTTTTTAACGTTCACGCAATTATATGCATTTTTAAAATCTAAGGCCGTCATCATTACCTTTTATCCTTATTTTTTTAAAATTGCTCTTCTGTGTAACACCTCGTTGATGAATACAGCGGTCCACTTATTCTTTTTACATTTTTCTAATACTAATTCACTTTCCAGTTTTAAGAAAACTAATAGGCAGATATTAAAATTAAAATCTTATAACTATATTCTCTTTTCGACTTGTGCATATTACCTATCCTAAAAATGTTTCTAGCAACGAAGGTTATATGACTTGCGACAATATCAGCTTTTGACCATTTTATTGTTTAAGATGAGCCCGATTTGCTACAAAATTAAAGAGAAAATAATGCAATTATCAAATATATATGAATTCAGAAAGAATTTGTAGGGGGACATATTAAATACTTACAAAAATTAATTAATTTTGTGTTTTTTCTTTAATTATAATTAATTTTAACATGTTTCATTTTAAGCTAAAATAGCAACTCTTGGTAAAATTCATGAAGAAATACTTAAAACCACAATTTGATCACTGGCTTCACATGGACATCCAAATATATAGCATACTTAAATAGACTCAGATGTAAGCACTATGCAAAGCCTTATGTGTTAGGACGAGTACTGGCCGTGCTGAAGGAAAAGCAATCCTGCTTTCCAAAGGGTTACCCATGCCAGAGGGGCGCACTTGAAGGACAACTAAGAACTACCTACACTTTCTGATAGCGTCTGTTTCCCTGTGGGGCGTCTAACAGAATACACACGAAGTGTTTCCGCTTTCATTGAAAAAGGACTTCTCAGTGTGATTTGGTCCTATGGGCCCTGTATTTAATGAACGCGTCCGTCTGAATCCACAGGAATCCACATCTACTCTTACAGTGGCGGCGACAGGTTGTGGTGAGTCGAATGCGACTGAAACCCTTGGCAGGAATCCTAATTGAAAGGTTGTGAATTGTCAATGTCGCAATCGACATAAAATCTGTTACACCCCTATTTTCGGTGCTGTCAAGGAGGGTATGACCAAGAGGACCCTTGTGTGGATGAACACCCGCAGTGTTCGCTGCTCAAGATTGACATTACGGCCATTAGCGCGATATGGGATTCCATGAAGGTCTTGGTTATACCAGCCGAACCTTTATCATCCCGCAAGAGAAAGGCTTAGCAGAGGTGGTGGTCGCCCGAGATTTCTCATAGTAGACGTGCGAGCCGTAAGTTGTTCAATGAGCAAGGAGATCAGACAACTGGTCTGCTTACAGAGTAGAAGTAAATAGGTTAAAGAACCTCATAAGGAAGGCGAAAAGGAAGGCTTGAATAAGTTTTTGCAGTGGTATAGAAAACTCCTTCGAGAATCAGTTGTCTACGTAAGGTTTTATCGACCTCTCCAGTCGATCTGAGTTTCATACAGAGGCCCGATGGCGTTTGGATCTTGAGTACTCAGGAAACTTTGGAGCTGTTGCGCGACACACATTTTTTCAGCAATAGCATTTGTGCTTGGTTATGAGAAGAATCCCGTGGAAAAATGTGAGAGACGTCTGCGTCGCGCTGGATAAGAGAATGTTGCGCTGGACTATTCCGATCCTTTAAAATCCCCAGGACATGATGACATCATTTCTGCTAGCTCCTAAATATTTACAGGGCGTGTCTTCGTTGGGATTACATACCAATAAAATGAATGATGTGCAGAGTAATCTTCATACAAAAGGGAGGCAAACCGTCAAACACCAGGCCAAAGGACTTCAGGCCGACCTACCTGTCTTCCTGTCTGCTCAAGACTTTTGAGAGAGTTGTGGATATATACTTATGGAAGCAGATTCCGAAACGGCTCCTCTCTTAGTCGCAATATGCCTAGACAAGAGGCGTGACTGTCGAAGCTGCTCTTCACTCACTGTTGATTTTTCGCATTCCTGGATATCGAAGGTACTTTTAACAACGTCAAGAGGTTGCTGTGGGTCCATAAGGATTTGCTTAAGAATATCAAACTATCATGGAATGATACTATCCGGATGAGAGCGGACAAGGCTATTGTGGCTATGTATTAATGTAGGAAGGTCATTGGGTTCACTTGTGGCTTAAATCCTAGATGACTAAGATGGATCTTCGTTGCTTTTGTACAACTTATATTACTGTATGGAGCATCAGTGTGGAGGAAAGTGATGGGTAGGAATGTCCATGAACTGATCTTTCGCAAAGTTCTTGAGGTCGATGGCGATCCTGATGACGTGTGCCTTGAGGTAGACTCTGACTAAGGGACTTTAGGCGTTGTTGCACTTACTATGCGTATGAGATCACTGACATTATCGTATACTGGATCTCTCTTCACTTGAGTTGGGACAAATCGACCATTGTGTCGATATGAGATGGGATTTACTTTGATTGTTCCTGATGTGGGTGGAGTAGACCTGCAAGATTTACACTGATTGTTCCAAGCGTCAGGGAAGGGTAGTAGATGGATTCTTCATTAAGAACTTTGGTGTTAGGGTATCTTTAAATTAAAAGATAACTGCAGCATCCTACAGGCACAGATTTCCGTCATCAAGAGACTTAGGTATAATCCTGATGACTGCATCGATTATCTGGTTAGACTTCCTCAGGAATGTTACAGGCTTCCCCAATCATCTTGTTTCAAAACAAACTGAAAGGGAAAGTGCAGTCGAGATGGTTGAAAAAAATTAACCTGACGAACCTCACGCGTTATATGTCCTAGGTAAGACATTCGGAGAAACAGGCAATTGCTGACCTTTAATAGGAAATGGTGTCTGTTATTACATACATAACAATAAATTTTGTTTAATTTTGATTTATTTTTTAATATTTTTTATTTTATTTGTGGCAATAACAATATTTGTCATTCATTATAATTTTTTGTATTGAATATATAAAATTTTTGAAAGGAATTTTTATATAAAACCAAGGAAACAGTAATGCTAAGTAATGTTAAATATAAAAAAAATTATACAAAATACCAATATTTGGTGTTAAGGTTTTCGTTTCTGCACAATAATGGAACAAACTTTTAAACTAGAGGTATGTGATATTTTCACGACTGTGATTTAATCATTGTGATTGATAAATCACTGGTAACTGCAGTGATAGAAGTTATGAAAAACATAATATTAGTGTCGTTCTTTCTTAGTTGTTGTACGTATACTGTATGTATGAAACATAACGTATTTACTTAATATGCATTTCTGGTGGAGGGTTTTGAAGATTCGGCATATAGAATTTTTAACTTTTTTTATTCTTAAAATTCAACTAAAATTTATAAAAAAGGTGTTTTTATTATCACCTTGCTTATGTACTTCCGAAATTAAAGTGTTTTTCGCAGTAAAACCTTTTTGTAATTTTATTGTGTCACTATGACCAGAAATTCATCTGCCAAGAGCTGTCACACCAGCAGAGAAACAAGGTAAGTTTTTTATTTTCAGGCAACATCTTCGCAGCAACAATAACACCTCCAGCAGCCGCTGACACCAGTAATTGCATTCCGGACACCTGAAGTGATATCCACCTTGCAGTTTATTTGCAACGGTGTCCAGGGTAAAGTAGGTAAGATAACCCGATTTATGAGACAGAACAGTATTGTAATCGCAGCTTTCTTTTGAGCACTTTCTGCTTATTGAATGACAATGCCTCCAAACGGATTATGGGTACTTCCGCAAGTTCGCCGAATATCAACTGCACTAGCTGGCGTGCAGTAGTATCTTTGGGATCAGACCACTTACCCATAATCCTTGCACTGGAACAGCATAACGATTTAATGTCTGTAAACGTAGCATATACACGAACCAATGGGACCGTTTTCATAATCTACCAATTTTATCAGATGATAATATTGCAATTAAGTTGCAAACACTTCAATATCCGATCCTAAGAATTGCTCGTGGTCATTTTGCTGAGAATTAATTTAGCATTTTAAAAGAGACAAGGTGAAACAAAGTGTTGTTCGCAAACATTACAACTTTTCAGTCTCGGACGCACCACAACTGTTAACTCCACATGAATTTGCAAAAGCCACCAACGTAGCTTATTCAACGAGCGATTTTCTCTCACTGAATTTCTAATGCCGAAGAACCTAGGCGAGCGGGGGCTAAATATTTGGCTATGGTTTTTAACCTGTAAATGAAAAACTTGGTAACACACAAAGCCTGTAAAACGGGTAAAATCTAACTGGTACACAAACCTGGAAACATGTGGAATAAGGGACAATAATGTAATGAATCAAACTTTTGGACCATGGTTTTGAACAGTATGCAGGTGCAACACCTGTATGGGCTGGTGTCACTAGTTGCACCTTGATAATAACAGCAACATTAACAGATCGGTATTTTCAACATCATCACTCTCCCCCTCAGCAATCACAACAACCGCAGCAACAATAACAACTTCAGCATCCATCATACAGATAGCCACTAACACCAGTGCTTGCTTTCCGGGCACCTGAAGTAATATCCATCTTGCAGTTCAACAGCAAAGGTTTCCAGGGCAAAGTAAATTAGATAACCCGATTTATGTGACAAAACGATATCGTAATCGTTGCGGTCCAGGAGACTAAAATGGCGAAAATTTAAGTCTGCACAGTTGTAACAAATCCAACATTATCTGAAAAGACCGTACCAGAATCAATGGTGGAGGCACCGCTTTCTATAACACAGAGTAGTTTATATCGTATCTGTGGTGCGACCTAACGATTCTATCGCCTCTGAACGTCGAATATATATGAACTAAAAAAACAGGCTGTCGCGGCTTCAAAGAATTTAACAACCGCCGTTTTGGTGATCTTCCAATTGCGTCAAATGTACACACCGCAAACAGGAAATTCCGAGAAACCTTCAACGCAGCAGGCGCTCGCATTTCCTTGCCGAAACAGCGAGACTCGTTGAGGAAAGTGGTGAGATCCGAAATACCGACCACAGTAACCCAAGTATCACTATGCTGAACTTTGAAATCAGCAGCTTGGTAAATGAGGACAAGGGGAAGAAATGGTTAGATCACCTCAATAGCTAAATAAATTGTGGCCGACTGTCTGATTTCTTTCTAACCCTAAGAAGAAGGATGTTAGGATTGTGATTAAGTTTGCTTATATCAAAATATCCGATTCTATGGATAGCTCGCGAGCATTCTCCGGCAGTTTATTAAACATCCTAAAAGAGAGGCGAAACATAGTGTTGTTCGCAAACTTCACAACTTTTCAGTGGAGACGCCTCAACTGCTCATCTTATATGAAGTTGCTAAACCTTCGAAGGCGATTGGCCCCGATGGAATTTCCACTCTGATGCTGAAAAACCTTGGCGTGGGGAGTTGAATATTTAATAATGATGTGTAACCTTTAATATTTATTGAATATTTAAGCCAAATCTTTGACTCCACCTTTGCGATCCAAAACTAAAATCAAAAAGAAGGCGATCTTTTTCATTTTTTAGCCAAGAACCTCGGTTCTTTTCTTCATAAAATTATTCCATGGATTAGCTCTTAACTAAGAAATCCCTTTCGTTCTTCTTTATAATTTATAATTTTTTTCTTTTCAGTAGTTATTGGGATGCACCCTACGGACTTGAAAACAAATCTGCCGAGATCTATAGGAGTGGTTTTGGCACAACAACATTCGGGATTGTGGAGTAGGCTGCCTACTGATCTCATATTGACTATACCGTCATGTATTAACTTTAATTAACTAACTTGTTCTTACAGCTGTTAGTTAATGTTGAAGATCTATGGAAACATCCTTCAAAAGTGGCACAATTTCTTGGCCTGGAATTAAACCAGGACCTAAATCATAAAAGTTAATTAATATGGTCACAAAAGTGTAGAAACGTAAGAACAACTACAGCAGAAGTCGGAAAAAAAGATCTATTACTAAACTCATGTTAAAGAGCGGTAAACACTTATTAAAGACTTCTACGACCAAATTTTAAGTTTTTAAATATATAATTTTTAAATATTGCTATTTTTGTTTTTATTATTAGATCTTGTATGTAAATTAACATATTTTCACTATTTTATTGTTAACTGACAAAAAAAAATTAAAAGAAAATAACAAATTTTAAAGTATATGTTAGAACATTGATGCGCAATAAATTCAGCAATAATTTCGTTAATGTCCTCAGTAGCATTCAAAGGAAAGAATAAAATTTAATAGTGAAGAACATGTTAACGTGTAGACCCCAAGTATATATGTTATAATGTTCTGTTCGTGTTTTGTTTTTATATCTCAGGGATGTTAAATGTGTTTTGTTAAAATTTATTTTACTACCGCTACAAGTGAAGAATTTGAATTTTCTTTGGAACAAATTATAATGATGTACGCTATCGATTTTTTAAATTTTTTAAGTTTTAAACGTAAGTAATATTTGTGTTAAAAATAAGTAACAAACATTTTTACGCTTTCTGATAACTTCCGAGATATAGGTTGCAGAAGTTTAGAGTTGCAGATCTATTATCTCGTATAATAGTTAATGTATCAATGCATAGCATAATGTGTTACTTAAAAAGAATTTGAAACACTTTACCTAGGGCCAGAAATTTCGGCTTAGATCCATTTTTTTGTTTTAAAAAATATTAGTAATATGTATATCGTTGGAAAGGTGTTAAAGAAACCTATTTATAGAGTTATAAAATATATGATATTAATTCATGCCGATACAATTTTTTCCAATTCTAAAATATCTATTATAGTTTTTCTATAAAAGTAGCGGGATCTTAAACTCAATCGATATTAATTCTGAAATTGTTGAAAATAAAAAAGTCAGACTTGGGTATTATTTTTTATAGTAAATTTTTAGTTTATAGAATCTAAGACATTTCTTCTTTGCCTTACTCACGAAAGTATAGACTTAGAGCTTACTATTTCTTGGTTGCTGCCGTGAACTTAAAGATCAATGTTGTACTCCTGAATACGTGTACTCTACATTTGTGTACGTAAATTACAATTGTACAAACTTTGACATCTCTGATGTATGTGTATTTCAATTTGTTTTTCTTCACTTTGTTCAATAAAACTTTTGTTCTTATATTTATAAAAATTACATAAATGTAAATTAATACTTTACGAGAAAAAACACAAATAAATATAATAAAATAATAATTGTAATAATAAAAATAAGAATGTATTCATTAAAACAGTTAGTAACTAATCAATTAAAAAGTCCGTTAATTAAGCAAACTTTGAAAAATAATTTTCAAGGTTACATGCAAACTATTTCAGTTAATCTTAAAAGAGAAAAGCATTACTTTTCTAAAGACAACAATCATTTCGCCAAAGGAAATCCAACAACTGTAGAAGATTTTGAACTACTATATGCTTTGACGAAAGAGAAGTTTCTATGTATATATCGCACTAACGTATAAGCTTTTAAATTAAAGCATTAGAATGTACTTCAATATTGTATTTAATTAATATATAATTTATTGCTTATAATATCTATAGCTAAAAAATTGCCAAAGGACGTAAATGCACGTGGTGTATTTGCCTGCAACGAGCTAGATCTAAGTGAAGTAAACGTATATGGATTTGACTATGATTACACGTTAGCATGCTACAAACCGCGCCTGCATGATCTGCTTTACAATTTAGGACGCGATATGTTAGTGAAAAAATTAAAGGTATGTTTTAAAGTTTAACAAAAAGTCCATATGTTCATGAGGGTTCTCTTATTTATATTCAAATTTGTAGCCAATATTTCATGCTTTCAAACATTTGTAAATATAAAAAATAGGATTGTATGAAATAAATATTTTAAACATTTCTTAAAATATTTAAACTTCAGGTGGTCACATCTTCAAAATTAAGAAATTCTGTTGATTACAGTTTAGATACCGATATTACTGTATTGTATGCCCTTCACCACAGAAATTGGTGAAAAAATCATATTCTTTTTGGTGTTTATATACCCTGTGTGGATTTAGTTACCCTCATACATGTATATAATAGTTGCTTGTTATTTTGTTATTTTGGGTGTATTGTTTACAGGTTATACAACTTGTTAGTACTGTTGGAATTTTTATATATATTTAAACTATTTTAAATATTTGCAAGTTTTAATATTTTAGGGAATTTCGCAATTGCTTTGTACTAATAAAATTCGCTGTTGCCATTTTATATTACTGTTGTGTGGATACAAATATTTTATAAAGAAATAAAAAAGCCGGCTGCCAAAACATTTAGATGTCGTTCGTGTAATGATCCCTTTGGAAAGTCTCAAGGAAGCATTAAATGCAATCGTTGTGTTTCATAGCTTTATCTTTACTGTGCTAATCTTTCAGAAGAACATTTGGCTCTATTAAAAAAGAAATAATCCTTTTCTTTTATCTGTGCTTCATGTCTTAACTCTTCTACTAGAACTGATAATTCTCACTGTGATGAAGTTCGTACATTAAAAAGCACTTTGGATGATAAAAAAAGTTGAGAAGACCGTGGTGCATTCAGAGATTTGTTAAAAGAAATAATGGTTGGATTTAAGAATGAAACAGATAAGTGAATTAAAGAGATGAAAGCAAATATTGTAAATTGGAGTAAACTTAAGATTTTAATATTGCTTCAGCAAGAAGGGAAAAATTTGACTTAAAAGTTAAAAACAATATTTTGCATCGCAGGATTAATCGTGCTGATGTCGTATTGAGTGGATTGATTGCTGGTTATATTGGTAATATTTTTGAACAAGACATAAACCAAAATGTTAACATAAATAATAGGAAACGTATTCTTATAAAATTTTTACAACATTTCTTTACGTTATCGTCTCATGAGGTGCTATTTTAGAACAAGAGCTTTGAAAGTCAGTGATATTATTGGTTGCGATATAAAAAGTTGGGTTTATATGAATGACCAATATTCTCTAGCTGCTTCTGACTTAAACAGTATTTGTAGAAAGGAGGTGTTCTTTAATTTAGATAACTGTTCTAGATAGCTGTGCTATTTCTTCCCAATTATTTAATTTTTGCTTTTTGTTATTATTTATTCATTGATCTCATATTTATTTTTTTAATATTGTATCCATTGTATACAATGCATTTATTTTGTTATGGTTAATTTATTATTGTTATTTAAATTTTTTTCCTTACCTTTACCTCGCTATCTGATCAGCTGAGAGTTGGGCATATTAACTACCAGAGTATTAGACCTTCTTCTAATGAATCTATGACAGATAGTTCTGGTTTTGGCCATTTTATTAATTTCATTGGATCTTTCTTTTTTCAGTGCATTAATGAAAAAATCTTTTGGCATTGAATGAATACAAGTTCAGTTTTTAAAGATTATATATCCCCATTTTTCTCAAATTATTTTTTTTTTTCATATTAATATTAACTACATCTCTTTTCCTCAATACTTGGAAGGTTGCGCGTGTTGTCCCTATTCCTAAGAGTACAGTTGTAAGTGATATTAAAAAATGACACCTATTTCTATTCTTCCAGCATTGTCTAAGTGGTTGAGTATAGCATTTAACACAAATACACATCTTTGGTTAAGAAACTGAAAAATCAATTTAAGTTTTCCCAATCTGCTTGTAAATTGATTTATTCTTATATTTTTGAGAGGAGTCAATTCGTGTATTTGAATGGGGTTTATTCTAGTGTACTACAATTATCGTCTGCAGTTCCTTAGGTTTCGGTATTTGAACTATTAATATTTATCTTTAATGGTTATGATATTTCTGAACACATTCTTGAATAAGTGTTAATTACTGCTTCTCTAACTTTTCTCTGTGGTCTTCCGCTGATTTCTTACGTATAAATTCTTTGAGACAAAATATATTTCATTTGGAAATTTTGGACATAGAGTTATATTCTATCCAGAATCAATTGTATTGTAAATTAAATTGTTCGTTATGTTTATAATGTAGATGGTAGATTATACATTTCGGTATATGTATTAGAGAATTACTGGTCATTAAAGTGGTTTACCAAATCATATTTTTTTCTGAATTTTCGTTTACTCACTTCGCTAGAAATTTTATACCAAGAATAAAATATAGATGCCTTGAATGATCATTTCTCGTTCATGTAGCTCGTAGTTGGAATTACTTACCAATTGAGCTTCGACTATTTTCTCACTCCAAAAATGCTTTTCGATTGAAATTGTTAGTATATTTTCCACCCGACAATAGTTCTTAAACTCATTAAAACGTTACATATTTCATTCCAATTTTTTTACAATGAAAATGTTATAACGAAAGAATTTTTGGAGACTGAAAAAATTTATTTTTCTTCTATGTTTCTAATATTGGCAGTACTTGCTTTGAACTTCGATGTATTATTTTTTATTTATTATATTTTTCTTTCATTATTCCATCACTTTTATTAATTATAATATGATTTATTGGACTTAAAATGCTTGCTATATTACTTGAAATTAAATAAATAAATAAATAAATAAATAAATAAATAAATAAATAAATAGTTTCCAATTTTTTATTCTTTAGTAGCTGTACATCTGCACCTAATTATAGATTTTATTGCTGCTATTTCATTTGTTAATTAGCTGTAACAATTTTATTGTTGTCGGAGTTTGTATATTTGCTTTCTTCTGAAGCTACATAATAGAATTCAGTGAATAGTATGCTTAGTTCTTCACCTCATATCTCCGCCATTTCTGCTTATTCTATTTCTACTTCATATCTTGATACAGGTTATTACATGTTACTTTCATTTATCGTATAAAATGAATTCAGGTTAAAATATCTACACAATTTAAAAACAATAAATTGTAAAATATTGATTGATTTGATTTAATTAAAGGAGTTGAATTATTATTTTCCTTCAAATCAAGGTTAATTTTTGGATTTTGGGCGATTTTCTTATCATAATGTTACTCTTTAGCAAATTGCTAATGCTTTTATAAATTAATGCCGTTAGATGCTGTTTTTACTTAACTTTTTAAAACTTGTGTATACATTTAGTGGAACTTATTTTATCAATAACTTAATTTGGTTCGAAAATTGGTAAAGTAGTACCTATAAAAAATATAGTTAGTTTTCTGAAGTTTGTAATGTACGATAAATTTCCATTTCACCTGTTACTGAATATTTTACCTTATAAAAGTAATATACCACGAGGTTCTGTTCTTGAACTTATATTGTTTATCTAGGGTTTCTCTTTTGCGAAGGTTTTCTGTTCCTGAAAATTTAAAGAAAAAATCTCTCACTTCCGGGAATACTTACAATATCATTTATGATTTATTTTATTTGAAATTATAGTAAAAACAAGTAGGAATCCTATATTCGGCTCAGTCGAATCTTAAATATCACCTGGCCAGATTTCATTTAATTCTTAGGTGATTCCTTTCGAAGTAACATACTTAAATGAAGTACCGGGAACGTTTTCCCGTGGAGAAACCCTATGTTTAACATTTATCTTATGTGGTGGGGAAGATTTTGTTGTTGTGATGCAGCAAACGATTCCCTTGGAAAATTTCTGCGGCCAAAAGTAATGTTATATACGATTTAACTTGCTTTAATACTAAATAATTGACTAACACGTGGTGTAACCACATAGCTACTCTGCTGTGGGTTGCAGTATTTCAACTTTATTCTGCCTTTTGCAATTTTTTGATTTATTTTTTCTTGTTCTTGCTCTAGTCTTATGAAGCCTTATGGAGCCTGAATGTCTGAGTAAGAAGTGTAAGATGACACTCCTATGACAAATGTGAACCATACGGAGAGCGAGATTGAAGCTGTTGAGATGGTGCTGTTGAAGTTATGAACAATTCACAATTAAACCACAGTTGTTACTGGATCGACGACGGCTTCTTCTTTGAACCACGATGCCTTCAATTTTAACGCCGTAGGGTAACTTCGAAGTTCCTTATGGTTTATGATCTTAAGAGCAGTTTAATTCATGGTTGTCCTTTAACTCATTTTGATATTTAGATATACGACTCATGTCAAATACCTGGGAAAAATGTACATAAGGTACCCAAGCAGTTCCAGTATAACTGTTGAACTGTGGACCTCGAGGACCATCATGAAGATTATGTTTTAGACCTAAGTCGGGGAATGAGGATAGATAGTTAATTTGACTCGGTGTGGAATTACCTTTTCGACCGGGTTCCGCTACACAAAGATCATAAGAGTTAGAAAAGCCCCGTTTCTAACCAACGTTTTCGAAGTGGTACCCAAGTTTAGCATACTTGGACGCATTCTTTTCATCATGTCTTAGGAGCTTTTCTAAATGTATAGATTTGGCAACGCTATGCCTATTAATTTCACTTTAAAAATATTCTATTTTTTATTAATCAAAAGCCTAAACATTTTTGTTTACTAATGTTTTAATTATTATTGGACAATTGAATTTCAATTTATAAAATAAGTTTTAAACAAAATATATTGATTTCTATCTTTAGCTATTGTGTGTGTTTTTTTAAGGCTGATTTAAGCAAGAGTTGTTTTTGTTTTCTTGTTTGTTTGGTCTCTAACACTTTTAAATGTGGAGTTTGTGATGCTATTTTCGGAAAATCGAGGGAAGAAACTGCAGTTGATGGCTTCACCAAAGATGTGCCAAAGGGTGCGAGAGGCATTTATCCGTATTTAATGAGAAACCGAAATAGTTTTTATTTACTTGCACGAATATTTGTGCTAGTTACGAAGGATCTTATAGAGATGAAATCTTATAAGATCCTTCTTATAGAAGTGACTTTCTTAATATATTCTTTATGATGGCAATGTTGTACTGCAATAGTTTATTATTATTTATAATTTTTATTTAAAATCAGTTTTTACGGCTAAGTATGGTTTGAATTACTTTAATGTAATATTTATATTATTGTGCTTGTATTTTTTAGATTCTTTTTGAGATTCGTCTTACTTTTGTTCTTAGAATGCTTTCTCTATGATCTTAATAGTTTTGACAGCCGCTTTTTCTGTAATTAATAATTTTTACTGGATATTTTATTTATTTATTTTCTTTTGATTTCCCAAACAACTTACTACTTACTTTTAAATATATGTTTAAATGAAGATAACATTGGTCCCATACTGAGTAGTAATATTATTTTTGTTTTTTTCTATGGGGTTATGGTGACCTCTTAAAAGCCCATATTTATTGTCACAGTATTTGACCATGCATGAATTCATCTATTTTTGATGAATTTAAAAGTATTGCAGAAAATGACTTTGACATTATTGCCTTTTCAGAGACTTGGTTTAAAAATTAGGTTTTTAGTTCGCCTACAATAATTGATAAGAAATGATAGAACTCATGCCCATAGAAGTGGTGTTAGTGCTTATGTATCATTTTCTATTAATTTCAATATCGTTTATGTGACTTCTGAACTGAGCATTAAAACTTTATTTGGTGTTGTGTACTTGCTTAATGGCAATATTTATTTTTTTATTTAATTCAAATAATACAACTAGCCTTTATAGACCTATAAATATCTTAATTTAAATCTCTATTTTGGGTTGTTTACTAAAAACTCAACAATTATTAATGTTGAAGATTTTAATTGTAATTTAATTTTGTTCCTATAGTCCGTAGACGTGTTCCAAATTATAATTTTAAATGGATGAAATCTAGCTAAATTGTGCTTCAAGAAGCTGCTTTTATTTTTTATGCAAATGATCTTTCTAGAAAAATTGATACTAATGTTTTTTTCTCTTATTTACTACCCATATGCGCTAGAAGTATATAATTGTCAGATTGTGTATAATATGCGTCGACGAGAACACATTTCGGAATAAATTATATTTCAGGGTAATTTATAATGGCGTTCCTATTTCTTTTCGTTCTCATTCTGCGAAAAGCAGAATAAACGAAAAAGCTTTGTAGTTATTGAATTAGAGTGTTGTATGTCGAAAGTGGAAAGTTCTACACAAGTTGTATGTCGAATATCGTATAAAACGGTTAAGAAAATTATCAAAAGATATTTTCTTATTATATTTATAATTATAATTATAATTATAATTATAATTATAATTATAATTATAATTATAATTGTAATAAGAAATATGTTGTATAATACATAATTTTTATAATTATAATTATAATTATATATACAAATACAGCTGCGGTTAAAATAATAGCACTACTCACATGTCACATTTTCGTTCCTAATTTGTGTTTTTGTTCAAAAATATTTTTCTAAAATATTGTAGTACTATTATTGAAAGTATATTCTTTAAGAAAAGGAATGCATTTCTTTTAAATTAACACGAATAATCCAATAAATTTGATTTTATAGACAAAATGTTAGATTAGGACCTCTCATTTCTATTATACTTGGAAAAAAACGTAAAAATCCAAACAATTGTTATAACATTTAGTGTAAAGGAGTATAAAGATGTTTCCGTAATTTATTAATTTATCAGAAGGCTTAGGGAATATAATTTGAAAGCCCATAGACTATGAAAAGTCCCTCACTTAACTGTCTCAAAAAGATTAAAGTTTGCTACAACTTACTTGGTTTGGCATATTGAAAAATTGAATTATATTCTGCGAAACGATGATGACCTTGCCCACGAAAGAGGACGGTGCCTACCTATCAAAAACTTAAACCTGATCCAGCAGGCTGCAAGTAAGTTACTCAAAATAACTGGTGTCAATATCTAGAAGAGCCTCACAAGAGACTCCTATAGAGAGCGGTGATGTTCTTGGAAGCAATCTAAAACTAACCGATACCTATTCTATCTCTTCCCATTCTGAGGAATCTGCGATGTGAGATAACTGCCAACATAACTCTAATACTAATTACGGCGGTGTCCCTTACTTTAATAACTTTACATCCAATTAAACCTTACACTGAGTCCCTACACCAAACTCTCTGCAAATCCACTTCTGAGCCTGTTTGTGATCTTTACAAGACGTAAGACCACGCCCATCGAAGGAATTGTGTAGTCGCTCCGCCCAAAATCCTAACTACACCTGTATCTTTATCCTTCTGCTTTTGTTACCTCCGATGCAATGAATAAGTCGGCGGATACAATTCCATTTGGCAGTAGTAATTGTAAACGTTTAAGATAATTCAATCGCATTAGAGGTGCCTGTCATATTAGAGGATAATGGTTCTAAACATACTGCCGCTGATGTGAAAATGTGGCTTGTCTACAATACTTTAAATATGCTTATCAGATCTCCACAGAGTGCAAATAAAAAATTAACCGAAAAAATTTGCTTATGAGTGAAAAACACCAAATATCACCGGAGTATACAAACGAACAAACCAACATGTAAAATCAATATCAAATTGATAAAAATGTGGAGATGTCCTACTAAATAATAAGTATAACGTTTAGTTCACTTTTAGATGGTTCCTTCATTTTTGGTGTGCAAAAATATGGAGCATCAAAAAAATCAAAATTTTCTTTATTTTTTTTATTTTATTTTAAATTAGAAATAAATAAATAATATATTTACAAAAAAATGTGTTAAAAAAATTCCACTTAAAATTCATTAAGTTTTTCAATCAAATAAGAGTATAAAGACTTACTTATTATTTAATATAGCTGCATTTGTTTAATAACGTTACATGTTAATTGCTCGCTGAATTTTTTCATAAATAGAAATATTTTTCAACCAAGAAAATATGGTGAAGATGTTGAAAAAAACAAGTAAGAATACTAAATTCGGCTAATTTTCAATGGAGGTGGGCGGCCTTCAAGTATTGAAGTTAAGACGATGCCTCCGATATTATCCAAGAAGGAACTGTTTACGTCTTCTGTTTAATTTAGATGTTGTATTGAGGATATTTTCCCAACATGACCTGAAATTCATCGACCCAGGGCCGCCACCCCCGCGAAAAAACAACCTAATAGTAATTTTTTGACAACTCTAGGCAGAAGAGAAAACAAAGTTGTTGTGACAAAATGTAAACGGATGTTTTTTTCACCTTTCTTCACCAGGTCCACCTTGCCACCGTCTCAGATGATATTCTTTTTATAAGTTTCTTGAGAGTGCCTCAACACGCAGTTATTGATCAGATCCTCTAGCTAGACGGCGGCTCTTTACCTTTACGCACGTATCGCTTCCTTTTCCGAGTCGAAATGGTACTACTGTTAGAGGCGCTTTCCTTCGCGTTAGATTTCGCACACGTTCTCGCCTTATCCGTACCAAGATTAGATTTACCTCCCCCACTAAGATGCTAATTAAAACATCTTTTCAGTGGGCTAATGTCCAGCTTGGGCCATCTACGACCAAGCGGAAAACACTTTTTTCTTAGGAGTCTTTCTAGATTTGTCTTCCGTGACCGTACTTTCTTACTCATCTCGGATTGGGGTCTCTTTGTCGACTCTTAATGTGTTTTGTCGGTGCAGCTTCGCAAGTTTTCTTCGCTGTGCACCCGACAGTAACGTTTTTAGGGAGTTAGCTTTGAGACTTTAAGTCCCCCTGCTTTCTCCGACATTTTGTTTTGTGCTGACGCATCCGTTTCTAAAGAAGCATTACGTTACTTTGTTTTCTCTTTGGACTTTTTTCTGAAGATCCGTCCTCCAACTGTCACTAGATACCCTGAGCTGGTCTCACTCCTTTTATTGGTAATGGCTAGATTTATTGTTCGCGACATCATCTCCCACCTGATCACGCGCACCTTAGAAGATCTGCAACTCTTACGAGAAGGAGCGGATTTATTTAGTGTTTCTTATTAAGGAAAATAATTCGCGAATCAATGCATATAAAGATATAACATTTGTTGTTCTTTAAATCAAAAAGAAATATATTTGAACCATCGATCATGGTCATCAATAAAAACTTATTTTTTTAAACATACAGATATAAATAAAAAATAAACATTTTCTCAGAAAAAGTCTAATAACAATTATTGAGTTATAGAATCGTAAATTTGAATACATTTCTTCCCCCAACAAGAGGACACAATTGTCTAACAGAATTTGGGTATAAATTAACAAATAATTTTATATTATATACGAGTAAGTGTGCTAAATTCGGCTATGCCGAACCTTTAACATCCTACTCGCGATCAATTTAGAAATAAAGGTAGAACATATTAAAAATTCCGTTAGTAAGGTGACATCATTACCCTTAGCTCTAGCCAAAAAGTTGATAATGTTCACAAATGTACTGCCGCTGATGTGAAGATCTGACGTGCCTACAATACTCCCCAAATACTTAATGGTCATCCACAAAGCATCGATATGAATCCTATTGAGAATTTGGGAATCGTTTGGTGAAACGATTTCGTTGTCACCAAATTTAAAACAAAAATTAAAAAACCATAGAGTTACAAACATTTTTTCTGTGAAATCCTCTAATATTTTTTGTTAAATTACAAAAATATTAGATTTTTTTAATTTTTACATAAAATCCATAGAAATGCTTTTCCAAATTTGGGTACCACAACTTATGCTTTACACTGTAGATATTCTTGTATGAAATCAAAACCTGTGTCGATTTAACTATGTTCCGATATCAATAATCGATATAGGTCAATGAATTTTGGCCTAAGTATTTATCTAGTATGTTCAAAATATAAGCCTTACTTATTTTGATATATATTTATAATCAGATCCTTTCCAATCATGCGTAATCTTTCAAATTTGTTACTTTTAAAAGCTGTGAATTAATATCTTTTCCTTTTTTACCGTTATAGTATCCAGATCAAATTTCTAAATTGGAGTATATACCTGGTTTTGCTGTTCGTGGGCTTCATTATGATATCGAAAAAGGTTTACTTCTTAAATTGGATTCTTTTCTGCAAATACAACTCGGTTCTGTGTACAGAGGTCGCACTAAAGTTCCTGATGATGAGGTTCTTAAATTATACAAGAATCGAATATTACCGATTGCATATGTGGAAGGTACTTCCAAAACTAATCAGGTGAATAATTGTAAACGTACATGATTACTGGTAGAATATTTAATTTTTATTGGAGTTTAGCCAAATGTGAAATCGAAAATGGTGCAATTGGCTGATTTGTTTTCTGTACCCGAAATGTGTTTATTGTGCAACGTTGCCGAATATTTTGAAAAAAATAGGATTGACTACCACCCTGAAATATTATTTCATGATATTAAAGCCGCTATTCAGGCCTGTCATCCAATAATGCATCAAATTGTTATGAAAAATGCTGAGGAATACATAGATAAAAATGAACATCTGCCGAAGTATTTTGAAAAATTACAAAACGCTAACAAAAAACTCTTTTTAGTCACCAACAGTCCGTATTCGTTTGTGTAAGTATTGCGTAGTGATATAATATCCACATTCTTATATTTAGATTAATTTTAAGCAAAATTTGTGTAAATATATATATCAGAAAAAAAAAACTAAAAATAAGACCGACTGCATGTTGTAGACTACATACAGTTTGTCAAATATATCTTTGCTTTCAAAAAAATATGAAAAAATTTAACTTCATTAATGAATTCCTACTAAGAATCCTTTAATTATCTATTTTTCCTGTACAAATTTCGTTGCTATACCTTTTTTCGACTATAAGAATTTTCCACATAGATGGACATATACAACAGCAGCAATTGAAAATGAAATGAATGCACTTTGAAAAGTGTCTAATATATATGTTACAAAAATTTATGCACATTGGAAAATTGAAATTGCTCTGCAATTTTTCGCAGTTTTTTTATAAATGGAGAGTAATTTTTATGGAGTAAGGAAGTGTTCCTTGTAAAAATTGTAAAATTAACTCCATAATTACTTGTAAAAAGTGTTTAAAAGTCATGTTTCAACGGATTGAGATATTTCAGCCATTAAAAAGACAAATCCGATGGGAAAATCGATGATATGTTATCTTCCGCATAAAAGATTATGTTCAATACCATAACCAATGTCAAAGATGAGAAAGACCTAAATTAAAACGATTCACAGGTTAGTTGAATAAGACAACAGTGAATTGAACATTATTTGAAACTGTTGAAAAACTCTTTCAGCGAAAATGGACTATATGTTAAATGTTCAATGAACAAATCTTAAGTTTGTTGGAAAATCTTATATATTTTTACACTAGTGGTTAGGAAAACAACCGTTCTCTATATCATAAGATTAAGTAGTTAAATTTGTAAACAAATACAATTTCATTTCGAAAGATCACTGTAATAAAAAAATCTAGAATGAGAATAAACATCAATTCCGACTCCAAATGAGAATACGAAGCATCTAACGATCGAAACCATAGTAATCGGGTAATTCCACCAATATTTAAATAAAACCATCATATTATAACCACAATCATTGGTCTAGTCTCTTCTGGGATCCTTGCAACGCAGTTTGATTTTCCAGCTATATTATGATCCAGTCTGTCAAGGTTTGAAAAAAATGCAATAGCTTTGAGTTCGGTAAAATTAACTACTTTGGACTCAATAAATGTGAGAGCTTTATGTTCCCAAGAATTTGGGAGCTGTGAGTTCAACAAAACTAAATACTTCGGACTCAAAGAATTCGGTATTTTGAGTTCGGAAAAACTAACTTACGTTGGACCCAAAGAAATCGGAAGCAGTGAGTTCGACAAAATAAAATACTTCAAAGAGTTGAGAAGCTTTGAAATCAGCAAAACTAAATACTTCGGACCCAAAAATTTCGGTTGCTTTGAGTTCAGAAAAACTAAATACTATTGACACAAATAATTCGGGGGCTTTGTGTTTCGCAAAACTAAATACTTCTGTCTCAAAGATTTCGGTGGCTTTAAGTTTGACAAAACTAAATTCTCCGAACTAAAAGAATTCGGTGACTTTGAGTTAGACAAACTATGGATGCAAAAAAGCTAGTTGGGACTTGAAAAAATTTGACAATGTGAAAATATGGTTAGTAATATCTAAACTATCCGCAGATAATTGTTCGGTCAACAGTATCTAGTCATAAATAATATAAAACTAAATGAGACTTGTCCTAGGACTTAATATTTTCTTTAGTCTTTTATAAAGTTTCATTTAATATGTCTTCTCATTATAGTACAGATTTCGTGGTCGTGGGAGACGATTGCTTACAAATCAACCGACTCCTTACAATGCATCTATTGTCAATGAAGTGGTTAAATGCATCCAAATAATAATTTCTTGTTTACTTTTGACTTTTTTGACATGTCCTATTTTCCGATGTATTTCAAGATGCATCAGAAATATCTATCTTATGTTCTCATCTTAAAAGGATGAATCTTCTACTTGGCAAAGAATTCCTCACACTTGATACTAAATTTAGCGCCATTATTTTATTAAAATACCTACTTACTAGTAGAATGGTATACAAATTCCAAAAGTTTTCAAATATTGGCTGAGTTGTTATTATTGACATCTTTTAGAAACAAAAGTGTTGTAAAGTTTTAATGAGCTTAAGAACTTTTGTTAAGTGGTAAAATAAACTAAAAATTTTAAATGAAAAACATTACTGGAATGAGAAAATAGTCAAATCTCATTTGGTAAGTTAATCCAATTTCAAGCTAAACAAATAAGAAATAATCGATCAAAACAGCTGTTTTTTATTTTAGTTATAATAATCTGTAGATTTCTAGTGGAGTGAGTGAACGAAATTCAGAAAAGTTTGATTTGTCAAACCACTTTTAATGACCTTAAAAAAAAAAAAACAACAAATTACTGTGCAATACGTGTAATCTCCTACCAACATAAACACAAAGAACATGTACAATACAATTACTTTTAGTTAGAATAACTCAAAACAGTAATAAATATAAGCAAAGCATAAGCCAACTTCCAAACATTTTAATATGTCCAAAAAGTCAACTCTATCACCATTGATGTGTCTATTGAAACCTAGTAAACCATATTTTAGATTGCCAGTAATTTATATTTTATTCAAGGACATCACTAAAATTCCGCTTAGAACTTAACTTAAGAAAATATCTGCTAAAATTTATGATTTACACAAATTTGTACTTGTGTTCTGGAATATCATTAACATATAAAATAAATAGTAATGGTCTTAATACCGAATTTTGAGGAAGTCCCTCGAATCTGTTAAATTTAATAACAGAGAGGTAGCACTAAATCCACTCCGATAAGCTTATTGTGAAACCGTAATATCATTATTAACAAAACAGAGCTGGAAAAATAGATATTGGGGTTAATTTTTATACCCTCCATCACCACAAGTGGTGAGGGTATATTAAGTTTGTCATTCTGTGTGTAACGCCAAGAAGGAATCATCTCAGACCCAACAATGTATATATATTATTGCATCAAATCAAAAACTGAGTCGATTTAGCTATGTCCGTCTGTCTGTCTGCTTGTTGGAAACATTCTCACGCCTAGTATAATTGACCGAAATCAATAATACTTAGCCACATTGTTTGTTATTGTCCTAAGCAGTTTGCTATATAAAACCACCTATATCAGTTTGTAAGCAAGGAAGTTATAGACCGATATCTGAAACAACCTCAAAATTTCGAAAATGAACTCTTATAATTTCTTCTAAAAATGCAATTGGACTTAAACAAAAAATTAATTTTAGCATACAATTGCACGTGCTTCGTCATCGTGCAAAGAAGTTATAGGCTATAATATGCAAAATTTTGATACACCCCAATGTGTCATATGGGCCGCAATTTTTAAGATAATTTACTAAAATTTGTCACAACTAATTTTTTAACAATTCTTAATTTATGTTATAAATTTTATTAACATTGGTCTATATTTTGATATAGCTCCCACATAACGCCCCTTCCCGGAATATGATTTATATCTTATAAAACTTTTAAATTTGAAATAATTCTTTTGAAATTTGGCACAATTATTGTTTTAACTATTTAAAATATATATTATGAATTTTATTAATATGGGTCCATATTTGATATAGCTCCCATATAAGGCTCCTTCCCGGAATATGATTTATAGCTCATAAAACTCTTAAATTGGAACTAATTCTATTGAAATTTGGCACAACTAATTTTTTAACTATTTTAAATATATGTTATAAATTTAATTAATATGGGTCCATATTTTGATATAGCTCCCATATAAGGCCCCTTCCCGGAGTATGATTTATAGCTTATAAACTCTTAAATTTGAACCAATTCTTTTGGCACAACTATTTTTCTAGCTATTTTAAATATATGTTATAAATTTTATTAATATGGGTCCATATTTTGATATAGCTCCCATATAAGTCCCCTTCCCGGAATATGATTTATAGCTCATAAAACTTTTAAAATGGAACCGATTCTATTTAAATTTGGCTCAACTAATTTTTTAACTATTTGAAATATATACTATAAATTTTATTAACATGGGTCCATATTTTGATATAGCTCCCATATAAGGACCTTTCCCGGAATATGATTTATAGCTTATAACACTTTTAAATTTGAACCATTTCTATTGAAATTTGGCATAATTATTTTTTTGACTATTTTAAATATGTGTTATAAATTTTGTTAACCTGGGTCCATATTTTGATATAGCTCCCATATAACGCTCCTTCACGAGTAAATAAAGACCAATTCTATTGAAAGTCGACACAATTATTTTGCTAACTGTTCTGAAAATATTGTATTAATTTGCCCTATATCGGTCCAAATTTTCCTATAGCTCGCTTATAACGGGATTTCCCGGAAAACGGATTAGAGCTTATAAAACATTTAAATAAAGAAAAATTCCATTAAAATTTAGCACATTTTTCTAACTATAATCAAAGTATATTATAAATATGAACAATCTTGGTCCAAATTTTGCTGTAGCTCCCATATAAGACCCATTCCCGGAAAATAGTTTTGAGCTTATAACAAGCATATTTTTTGTTTTTATACGCTCCACAGTACAAGTGGTAGAGAGAGAATATTAACTTTGTCATTCTGTGTGTAACGCTAAGAATGAATTATTTCAGACCCCATAATGTATATATTCTTGTATCAAGTCAATATCTCAGTCGATTTTCGTCAATCTCTTTGTCTACTCACATCCACAAAAATGAACAGAGCTCAATGAAATTTGGTAGAAAAAAGGCAGTTCAGTAGAAAAATTTTATAGCCTAAATTGTAACTAATTTTATGACTTATTGAGTATTTCTGTGTTATATACATTTGTGAGCCTATGTGTGTCTATGGAACCTAACGTATTAACTTTACACGAATTTGTAGTGGAGGGTATTTAAGATTCGGCTTAGCCGAATATAGCATTCTTACTTGTTCTATATCACTTACAACACTACTCTTAGGTATAGTAACAACACGCCGAATCTTCCTAGTATTGGGAAAAAGAGATGTAGTTATGAAAAAGAAGAAACTGATAAATATAGGGATATATAATCTCTAAAGCTATATTGGTATTCCATCAATACCAACAGAAGAAAAATCCAATAACATTACTAAAATGGCCAATATCAAAACTATCAATCATAGATTCATTAACAAAGTGCACTGTAATATCACCTACATTAAAGTTACATTTGAATTCATTATCACCAGTGAAACTATATCGGTTTATGATTCGTGACATGTCAGATCTATTTAAGCCAGAAAATATTTAAGTGAAACATCTTCCCCTTTTCCTTTGTAAAATACTTTTTGCTCTATTCTTGAAACGTTTATAAAGCCTCCAATCATCAGTTCATGCAGTTCTCTGAAAAACTGATCATTTCATTAAAATCATTATATATCCAGAGAACTAAATAAACAACCATGAAATGTTGTTTCAAATCAAAGCATGAGAAGATATTGCTGGGCACTGTACTTGACCAGAATAAGTAATTATCAAATTAGTTGCGTTGAGTTGTCAGTTTCCAAAATTATAGATGACAATTAAAGTTGTCAATTTTAGTTACCAAAGAATAAATATTTTGGCAACTGAGTGTTTCCAGAAAACATTTGATTTTTGTTTTATTTTTTATGCTATATTTTTACCATTATATGGTACAAAATACTTTTTAAACAAATAGATTTTTAAATCCAAATATTCATGATTAATACAAATGTTGGATATTTTCTTTATGTCCCATGATGCTTACATTTGTCTTTCCTTAGAAAATAGTTTTTAATTTTAGTTGTTTCTTCCTCAGTTGTTTTAATACAATTGAGGATCAATTCTTTTGTTTCTTGTTAAATAACTAAATTAAAACCATTGTCGTGAGTTTTTTGAAAGCTTTTGCAACGGTGGTATTGTACAAACCCGACTGCTTAAATAGCTAACAATAATACCACAGAGTTTCGAAAATCTTGTTCTAACATAGCACCTCATAAGATGATCACGATAAGAAATATTGTTAAATTTTATTAGAATACGTTTCCTATTATTTTTATCTAAACCAACAGCCAATCCACTCAAGATGATGTCAGTACGATTAATCCTGCGATGCAAAATATTGTTTTTAGTTTCTACGTTTTCATTCTTAAATTCAACAAGTATTTTTTTAACAAATCTCGGAATGCATTACGATCTTTCGACTATTTTTAATAAAGTCGTCAAAATTGCTTTTTAAACTTCTTCTAACTTCCTCACGGAGAGAATTGTCAATTCTAGAAGAAGAGTTGATGCAAAAATCACTAGTAAAAGAGAAAAATGATTTTTTCACTTTAAAAAGATCCGGGTGTTTATCTGAAACATTCGGGCAATGAAAATGAAGCCAATAATCAAAATAAATACATTTAATGCTTCCTTGAGTCTTTACAATAGGATCATTACACGAACCACATCTAAATGTTTTAGCAGCTGGAATTTTTATTTGTTAATAAAAATGTATCGTCACAACAACAAAACAACAGCAAAAGTTAAATAAATAAATTTAATTAGCACAAAAGCGAAAGCGATAATCCGTGAAAATTAAAACTTGCAAGTCGATGTACACAGGATATAATTTTCTGTTGTCAACTATATTTATTTTAAGAAAATTTGTCGTTCAAAGTTTTGGAATTGTGGTATTGCGCCTATTTTGCAACTGCAAAACCTGTTAAAAGCAAAAAAATTTTCTTATACATAAAAACATAATATTTTGTTATTTTTAAATATATAATTAATTCTAACGATACATTCAAATATTGTTTTCTTGAATCTTGAAATTTAGAAAGTTTGTTAACAGTACAACAGGTGTAACAAGGATCCAATGATTTCAAATAGTTAAACAGTCTGATTAATGATTAATTACGGGTCCAATGCAGTAATGAGATACTTTCATATTTTGAATATCGAAATTATTTTTTCATCTAAGTTTCCATTCAGAAAAGCTATAGACATATCTAACTGTCGTAGTTGTGTGCATATACACATGTATATACTAAGTGTAAAAAAATTCTGTCTTACAACAGGTGCAAACGTACTATTGTAGTCAATTCAATTTTATTGTTTGTTATTTTTTTATATTTCACTACAAGATTCACTGTTTTGATCATCTGCCAAAATTTTATTAGGATTTTCTTCTAATTGAGTTTCATTATTGTTATTTTCTCTAAAATTACTTAATAGACCGAACACTTTTAAATCGTTTTGACTTTCTTCTTGAGAATTATTCCTTTTAGATTCAAATGGATTTCAATTGAATTCGTAAACACCCATTCCTTCGATTTCTATATCAGATACGTAAACTTAATTTTTTTTATGTATAACATCACGATTTTAAATAAATCACGAGTTCCAAATTTAGCATCTGTTGCGTAATCAACTAACAATGTTGTCATTATGAATTCAGCTCATAAAAATGCTGACAATTATCATTGTTCCAGCCATTTAAACTAGCGTTTGGTTCATGTATTCTGCTATACCGTTTCGTTGCTCACATTCTTTCAAAAATAAATCAAATTCCATGTCTGTTTCCAATTCAGCTTGTTTCTTAAAACCTTTACACAAAACAATTTTTTCATTCTTCAGTCAATAAATAAAAAAGTGTTTTTATTATAAATTCTACAAGCATTGGTCTAAAGAAATGCGTATGTATTATTTACAAAATTTCGTTGGGTGACTTAGGTGACGTATAGGTTTCTTTGAGATGGCTTGTCCAATTTTTTCCATAAATACAACTTATATGTTACAAATTCTTAAAATCTTAAATTTTCATCAAATTTTTAATCATTTGTATAATATAACATTGTAGCCATATTATGACTTCAATTCTGGCATCATCACATTCCCCGTGCTTCTTTAATAAATTAATTCTTTTTCACCAAAGTATCCCTTCGTCCTCCGGAATTCTTCGTTCCATCCTTTTCACTTTCGTTCTCTGGCATATTTGAAACAAAAAGAAAAACGTTATTGACGGACTTTATCATTATCCCAACAAAACATTTTATTTTTAATTTAACATAGAATATAAAAATATTTCTTCTTAGATTAAAATAATATAAATAATATAGACAAATAATAATATAAATAAATATAATATAATATAATATAATATAATATAATATAATATAATATAATATAATATAATATAATATAATATAATATAATATAATATAATATAATATAATATAATATAATATAATATAATATAATATAATATAATATAATATAATATAATATAATATAATATAATATAATATAATATAATATAATATAATATAATATAATATAATATAATATAATATAATATAATATAATATAAATATAATATAATATAATATAATATAATATAATATAATATAATATAATATAATATAATATAATATAATATAATATAATATAATATAATATAATATAATATAATATAATATAATATAATATAATATAATATAATATAATATAATATAATATAATATAATATAATAATATAATATAATATAATATAATATAATATAATATAATATAATATAATATAATATAATATAATATAATATAATATATAATATAATATAATATAATATAATATAATATAATATAATATAATATAATATAATATAATATAATATAATATAATATAATATAATATAATATAATATAATATAATATAATATAATATAATATATATTTCATTCTGGACTATACAATTCTCAGTTCTCAGTTCTCAATGTACTTCTAATACTAAAAGGATATTAGTTTATTTTTCAAATAATCTTCTTTATTTATTTGTGGACCAAAAATGTCAAAACTACTCACTCAAGAAATCTGTAATGAATCTGCAGGGTGAGCAATTTAATGAAAAAGCGAATTTTAAACAAGTTTTACCCGGATTGGAATTTTAAGTATTTGGAAATATATATATAATATAGTAATAGTCCAATTTTATATTCAAATTTCATAAAAATGTCTTTAATCTTATAGAATTTATTTAATGTAAAATATGAAAATTTCTTTACATAAGTGCACCGAAAATATACTTTTTTTGAATATTTGATAAATTTATTTATTTCAAAACTCACTGAAACTTGACTATTTTAAGTCCCTATAAGGCACATAAACACCCTAGATATTTCCTTTTTTTTAAATTCATTCCATGTGGTCGATGTTTATAACTGAAGGAAACAATTACAGCGATTGTATGAAATAATGTTTTTGTGACTTTGGCTGAAATTTATGATATCAAAAAATTATACAGACTCCATATTGTTATAAATCAATTCCATATACACACAGGTGAATTTTTATTTATTTATTCATTTGATTGTAAGCCCACTTAATCTAGATAAAACATTGGCCATATGTAATATAAAAATATAATAATAAAATAGGAAAACGAAATTATATTTTGGAAAAATAATATATAGCATTTTTTGGCATATTTTTGAAAACTACAATGGATTTAGCAAACAGTCGACACGCTTCAAACACAAACGTGGTTTATATACAGTATCGGAAAAATCATTTCGACAACAAATAATTTTTTAAGATTTGACCTAAAAATAAATACTGAGTGTTGCAATCTACATTATTGAAGCTTTGGTATAAATTCCCGCGCATTACATCTATCTTTTATCTTAATATATCAAACTGAATCTGTGTTTATTTGTCTGTTTGTTTTTGGGACTTAAAGACAGCTAAACCACTGGACTGATTTTGCTGAAATTTTCACAAATTGATCCTCATGTACCCGAAAGTAAATATAAAAATTTTGATAGGCTATAAAAATTTCGATAGGTCAGGGGTAGAGGAAGCCCCTATGCAAAGCAAATTTTGATAATCCAATATCTAAAGAACTATGACGGCAAAAATTTTAAAATTCGGTTACATATTTTTTTCAATAAACTTTTTTATGAGACAAAGTGTGAGACAGATAGGATCAGGGGAGGGTGCTAGCCCCCATACAAGGCAAATATTGATCATCAAATATTTAAAGAACTATAACTGCGAGAATATTAAAATTCGTGGCAAAATGTAAGATGTTAAGGATCAGGGGAAGAATTAGCACCAATACAAGGCAAATGTTAATCTCGACTATTAAAAGAACTGTAACAGCGAGAATTTTCGAATTTGGTCTCAACCGCTTTATCAACGAACTGTTTTACTAGACAAAATGAAGGACTGATAGGATCAGGGGGAGAGATAGCCTCCATACAAAGAAAATGTTGATAATCGAATATCTAAAGAATAAATTTTTCAAGTAAAATTTGTTTCTATTACTTTATAATTTCTAATCTTTTTAGAGTATTGGAATAGAATGGCTGGTGAAAAGTATAGTACTGAGACAAGAAAGACAATAATTTTGGAATTCCAGGTTGATATGAGACATAAAGATATTTGAATATAGTTTCTTTTGCATGTATTGTCAACAAATTCAAAAAGTTTTAAACTGTTGAGAAAGTACATTCTGGAGGGATTCCAAGATGCACTACAGTTAAAGAGAATGCACGAATTGTGAGAGAATTCAAAAAACATCCATTCAAGTCATCATAAATGTGTTGAGTCTCTTAGTTAAAAGAGACCGAACTGTTCAGATTAGGGCTATCAAAGCTGGTCTAAAGAGTTACCAGCCACAAAAAAACCTTTTATATGAAACAAAATTCAAATTGTCGAATAAAGCTTGTCAGAGAACATCTCACATGGACTCATGAACAATGAAATAGTGTTTTGTTTCCGATGAGTTAAAATTTTTTCGTTCTCTATTGAATGAAAAGAGTAAGCGGATAAACCAAATAAATAAAAATAAATAATATGAAATAAAAAATAATTGGCTTCCAATTTGCAAAGAAGATTTTTAATTCGTGTTGGTAAAATCAATCAAATGTTGTTTGTTCAAATAATTCGTAGTTGAACCCGTAATTATTCAAACTACAATTTTGTCGTTAAGAGTTACGAATGTTTGTTCATAAATATATGTATGACGAACGAATTGAAACTATTGTAATTTGTCCCAGTTATGCTATTATGTTTTAGACATATACTCGAATGTTTTTAACAGAAAATATTAGTTTTTTATCGAAATAATAAAGAGAAATTGCAAAGGGAATCAGTGAATTGTAACGACAAACACAAGAACATTACAATATCGAATGGTCCAACCGCTTTATCAAAGAATACTTCATTGACTACAAGAGTAAAATAAACATTGAATCTTCAACAAGAAATTATTACGATTATTCAAATCAATAAAGAAGATAAGACAAGAACAATCTTCAGAGTATTGGAATAGAATGGCTGGTGAAAAGTATAGTACTGAGACAAGAAAGACAATAATTTTGGATTTCCAGGTTGATATGAGACATAAAGATATTTGAATATAGTTTCTTTTGCATCTATTGTCAACAAATTCAAAAAGTTTTAAACTGTTGAGAAAGTACATTCTGGAGGGATTCCAAGATGCACTACAGTTAAAGAGAATGCACGAATTGTGAGAGAATTCAAAAAACATCCATTCAAGTCATCATAAATGTGTTGAGTCTCTTAGTTAAAATGTAAGAGACCGAACTGTTCAGAGTAGGGCTATCAAAGCTGTTCTAAAGAGTTACCAGCCATAAAAAACCGTTTATATGAAACAAAATTCAAATTGTCGAATAAAGCTTGTCAGAGAACATCTCAAATGGACTTTTGAACAATGAAATAGTGTTTTGTTTCCGATGAGTTAAAATTTTTTCGTTCTCTATTGAATGAAAAGAGTAAGCGGATAAACCAAATAAATAAAAATAAATAATATGAAATAAAAATAATTGGCTTCCAATTTGCAAAGAAGATTTTTAATTCGTGTTGGTAAAATTCAATCAAAATGTTGTTTGTTCAAAATATTATGACCGAATTATGCCCTTATTCTGTTAAACGATTTACGGCAATTTTTCAAAGTCAAGATGTGGTCCAATTAATCTTTAATGTGGTCCCAATTAATCTTTAATGCTCAGAGAATAGAGGTCAAAAAATGTTACTTTCTTTTATTTATTCCTACACTAAAATTATTGTACGTGGCAAATTTTATAAAATGATTTTCAAAAAAATGCAACTCAAAGGTCATATTGGATATTTTTGGCTATAACTTTTTTATTAATACGATTTCGATGTTTTTTTACAATGATACAGCACGTATCAAAATCCAGTTATTTTTCGAACAATATATCTATTTTGAATAGGAAACTGCTTAGGAAAACAACACATAATCTGTCCAAATTTCATTAAATTCGTACAGCTGATTTTTGAGGTCTTATATGATCCTTTATTATACCCCTATACCACCATAGGTGGTGATTATTTGTAGTTAGCTTTGTTAACTACCGAAACTTTTAACCAAAAATATAGAAAATATTTATTTACAGAATAACAGTTAACTACAAAATTCATTTTGTCGTTAAGAAGTTACGGAATTGCGGCACAAATATTTAAAAATTGATTAAAAACATTGCAAATATAAATTGTGAAACTGAAATAAAAATTTAACAAAAAAAAAAATACGAAACAAGGTCAAACCTCTTAATATACAAAATACATACAGTGAAACGAATCAACACCGATACAAAGACGCACAACCCTTAATATAATTTGGTCCTTCGATCCGGATATACTGACCTATAACAATATAGTGTTCCAAACATTAAGAGCTCATAATATTTCTCGTTAATGTGTAAAAAATTGTAACAAAAAAGATAAATAGAGAACAGTTAGTTTTTGTTAAAAAAATCGTAAAAATAATAAAGAGAAATTGCAAAGGGAATAAGAACAGTGAATTGTAACGACAAACACAAGTTTAACATTACAATATCAGATTATGCAGTCCACACCAAATCATTTAATCCATAAGAATACTTCATTGACCCTACAAGAGTAAAATAAACATTGAATCTTCCAACAAGCAACATTATTACGATTATTCAAATCAAAACTAAAGGCGAACGATACCAGACAAGAACAATCAGGGTGGATGGGCACAAGTTCTTAAGTTTGAAAACAGCTTTTAAGTTAAAAGACAACCCAATCGTTCGTAATAGCTTTTGCACGCTTCATTGGAAGACGAGAATGTTCTGCTTTCATTTATTTAGATAGAAAAAAATTTATCGGAGCAGCAGAACTTATCAAAAAGAATCCTCTAGAATTTATAAAGATTCTACAAATTCAATTATTTAATAATTTCAGTCAACCCTACATAAATTGGAAATTCATTCCCCCAGGAGCTCTTTATATGCGTGAAGTCTATAAAAACTCACTTAAAAAAGTTACACCGAACACAAAATTCCCTTTTATGGAGTTGAGAGAAGTTCATCTAACCTTCATTTTACCAAAGATGGAAGTCCAAGTATCTTTCTGAAAGTGAAAGTCTCAGAGGGAAAGCGTTAAAGATAACGATCTATTACGCAGGCAGTAAATAAAAAAATTTGTAATATAGAATGGGAAGAAATTTATTTATTTTCTAGGAATTGTTTTAATGAAGCTGAGTGTCTGTATGGGAAACATTTAAAATATAAAATTAATAACAACATTTTAATTTTCGTTCTGTGTAATAAGAGAAATATTTCAATTAATTGAGTGTAAGACATAAACATATTTACATTATTTGTTTTTTATCCGTCTCTTTTTGGATAACTCTGCTTTAAAATGAATATATCTCTTATTATTGTAAACTAAGGAACACAAGTTAATATTTTAAGAGAATAAAATATATCTTTGTGTGAAATGAACTATTAGTATTTATAATTTCATATGTGTTTTTATTTTGTATTTCGAAATACAATTTTATTCTAACTCTAACAAATCATTTTACTCTTAAAATAATTAAAATTTACACAAAAATCTATGAAAATCTTCTAAAAATAATAATTTTTATTATGAAAACAATTAAACAATTAAAAGAGTATTAAAACGATATTTGGATGGAATACGATACTGTCTAATTGGTTAAATTTTATCATGAAAAATTTTATTTAAAAATTAAAAATTTTAAGAATTGCCAGTTCTATAATTTTCATGTCCCAGGGTTGAGTTTAAATAAAATTTGTTTCAAAAACTTTATATTTTCACATCTGTCAAAGTACGAAAAATTATAATGAAAGGCAAGCGAAATTAAACAAAATTTATTGTTCTCTTTGTTTAAAAAGAAAATCAAAAAAGTTTGCAACGGCCTTAAAAATAATTCTACCATCTGAGTCGACTTAGGGATGGTACTCCATAATGCTGGCTGTCCAAGAAATCTGTGGACAAATAGATTTATACATATCTTGATGGAATTTGAAAGTGTTTTAGCTTAAGATGATTATTGCACCTACATTGATGATATAAATCCGGAAAGAATTTGTTTGGGAGATATATGAAATAATTTCAATAGGCTTCGTCCTTGAACTGATATAGCTGCTCGTATCAAATTTCATAAGATATATATTAAAAAATATTTGTTTACAAGATACGTGGACAGCCAGCAGTACGGACGAATATTCTTTAATCGAGCGGACATACTAAATTTTAATAGATTTAAGTTTTTAAGGAATCTAACACATATTTTTAAAGACATGAAGAACCTATATTATCACCTCTTAAAAAAAAACTGAGAAAATATAAGGGTAAACATTGAACTTTAAGAGATAGGCTTCACATTTGAGCGTAGATTTTACAAGGTCTATTTATATACAACATATCTTTAGTATGAATTCAGGAAGTACTTTTTGGTGAAGATTTAAAAAATCAATATATCTGAGGTGGTCAGTTTTGGGAGGTCACTGCTACGTCTCTGTTCGGAAAGGAGTTTTCACTCATCCAGTTCTCACCTAACAAAATTATTTCCCAACAAATGTCAACAATTTTCGCAATTTTTTCTAATATTCTAACTATTGCTTTCAAAGCAGAAAATTATTGTTATGGTTACGTACTTTAATACAATAACATATTTTCGTTATTTTACAAATATTTTGTGTTTTTAGAATACAAATTTGAAAAAAAAATCATGTTATTGACGATAACAGGACGAACGTTTGAGTTATAGAATTAGGCTATTAGTGTAATTGAATTAAAAATTATACAATTTTAGATGTTAGTGGTAAGACAATATTCAATGCAATTATTATGTATAAAACCGTAATTGTGCTGTTTAACAATCAGTTTTCGAGTTATATGAAAAATATTTTTTTCAGAAAAATCGATTTCGATTAAGCTTTCATAAAAATGAGAAATGAATTTACCGCTGTTAAGGAAGGAATTTATTTTAAGTCATTGATCTTTTCGAATTTAGGAGTTTTATGAGTTAAAAAAACATTTTCTAGGAAAGCATTTTTATGAAAGGTAGGAGATATAATGAATTTGTTGTTTTTTTTAACTAAAAATAGATACACACGAAAACTATAAAAAATTTTGTGGTTTTGTACCAGTGTATTCTAAAAGCGAAACCGGTTGACCGGTTTTCAGCATTAGAGAAAATCTATCAGTGTAGAATAATTTCAATTTTCGAATTATTCGATGTCGGTTAACAGGTTTTTAATGGAATGCACTTTAAAGCTTTTCAAAAAAACATCATTTGAATCGATTTTGCTGCAAGATTTTTTTCAGCAATATACAATTTTGAAGGTAACGAGACTTAACTTAAACATGTTCAGAATTTAAAGAAAGAATTTTTGTAAAGGAAAAATAATGGTTTAAATAAAACCATGATATCTAGACTAATTATTTTTAAATATTATACTGAAAAATACTAACAAAAAGCGTTTATACCCCACCCATATAGTGTAAAAAAATTTTGATGAAATTTTGCTACAAATTGTTACACATTTTTATTATGATCGAATTATTATTTCAACATCATTCCATACATATAGGCCATTCCACGGTTAAACTCTGAATTTCTATTAAATAAGTATTTTTTGTTTAATTAAAATAATCAAACAAAAATTCGTAAACTGGTTTTTTGGCATAAAACCGTATTCGAAAACGAAATCCTATTTTTCGAAAAATTTTGCTACAAATGGTTACACATTTTAATATGATCGAATTATTATTTCAACATCATTCCATATGTAAAGGCCATTCCACGGTTAAACTCTATTGGTTAAACTGTAAAATTCTTTTAAATAAGTATTTTTTATAAATTTAAAATAGTCAAACAAAAACCGGTTAACCGGTTTTTTGACATAAAACCGTATTCGAAAACGGTTTTTATGAAAACCTATTTTTCGAATAACTCGAAAACCGGTATTCTGAAAGTGTCGTTTTTTAATGCACTATTTTGTTCCATTCTTAACAGTCTTGTTATGAGTTATAATAAATGGAAACATTTCGTGTTTTAGAGAAAAATTGTAATAATACTTTCCATTAAAAAAGAGAATAAACATGGCGATTAATATTATTATAATATTAAAATGCAAAAAAACAGTTAACCTGTTTCGGATTTCTAATACCTAATGAAAGCCAATTATTTTATATTGGTTACAAATTGTAAAACTATTTGTTTGCTTCTAAGATATTTTATGCACTACTGTTTTTTAAAACCGATTTCTTAATTATCCATCAATTAATACATTTATAAATTTTATAAATTTATTACAGAAATAGAGGCATGACCTTATTGGCGGGCAAGGATTGGCGTGAGTATTTTGATGTTATCATAGTTCAAGCTCGTAAACCTAAATTTTTTACCGACGAATCACGTCCTATTCGTTTATATGAAGAAAAGAATGACAGTCATGTTTGGGATAGAGTGTTAAAGCTGGAAAAGGGACAAATTTATTGCGAGGTAATGTATTTATATAATATAATATAATATAATATAATATAATATAATATAATATAATATAATATAATATAATATAATATAATATAATATAATATAATATAATATAATATAATATAATATAATATAATATAATATAATATAATATAATATAATATAATATAATATAATATAATATAATATAATATAATATAATATAATATAATATAATATAATATAATATAATATAATATAATATAATATAATATAATATAATATAATATAATATAATATAATATAATATAATATAATATAATATAATATAATATAATATAATATAATATAATATAATATAATATAATATAATATAATATAATATAATATAATATAATATAATATAATATAATATAATATAATATAATATAATATAATATAATATAATATAATATAATATAATATAATATAATATAATATAATATAATATAATATAATATAATATAATATAATATAATATAATATAATATAATATAATATAATATAATATAATATAATATAATATAATATAATATAATATAATATAATATAATATAATAATATAATATAATATAATATAATATAATATAATATAATATAATATAATATAATATAATATAATATAATATAATATAATATAATATAATATAATATAATATAATATAATATAATATAATATAATATAATAATATAATATAATATAATATAATATAATATAATATAATATAATATAATATAATATAATATAATATAATATAATATAATATAATATAATATAATATAATATAATATAATATAATATAATATAATATAATATAATATAATATAATATAATATAATATAATATAATATAATATAATATATCATTAATGGACATGACTTAAAATATGAGTCGATTTACACAAAATAAAATAATTTGACATACTGCAGACAAAAAGGATACATAGTACATCTACACTAATGTCACTCAGAACGGTATTTAAAAACAGACCATATAAAAATAGATTAAATTAAACATATAAAAATAAATCATTTTATTCTGGATCTACTGCTTGTTTTGGTGTCGCCCCTAGTTATATTTCCTTACTTTCTGTCGATGTTCCAAATTTAAGCTATAGTTTTAGGCTTATAAGCTTATTTATCTCAAATCCTATCCAATTTTAAGATTGATGTATTAAGTGTCATATTAAATCTGATATTTCTGAAGCTTGCAAACTGATAAATTCTCAAATAGTTAAAGCAACAAGAAACTATTACCACATAAATAAATTAGAACGTTATAGTCGGTCAAGTCCGACTATGTAATCCTACTTGTTGCTTGTTGTAAATGATTGTTACGAAAAAATTATGAACGAGTGGTCCCAAAACGATTTTTTTAAATAATTCTGTAACTTCAGAATTATTAACTTTTTTAACGAAATTTCACATGGACATTCTTGAAGTACTTTCCAATTGATTGGAGAATAATATGTTTCTATCTCCAAAGTTCGTCAACGCGGCTATGACGATTTTTTAAAAATTTCTCCAAAATTTTATTTATGGTTTGATTGAAAAAATATTTTACTTAAAAATAACATTTAAAAAGTAAAATTTTGACCCATAAAAAATTCCATTTATTTGTAAATTTCTATTTTAAAATTGTATATGTCCAATTGAAATTTCGTTATTTAATTTAATAAAACTTATAAAATATCAAATTAATTAAATATTCAAATATAAAATAAGACAAAAATTATAAAAAAATAAAAATGTATTTTTTTAAGAAAGTAGACGTTTTTTGTTATTTGTTCTAAATTTGTTTTAAGTTTTTTAAATTGGACCTTTTGATTCCTTTAACCACTTGCTGTAAGTATTGTACGCTTGTTGTCCTTTTCTACAATGTTTTTCCTCTATACTGTTTTTTTTGTTTTTTGTATTTTTTTATTCTAACAAATATCGCATCGCTTTTCGATGCTGAGTCATATTAAAAATATATACCGATTTTTTTTCCAGTTACAGAAAGTACAGTGTTATTATACCTATATACTGCGACATACATGAGTCCCTGTACACAAAGTTCTGCCTTTTTTCTTCTTAGCCACCTTAAAATTTGCAAACGTTCTACTTGTCCATTAACTTCACTGCGATAAGGTGGAGTTAAGTATATTTTTACTCCTAATCTTTCAAAGAAATCTTTAATCAAATGGGCACTTAAATATTCGGTACCGTAAAATAATGTAGAATATTTACTAACATTATTTTTAATATTTAAAAGAGATCTATCACTAATGTGAAAAAGTTTAGCAAACGTTGAAAATTTATTGATCGCGGATATAAATTTTGGATTCTGTATATCCATTATGTACAGGCGTTCTTAAAATTATAGTCTTGGTGGATTAGTGTCATATTTATAAGTATAATGTTAGCATACATTCAAGGAAAATAATATCCATCAAAAATTGGCCTTCTGTATTCTTTTTCATTTCTATGAGCTCTAAGATGTTTCAAACTGTAATACCTTTAAATTTACATCTGTGGCTATTTTTTAAGCAATTATGATTTTATATCTGGAAAAATGTTGCATATAAAGCTCCTATATAATTGACAAACAATATTCATGGAGTCTTGATCCATTAATTACGTTCGGATTTAGTGTTTTCTTTTGAATATCTAAAATTTTTCCCCATTTCATTCTGGTAATAACCACTTTTTTAAAATTATTTGGTTCCTGAAGATATTAATCGGAACTTTCACGTGAGGAATAAGATTTAAAGCATATGACATTGTATAGTCGATCCATTTGATAATATATCATCGTCTTTCGTTTCTGACGCTGTTCTGGTGTGCAGTGTGTGTGCAGTTATATTGGATTCATCAATGATGTGATTGCCATATAATTTGATCTACCAGGATTATAGATTAATTCGTTACTATACTATTTTATTCGGCCCTTCTATCTTTTAAGTTTGGCATTGTAGTTCCTGTTACCCATCGCGTAAGTTGTTGAACTGTGTAGAATTTGATTTTCTTTCACTATACAAATAATGTGTAAGATTATGTAGGGCCCACCCGGTACCTAGCATCTCCTTTTCATTTGTGCAAACACACAGAAAAAATCAATGTAAAATTTACTAAAATATAAATAATTTTACTTTTTAATTTTGCTTCAAAATAAAAAAAAAATAATTTAACATTCTTTCACAGTCATAACAGTTTTTGTAAATTGAAATTTTACTACTTAAAAGAAGTATTAAAAATTGATCGTTGTATTATTTCAACACAAATGTAAAAATGTTTAATTTAAAGTAAAAAAAAAATGTATTCAATCTCAAATCAAATATGTTCAACGTTTCGATTTCCCTTCATGTTTTTTTGTGTATCCTTCTTCAGTTTTATTAAATCATCGCAATATATATCAATGGATCTATCCCCACCAATTTCTCCTTGGGAAATCGTATAATTTGAAGCGTCGGTAGTAAGATTATATGGTAGCTTTTACTATATATATATATATATATATATATATATATATATATATATATATATATATATATATATATATATATATGTGTATATATATATATATATATATATATATATATATATATATATATATATATATATATATATATATATATATATATATATATATATATATATATATATATATATATATATATATATATATATATATATATATATATATTTATATTTATAATAATTTTACACAATAACAAAAATTTTCACTATATTCTCCAATATTTTAAGACCAAAGTGTTCTATCAGCTACAAAATACCTAACGTTAAATTTAACACTAATTTTGGATTTCATATTGCTTTTAAAAAACAAATCATGTTAAATCTTATTCTTGTCAATTTATTATTAAAAAAATTATTTGCTTGAATTTAGAAATTATCTCAGATATCGATCAGTATCTGTTATTATTGAATAGATATTGTTGGATTTAAATAGGAACTTGTAAGGCCCATAAAATTGAGCGCCAACAACAGACAGACAGGCGGACATAGACAAAATCGACTCAGACTTTATTTTGATGCAAGGATGATACAGTGTTAATGGAAACAACTTTAAGCAACTTTTCCCAATAAGTATTAATTGTGGCATATATATTTTCTTTAAATAAATTATTCAAATTTCATATGATTCGACTCAGCAGAATTTTTCAAACTTTTCGATTTATATTGTTGACTCACTTTTATGTTCACCTTTCCATGTGCTGATCAAGTTTAGCTTGAGCTTATGAAGCACTGAGTAAGGTTAAGTTAGTTCTGTTGGTATTGACAATATTTCTATAATTATTTTTTAAACAATTTGTTTCTTTTTTCCGTATATTTTAAATGTAGATAAATAAATTTTACCCTAAACTTAAGTAAAGATTCGTCAGTAGTTATGAAGATTTCGCTACATATCGATTATACCTGCAATCGCGAAAGCGATTGTGGACGAAGTTAAAAACCAAATAGTTGAATCAGTTTCTTTCGAAATTTATAAGCTCCAGTATGCTTTTTGTAGAAATTATAGTACTATTACTTCTTACATTGACTGATATCTGTTTTTGATTGAATCGAAAAACTAGATTAATTTATTTTTTATTTTCATATTTATCAGATCGGCATCAATCCGTTGAAGTTAATGGGAGCTTTGATTATTTATCCCTATCATCTTGTGTTCCACAAGACTTCTTAACAGTTTAACCTATTGCAACTCTGGTATTTGCAAAACTTTGTTTGTTTATGATTTTATCTCATTATCTTATTATTTAAGGTCTATTTTGAATGTCAAGATGTGTTTGTTAATAATCTTAACTGTTTCTAAGAATATGCACTTAAATGGATTTCTCGTAATTCTCTTGCTATTAATTCATCCAAATTTAGATGTAATTGTAAGTGGAGTTTGTATTAATTTTGTTGACGAAATGTTTAGGTGTCATTTAATAAAAAAACTCAATTTCATATCACATTTATTCCTTAAACTCTAGAATTTGCATGTAAAAAATTTATATACTGCACACTATTGTTATCACATATTATCTATGACATTGAAGTTTTGTAAAAACAAGTTCGTTACATTTGAAAGGAATTAATTTTTTGCTCAATGTTGTTAAACGTTTTGTTTATAATATCATGCGCCGAATGGATATATAATATAAAAAGTATTTGTTGATATATCGTAATTTATATTTTTCTACAAAGTTAGTTTTTACAATCGATTAGAAATTCACAAATTACATATACCAAGATTTTCTTTATTTTATTCTTATACTCTCCACGACTAGAAGTGGTAAATAGGACACCACTTTCATTTCGTGTGTAACGCTAAGAAGGAATCATCTCAGACACCATAATGTATATATATTCTTGTATCAAATTAAAATCAGAGTTGATTCTGTCTATTTGTTGATGGCACGCTCATATCGACAATAATTAACCGAGCTCAAGGAAATTTGTCCTGTATTTGTTATAGTCCTAAAAAGTTTCCTATATAAAACCAGCAAAAAATTCTCGATACGTATATATCTAATTGTAAAAATGTTTTTAGATCTAAACTTTCACAATTATTTGAGAGTGACACAGAAATATCGCCCAATTAGGATAATGAATCAACACCCAATAAACATTTAAAAATATAACATTGCGATCTACTTCATGTGTCTAAAATCATTTAAAAATTCTAAGTTATTTTATTATGTATTATAACCTTATTCTGTTCGGTTCTGTCTGTAGATATTTGAGTATTTTGTTTTTGACTGTATAAGTCAATATTGGCTTTTGTTTATGAAAATAATGTCTGTTGTCATTGATAATGACTGTAAATAACATGAAATATTTGATTCAGTAAAATAATTGTAGACAATTTAAAACTTTTCCAATAGACAAATAGACGAACAAGTGGTTTTAACTAAATCGACTCAAAATTTTATTTGATTCAATAATATTAAACTTCTTGAGATCTCATATGATATTTTTTTTGTGCAAAAATTTTAACGAGCAGAAAAAAATTGTGCTACCATTCTTAAGTATACCGTTCGACCCAGAATCACTTTTTAGCTGGCTGGCTGTCCATCTAAACTTTGTGAACAAAATGTAATGTTTCTCGCAAAATGGGGATTTAAAGTTACAAAAGTCCTAAATATAAAACGATTTAAATGAAAATTGGCACAAATAAGTTTTATGATATTTTAAACAATTTGCCAAATTTATTATTTCCCCCAGGGTTCTATAAAAATATCACTATGAAGGGCTAAAATCTTACATATACGTTGGTATTGTGATAAGAATTGGTTTATGTAACGCCCACATAAAAAATCCTTTTATAACTCACTAATCCCACAAGAATGCTAGAACTATTATACAAGTGGGTTTGTTAATACGTGGGTGGTTCATTAATAACGAGCAATGTGATGTAGGGATATAAATAATCTGTCTTGACCGTATTACACGTGATGGTGGAAAAAAGTCTTAACACCACTTTTACGTTTTTCAAAGTGATTTTCTAAATTATATGAGAATGGGTTAAATGGGTTCGCCATACTTCCAATTTCCCACTTCCTAATCTCACACATACCTTGACTTGTAGTATTATTTGGATAAATTCCAATTGTGGCGAATTAATACTAACACCACTTTTTTGTACACCGATAGAATCAAAATAAATTTAAGAGACAATCTAGCGATATCCTTCCGTTGTTAAGAAAAGAAATCCAAAAAAAATGAGAATTATATTATATACCACATTTTTCAAAAGTGATTGATCTAAAAATGATTAATAATTGATTCTCGCACATCGATTAAAAATAACTTGAATATTATATACAGTAATTGGTTTACAAGATTTGCATTAATCGCTAACCACAGGTTCAGAAATTCGTAATTATTTTGGAATATTGCTAAATTGTAATGGTTTTTTTTATTTTATTAGACTTGTATTAATGTATTTCCTAATTTTGTAAATTTTAACGTTTCATAATGCTTTATTAATTAGTCATCATATTTTTATACCCTACACCACTATAGGTGGTATGCAGATGTTTGTAACGAGCAGAAAAAATAGCCTCATCACCACTTTTAAGTATACCGTTCGACTCAGAATCTAGCACGTATTATTATTTTGGCCAAAGGACGATACCTATTGAAATTAGTTATGAACGGTCCATTATTTTATAAAGGACCAATACAAATGTCTTTCGGAATGGGGTTTTTAGTTCTAAAACGATGTGCCAGATTATACGAGGATAGGTCCATATTTCTCATGGGTTCCATACAACCACCCTTCAAAATATCACTTTCAAACTCAAAAATCGCTCAAAAAAGGGGTTTTGTATTCAAGCAGAACCGCTGTGTGAAATCAAGTGGGGGGTCGGCGTATTTTTTCATATTTCCATATAACCCTCCAGAAAACATTTCCTTAAAAATGCATGAATATTTCTTTTATAATCTATTGCATTATAAATTTTTCTTAGCATATTACATAGTCGGGCTTGACCGACTATAATATTTTTATCTGTTTTTATTATACAGGTAGTAGTATTTGAATTTTTTATTAATTAGTGTCATTGGATATTGGTCAGATACCGATTTAGGTTTTCTTAGGTTTTAAAATATTGGAAAAAAATAGCGAAATTGTTGTTATTGTGTAAAATTATTATTTAATAAATACTGTAAAATATTTAAACATATACAGAATTTGAACAGTATCATATTTAATAAATATTTTTTTAGCCATATAGACAATAAATAGAAAAGTGCATGAATAATTAGCAAATAGTAGTCGGACAAGCGTGATTATAAAAACTATGGATTTTATAATCTGGTTTTCTGTCCTTATTAATTGAATACATTATATCATAACATATGTGAAATTCTTGTATAATTACATGGAATTGGGTATTGTATGGGAACTTTGAGACATAATGGACCAATCTACGGTCTGTCCAAATCAATATTTTGTGAAATAATTATGTAACTATTGAACCGTTGAAAATATTTTAATGATATTTCAAATCTTTATGCTGAGGTGAGGACCCTTATCTGTTTAGGGATGTAGTCAGTGACCCTCCAAATTTGGACACCCAGGTAAAATGACTTTTTTAAAAATTGCCAAAAATGAATTTAAGAACTCGGAAACTACGCCTAAATGTGTAGGTTATCTCCTATAATTCCATATAATTTTTACTCTTATCTTTTTAAAATTAGTGAGCATAATATAGGACCTATTTTTTTAAATACTGGCACATATTATTATATATTATTCCCTACAAAGTTCTCAAAAATATTTAAGAATCAAACATATAGAATTTTGAATATGTTTCATCTTAAAGGTATAATAAACACATGATAAATTTCATCAAGAAATATTTAAATCCACAGTTTGGTCACTGGCTTTTCATGTACGTCTAGCAGTTAGAAGAGTTTCCTTAAATTGAATCGAGGTGGTAGCATTCAGCCCGTTGGAAACATTTTTTCTTTAAATAAAAAGAACAACAAATTTGTATATATTTTAATTTGTGTTTTTTATTATTTTTATATTTTATTTATCGCAATAACATTAATTGTTATTCATTATAGGTTTTTAGTATTTTGCCAGATGTGAAAATATAAAATTTTTGGAACAAAATTTATTGGCAATTTCTTAACATTTGTTGTTGATAAAACGTAACCAATTTAACAGTAACGTATTCCATTAATGTTAAATGTAAAGAATGATACAGAATACAAAAATTGACTGTTAATGTTTTCGTTTATGTACAATAACATAAATAAATAAATAAATAAATAAATAAATAAATAAATAAATAAATAAATAATGAAATAATGAAATAAATAAATCAAATGGGACTTTCTGTATTGCTATACATTTTTGGTTCATGGTTGGTGTCCAATGAATTTTCTATTATATTGGTGTGATAGATCCCTAACTAAATCCTTGTTCAAAACAGTGGTTCCAAAACCATATCTACTTTTCTTCATTGAACCAGCTGGTCAATGATAGTTGGAGACGTTCCATATTAATCAATCAAAAAAAAAAAAAATCCACAAAAAAATATTAAGAAACAAAAGAAATTTTCTTTAAAATAGTCCCTGTAAATCTCTAGAAAATCTATGGTTATTAAATATAACAAACTATCGCTTATACTTTCAAGTGAATTCCAAATACATTTTTAAACTATTATGTCCCTGATTTTTATTTTAAAAATCTGAATTAATACTTTGAATTTTGATGTCAGTATTTTGTTTTCTGAAGGACTCTTTATGGAAGTATACGATAAGTAAATAGGAACTTGGAAAATATATCTACCAACATACTATATTTGAAATTAGTCAAATTGTCTGAAATCACAGAGCTTGAATAATCGCAAATTATTAGTTTACGTAAGCTAAACATTCCATTAGTATTTTACAAAAAAATAAATTTTATAAAGATTAAGATTTTTGTAATTCCCATATGGAAATATCCATTTTTATACAACCACAAGTGCTGATGAGGCTTTGTCATTCCGTGCGTTACGGCGCTATAGCTACTAAGGCTTAAGTTCTACTTACTTTTTTTTAGAAAATTAATAATAATTTATATATTATGACATTTATGATAATAGAATTATGTTGTTAAATTGCAGAAGTCTTTAGTAGTGATAGGAAATATTCTGGTCTTGGAAGGCGATTAATATTGCAGTGATTTTTATATTACTGTTTAACTGTTACTGTTTAAAACAGTGACAGTGATCGGAGTATAAGAAAACATAAGAATGTTTTTTTATTAAAAAATTAAAAATCAAGGAAAACAAAGGAATTCAATAAAAGACGGCTGAGAACATTATTTTCTTTAAATATGGAAGACTCTATAGAGTTCACAATTTGCACCGTAAGAAACGGAAAATTTTAATTATAGATAAATCGTGCATTTATGATCAGCGTCACCTTTACGTAAATTTTTTACTTTCAAATTAAAAGAAATACATTTAAGTATGCAATAAAAGGGAATAGAACGACATTATTAGTAACTGTTATTTCATAATTTCAGTGACTTTAGTGACCAGTGATTTACCAATGGTGTACCTGATGTATGTGGCATATATATTATTTTAAATATTTAATATAATTTTAAAAGCTGATAAATAATCAGAAGAAATTTGATATTTAAACTACTGTATCCAATTAAGTTGTTCGATTTTGATCCATCAGTGAATATAAACCTATGGGGAAATTTTCCAGCATATGTCTAAACATTATTTTAAGTTCGGTCCTTATTTAATTTATTCAGAAACGTATCAATGTTAATGAAAAAAGATATAACTTAACGTTTTTTCGCTTATGATTTTGCTTCATAGATAAAAAATGGTAATTTAATTTCACTGTAAATACACCTTCTCGAAAACTTTGTTGAATTTTCTCTATTTGAAATGTTAGTATTTGAAAGTACTTTTAAAAAATATTCGTTGTATAATTTTATATATTAATATTGAATGATTCTACAATATTTTTTTACCACAAACGTAAAAAGTTCAATTGAAACTAAATGAACAAAAAAATATTCAATCTTAAATCAACGATGTTCAACGTTGATTTTGTTTCATGTTTTTTTTTCTGTCTGAGCACTTTTATAATAGATCAAATTCTCTGTGGTCATATAACGTCTGAATTTATATCACTAACAATATTAGATATTTTTAATTCTATAAATATTTATTTTACCAAATTTTTAATTAAATTTGTATTCCATTAAGGAACCTTTCGTGTAATTCTATGAGTTGTTTGGAGGATTGTTGCATTTGCAGAATTTATTATGATTTTCTTTATATTCGAAGTTTTCTAATTGATGTTAATGCTAATTTGAGTATTGAGGTGATAAAATGCAGTTTTTATTTTTGCTTAAAGAGTATTTATTGCATTAGTTTTGGTATCGTTAAAAATGTATATAATTATGGGCAAAATGGTCACTTCCGTATAGTTTTTTTTTCGACATTCCATTTAGTATGGGGTGCAAGTATAGGGGAACGAAACGTTAGATCTACATTTATAAATGTAGAGTGGGAGTTAAATAGAGTAGATGATTTATCGTGTAACAAGATGTTGTTTGATTTGTTAATAAATTTGTTGTCAATCGTTAACAAACCCCAGAATGGGTGTCATACATTGAAGTAACATGGGTGGGTGTATTGGTTCTTATTAATACAGTTTTTAGATTTTTCTCCGTGAAATTTTGATTAGGCGGAATATAAACAGATATGTTTCTGAATTTTATTTCATATTAAATGTCTATACAGATAACCTCAAAGCAGTTTGTTGGTTTTCTTGTAGGGAATTGTGAACTAATATTGCGACACCCCCGTGTCGAGAATCCTTTTATATTCCATTCTATAATATTAATGGTCATATTAAAGTAAAATTTTAAAGATTAATATAAATGTAACTAGCAGCCCAGTCAAACCTTGTCTTGCCAAAAAAATTTGCTCCTGTTCTTATCTGTTCAACGTTTTATCCAGTAAAACAATTCCTTGAGAAAGTTGTTAAGACCAAATTTAAGATTGTTGTTATTGTTCATTTGATATTCGAAAACCAATATTTGCTTTGTATGGGCGATACCCCTCCCCCGGTCTTATCCGTTCTACATTTTCTCCAGTAAAACAGTTCCCTGAAAATGTTATCGGGACCAAATTTGAGAACTCTCGGTGTTATAGTTCATTAGATATTCGATAATCAATATTAGCTTTGTATGGGGTGGTACTTCTTCCCCTGGTCCCATCAGAATTTCTTATAGCCAATGTTATTTTCAGGTATATTGGGACCATTCTGTAAAAAATTTCATTAAAATTGTCCCAGCCGTTTTAGCGTCCAATTTTCTGGTATCTGTTATCATAAAAGTCCTAAATATAAAGCGATTTAAACAAAGTTTGCCACAAGTAAGTCTTATAATATTGTAAAACGATGTGCCAAAATATGTGAAGGTCGGTTCATTATTTCTCATAAGTCCCATAAAAAATCTTTTCATATTCATAATTGTCTGAAGCCCCCATATAACAATCCCCATACAAAATTCATTTTAAAACGCATAAATTTAACATAAATCTTGCTGTCACAATAATGTACGTCACACTTAAGAATAAATCAGAAAATAACATGATTTTCTGATTTATTCTTAATTCTATTTTTTTAAATAAATTCCGACATTTAGTAACATTCCATCATGAAGGTTTTGCATTTAACTTTGGCATTGGTGAATGAATTGCGATTTTAGTTTACAATCGTACGACGTTATTTGGTGAAGACCATAAAATATCCGATAGCGACAATTAGCACATGGATAGTGCTTTCACAATACATTTAGGGCACTGGGAGTGATATCCATCTAATATACGAAACCATCAATATCGCACTTTAAAAAGAAATTTCTAAGAATTTGTTACCAACAATATTTTCTTCAATGCTGTTAACATGAGAAGGCTGAAATATATCCTTTTTCCTTTTTCAACTTTTAAATGTTATATTGTATATTGTTTAGCCGAGCTAAACTCTTAAACTTGTTTTATAACTAAAATTGTCCAGTATATCCGAATTTCAAATTCACAGTGCTTTTAGGTTGAGTAATATTTTATGAAATTAATAATAAATTAATAATAATTTGTTTATTAATATTTTTAGCCACAAATTTCCTTCCTGGTTTATTTTTTTTTTTTATTTTTTAATTATATATCTGTCATTTAAAGGTATTAAATATGTTTTACCCGGTGTTATACGTAGATTTGGCCTAATAAATTGTACTCAGTAAAAATATTTGTGTATATTTGCAGGGAACCGTCAAACAATTACAAGATTTAACAGGATGGAGCGGTCACAGCGTGTTATATTTTGGTGACCATCCTTATAGTGATTTGGCCGATGTTACCTTAGAGCACGGCTGGCGAACTGGTGCAATAATAAGTGAGTTATCGGTAAGTAATAAAAAAATTACAGCTGCGACCAATAAAATATCAACATTTTTTTAAACATTTATACAAAACTATAGTTACAGAACTATGAAATTTATTTTTCTGTATAAAAAATTATTCTACTATAAAAAATTAATTCTGAAAAACTTACTGTCTTTCAAAGGTGAAAAAAGTAATAACACATTATATTTTACTATATTACAGTAATTATTATAATATTGAAGCTCTGAAAAGTTCAAATGTACAAAATCATCGTTGCTAACAATACGGCCAAAGTTTTGTTTCCACTGCCAAAAAGCAACATACTGCTTCCTTTAGATGATGTCAAATATATTTGAATATGATAAAGAAAAGACTATCTGATCGACGTGCAATAATCTATAAACAATTTTTAATGAGTGAATCTCGAATTTAATAATAATTACCCCGGCGAATCTTATTCAAATGTATTTCACCAAAACCTTAAAAAAACAAACAAATAGAATCAACAAATAAACTAATGAACATGAAGTCACTTCTTATCAAAATATGCAAGTAAATTTGAGAATTGATGTATCAAACGCGAATAGAATTGCGAATAAATTAAATAAAATTAATTATTTTATGAAAAATAAAAAAACAAATTGATATATTTTTAATTTCTGAAGCACATTTAACTGAAAAATTTTATACAAAAAATAGATGTTACGATTTCATATATACTTATCATCTGGCTTATTTAAAAAACCGAATATTCGATATGAAATTGCTGATGAATTCTAAATGAATTATCTTTAATCTGCAGCACAGTGATTCGTTTCATAGCAAAATACTAAAGTATTTAGAATGAACTTAAATTTGGTTTAATGATAGTTTATGTTATATAAATATAAAAAAATTGTAAAAAAATGATTGAGTAATGATAAACTCCTCAAAAGAACGCTAAAATCGTATTATATTTGAAAAAATACTTATTCTTAAGGTCAAAAAGTAATTTCTTTAAATGATTTCTGATTAATAAGCAAAAGAGAACAGCTGCCAGTTCATCTACACAAATCGAAATTTCAACTTGAAATTTTCGTTTATTTTCTAAACAAAAGAGTACAGCTACCAGTTTTTTGTTTAGTTTGAGACAAACGATTTTTTATAAACGTAATAGTTTCGTACAAAATAAATATTTTCTGCACTTATTTCGCAAAATGACGAATATTTGAAATGGAAAAAAGTACAACGTTTTTTTCTTTTGTTTTTAATTTTTTAATAATATATCTACCGATGGTGAAAAAATTTATAGTCTGTTTCTCTACGTCAAACGAAATCTTTCGTTCGCTTTGTTCACGAAAGAAACATTATTTGGGTTTCTATAAATTTTTAAACTTGCCATCTATGCAACATCTCATCATTGCATCTCGAACGACTCGAATTGAAATGTCAAAATCAATCACTTTCTTCATAGCTTTCGCCTGGTAAATACATACCATATTTTCAAGTTCTTTTTATTAATCCTTAGAAAAATTTCCGTTACCAAAATAATTGCCGATTTTTTGTTCATTTTCAATAATTTTATAAAATAAAGTATTTAGTCTAACATTCTGTTTTTATTTTTCATTTTTATAATTTATTTATTTTTTATTTATTTAACATTGTTGTATTTTTGTTCAAACAAATCAGTAGAATTTTTACAATATTTCATAAAAAGTGAATTTTGAAAATTTCAAAATTTGGTTTTACTTAAAATTCTGAATTGTAACCTATGCGAACGAAAGCTTTGTAGATAAAGAAACCCAATTTTACTCGAATTGAAGTGACTGGATTTCGTTCGCTTAAATTATTGTTCGACATAGAGAAACACGCTATTGATCTTATCCCAATTACTATCAACTAAAAATAATTTTGTTGTTATTATGTGGCGTGTGAGTCATAAATGTATATTATTAAGTAAACCATCTTAAAGGTGATCAATTATATAAATCTATTTTACAAAACAATTTAAACTTATTATATGACTGTAAAACAACAAATTTACCTACTGAAAAATAATAATAATAATAATAATAATAATAATAATAATAATAATAATAATAATAAAGAAACATGATTTATTAAACTTTACAATGTATCTATCAAAAATCTAGAAAAATCTATTGCTTTTACTAACCATTTGGAAAATTCTTCCAAACCCCATCATTCTAATAACAACGTCGATGATATTTTTAAAATATTGCTTGTCAAATTTAATTTCCCATAAAACCTATTGCCGTACAATAAACAAAATAACAAAGGATCGACCATTTTCCATCACAATATAAGTGTGTAGAATAATAATGGTCCGGGTAACAAGAAAATGTTATTTTCCCCATTAATTTACATCATTTGTTTTAAAAAATTTTTTAAAGGTTATTTCTAGATATAAACAATTAAACACCAGCACTTTGGTTTCTGTGAACACGCAAACGTTTCATAAAGTTTGGCACGAGAGGCTGCTTCACAAATTTAAAAAATCCTGCTCAATTATTTATTTGTTTCATACTGTCATACTTAAAAGCCGTTGTTTCTACGTTTAAATTAATAATGATTCATTCAATATAGAAGCAGAAATACCTCTAGGTAGTGTGCTTGGCCCATAAGATATGACATTACCGTAGCTACGTATGCCAAAAGGGACATATAACCTAATATCATGGCAATATTATTCTAATTTATCCATTTATAATTGACAATTTTACGTAAATACTTCGCCTGAGTTTAGATGTTACCTCAGACATCATTTATAATATACTTAAACGATAACTTCTCAGACCAAATTTCTTTGGGGTCTGTCAATTACTATGCCTGTGAGGGTGCTAACTCTGTTGTTGACAGATATAGGTAAATTGACTCAGATCCTTCTTAGCGTTAAAACGGAACAAGTTAATATAGCATCTTCACAACTTATGGTAGTGGAGAGTATAAAAAAGATCAGCTAAATTTTTGCATCTTTTAAACAATAACGATATATTTGGATATACCGAATATTCAATAAATATCACCACATATGAGTATGAAGTAAATACTTTATATTTCGTACTTATACTGTTTATGCACATACACACTTACAAACGTTTTTCATAATAATAAAACAGAAGTTATTTTTAGCTATAACTTCTTTTCTACTGATCATTTTTGGAATATTCGAATCACTTTTTCCCAACATAAAGCGGTTTTGTTAATTATATATAAAAAACTAATAATATTGATATATTTGGAAAAGTGTTTTATATAAAAACTAAAGTGAAACATGGCATTGATCAATATCCGTATTTAAGAACATTTTAAGACTTAAACTATATTTCCAAATTGCCTTTCAGTAAGGGGCTTAAACCTGTGGAAAAGCATGGACCGATGTTAGTTTAATAAATAATAAACAATAATATTCTAAATAGTTATATAAGTAATTGTCATAAATTCCCATAGAATTGGTCTATATTTAAGAGCTTAATGAGATTAAAACCGTATTTATGGAAGGAGCTACGTCAACTAATGATAATATTATGGCAAATTAAAAAAAAATATGTTCAAAAATGACACACTTATTTTGAGGTGTATAAATTTTTGAATATTTTTGCCTTAATCTTTATTCTATTAATTTGGTTTTGATGATTTACGGAGTGATGAAAATAGATACGTTATGGTTAATGCTATCTAATTCGGCTACTTATTGTTGAAAAAATTAAGAAGAGATCTTTTATTTTGTATCAGATGTCTATCTATCAATTTTCGCTAATGGGCCGATATAGCTGGTTTAAATAGGAATCTGCTTAGGACAGTAGCAAACAATCTGGCCAAATTTTTCCTTCCTTCTTGGCGTTACACACGAATGAAAATGTCAATAGTCTAACATTTATTTTGGTTTGAATATCTCCAAACTGTAAGAGATAATCCCAAATTCCAACTAAATCCACACTTAAGCATATGTACAAAAAATGTATTTCGACTCATTCTACAAATTAATTTTAGGTTGTTGAGTGATTAATACAGTGGACGTCCGTTAATACGAATTATTGTTCGTATTATATTATTAAACTTCGCTTTTTCTATGCTTCAATTTAAATAATACACATGAAATATTTGGATTTTATTAATAAATTTATTTTTTTATTACGTAATGAAACAAGATTTTTTTTTTTTAAATTGACCATTTGTAATCCTATGCCAAATTTTTAAGAACTCATGGAATTATTCAGCAGTTGCGTATTTTATTTAATGAATTTGAATAATACATATAGATTTGAAATATCAATAACGATGATTTATATTAGTGATCCGTTTTAATTTATCTTGCAAAGAAATTGTCTTTTGTTACATCGTTTACTTGCAACATTTTGACATTTAAAAACAAAAAAAAGCACTTAAATAGATCTTTACAATAACTTCTTAAACTTGGTAAAACATATTAATAACACTCAAACGTTAATAAAACATAAATTCTTATAAAAAAATCAACATTCGCACTGTCAATTAAAAAAATGTTCTGCTATTCGTGCTATAAAATAGTCAATACAACATTTCTGTCATTCGTATTATTGAAAATTCATAGTAATGAGCGTTTGTAACGTCCACTGTACCTTAATTTTAACATTTTTTAAATTTAGTTATTATAAAATTAAATTAAAAATATATTAAATTATTGTATGTTTTTATTAAAATTACTATATTTAATTCCTTCATAGTTTTATAAAAGCACAAATCGGCCAATTATTTATTCAGTGAACCCTCAGCGGACTATCTTAAATACTTTCGTATTCTGAAATATTCGATTAATTCGCCAAGTGTAATCTTCTGATACAAGGAAACATTTCCTCATTTGACCTCTTTTTAATGGAAACTACTTTTCTACTTTTTCACAAGATACAAGATAAAACCGACCGGACATAATAAATTTAATTAGGTTTAATTTAATAAGGAATCGGACACATTTTTTTCAAAATTTATAGGACCTATATTATCATCACTTAAAAAAAACTAAGAAGAGATAAGGATAACATTGACAATTAAGCCTAATTTTTAAAAAATTTACAAGAACTATTTATATAAAATATTTCTTTAATATCAATTCAGAAACTAGTTTTTGGTGAAGTTTTAAATAATCAATATACCGGAAGTGGTCAATTTTGGAACGTCTCTGGCTACGACTCTGTTCGGATAGAAGTCTTCACTCCTACAAGTGACCAAAAATCACCTAAGCTTTAAATACTTAAAATTTCATGATGATATATTTAACAGTTAAAAAGTTATAAAATTATTTCCACAAAAAAACGTTTTAGGCACTGGTTTATTATGTTTCATAGTTCCCACACAACAACTCACGCAACTCATTTCTGAATATTATTTTAGTGACTTTAACATTTAAACAGTTATAAAATTATTTCCCAAAAAAACAATTTGGGCACTGGTTTATTATGTTTCATAGTTCCCAAACAACAACTCACGCAACTCATTTCTGAATATTATTTTAGTGACTTTAAATAAAAAAAATAATTTTAATAAATTTTTAATAAAATTTGGCACAATTATTTTTATAAAACTGTTTTTAATATATGAATCTAGTTTGACAATTATTAATATCACTACCTGAAATTGTGTTTTAGGTTTGAAGGTTCCAAAATATGAGCCATATCTATCGAAATCCAGATATTTATCTACATTTCAATAATAATTTTATTCCATTATTCCATGTCTGGTACCAATATTTATAGGTACAAGAACATTTCGGAATCGATGTTCAAGTTGATAAACTAATGGTGCAATAACTTCAACTCATACTAAGTTTTGTATAATGTCAGTAGTGAAGGGGATTGAAGATTCGTCATACCCGAATATAGTATTTTTACTTGTTTTAAAATAATTTCCTTATTTAAAATAACAATTTATTGGTTCAAAACCAGTGGGAATTTGTAGCCACCAGAGATATTTATTAAATATAATAAAATAATTTTTTTCTGGAATTCCTCTTTAATCACATTTCTAAAGTAGTATATACAAATGGAAAAAATAATTATTTAAATAACTTATTTTCTAATATTGAGATAATAAAATATATTGAATTAATAAATAAATATAAACACTGTCTTAATCATCAGAATATATTTCGATCACGCTTCCATCTCTTATTTTTTTAAGTTTATAATTTTTAAATACAGTAAATAAAAATTTTAAAATTAGTTTATATAACATTATATATATATTTATTTGCCGATAAGGGTTTTAATACATCAACGAAATATGGTATATAATGCTGCCAATTTTCCTATATTAATTATAATTGAGGCAAGTTACTTTATTAACCAAAACGACACTTTTTCAAAATTTAGTTTAAGTGCATAGAACATTTAAAGAAAGAAATTGAATTCATCACAAATGCGTTCAATAATATACAAGTTCAATAACAAATACTCATTCCGAATCCAATTATTTGCAAAGTTCTGTTAATTATTTGCAGATGCCAGCATGCAAACAACGGACAGACATTGGCTCAGATTATGTTTTTAAGCAAAAATATATACATTATGCAGTCTTAGATGATTCCTTCTTGTGTGTTTTCGTAAATTATTTTAATTTTTTTAATAAAAAAAATTTGGATGTTATTTAAAAATGCACTTATAAATCTCATTAAAAATAATTATAACTTTATTTTCAATTTTATTATAAAGTCAAATAAGAAACTTTGAATCTTCAAAAATGGAATTTTAGCGTTTTTTTCTCAAAACATATTTTTTATTTTGCGTATGGTACAAAGCATTGCGATATTGACAACAATTGATTCAGAAAGCTGTTACGACTGACCATCCACGTGATAATGTTAGGACTGCATTCGTAACACCTTTCGGTCTCCCAGTGGGGGACACTATATTGCTGGTTTACTGGATGAGGTTATTAGCTGATCTGCTAGATTTAAAGAACATAACCCATTTTTTTCTTTGAATATTTCTACGACCGCTAGTATATGGATTTAAAGTCGTTTTGTGTAATAAAGTAACTTGTCCCAATTACAATTAATATAGATCACGAAAAAGTGGCAGCATTATATACCATTTTTCGCTGTGTATTAAAACCCCTATCAGCTTTGTTCAATATTGAAATAAGCTTTTGGTGCTAAACTGTTTTTCTCAAGACTGGTTCCAGTGGTTTTGCTCCAGGGACAGATTTGCTCCGGTACGATAGAAAAGATGAACATACTACAGACTATGTGAAATATATATTTGTAAGCATAGTTCAAAATAACTTACTGAAATTGGTGATGATGGGTTCATCATTTTACCTAGACCTCATACTAATATTTCTCTGTTATGCTTTTTTATGGTGATTAATTCCTAAATATGAAATGGTTTTTGATGGTATTTAATTTTACATAAACGTTGGCATGCAATAATAATGAGTCAAATTAAGATAAATAGCAAAAATAAATGTACGAAATTTTATGATAGTTGGTTCATAATTTTCAGTAACTCCCATATAACGTCCCACCCCACAAAAATATAATTTTGATATAAATGCACAGTGAGGCTGAATCGCTTTTTTAGAAATAAATCTGAAACTTATGGTCACATAATTTGGGCTCTAAGGAAACTAATTTCAGTTAAAGGTAAATTAAAAATTATTTCTTAATATTTGGAATCAATAATTTTTCCCTTTGAAGGAATATTTAAAAATATTTGTAATAAATCAAATATGAAAACTATATACTCACACGATAAAAAATTAAAAAATCTAAGTAAAGCGTTGTATTGAACAATCCTAATCCATAAGTGAAGTAAACCTTTAAACTCAGAAAGGATTCTGAGATGCACAATGTTCGGGGTTTGGTTCGGTTGAGAGAATAGATGGTATAAAGCTTAAGATTGATTCTATCATAATTCTGTAGAAAATAACATCAGGTTTTCAGACAAAAATCATGAAAATCAAGTGAAGTCATGATTCAATATGACAATGTCCCGAAGTATTCTGAAAAAAACTGGTAAATTTTTCAGTTATTGGGTTGTGGAATGGTCGCTAAAAAAATGTCCGGATCTAAATATAATTAAAAATTTGTGTCACAATGAGTCACCTAGCAATTTTAACTAAATTTAGTAAATTTTATGAAAATACAAGCTAAATATATCCTCAAATTGAATACACCTATGCCATATTATACTCCATTTTATAACAATAATTGATAATTATTATTGAAAAATATATTTTATGTATTTTCAGCATGAAATAAAAACTCTGAATACAGAAGAATTTAAATCGACTGCAAATTGGCTACAAATGTTGACTCAGTTAATTGAAGAAACTCAAGACAATGAATGTGAATCTGCTAAAATATGCCTAAATAAATGGATTCAAGAAAGAGATAAACTCAGGTAAATTCATATTTCGAAATTATATAAATAATTAATCTATTATATGGAAAATATATATATGTTAATGCAAACTATGTCCAAATATCTTCTTAATTAAAACAAACATAAAAAATTAATAAGGACTCTGTAATCAGAAAACAAAAAGATTTCATTTATTTTGAATTTTTATTTTCAGAAATCGTACAAAAATCGTATTTAATGAACAGTTCGGAAGTGTATTTAGAACATATCATAATCCAACATATTTTTCACGCCGTTTGTTTAGATTTGCCGATATTTATATGAGTGATATAACAAATTTGATGAATTACTCTACATCCCATACATTTTATCCTAGAAGAGGTGTGATGCCACATGAATATATTTCATATTTCATGTAAAACCATTTAGATAAATTCTAAATAATATAAATGCTGAAATCCTAGCACCAGATGATAAATAATTAGTTCAATTTACATTAAAACAACTATAAAAATAATCAATTTTAATTTTTGAAATTCATATTCGTACACTCATCATAAATTAATGCAAATGCAAAAATGTGTTGGGAATGATAAAACAAAATCAATTAATTTATATTCTATAAAAGTCATTTATAAAACTTAAAAAGTGATCATGGGTCCGTTATTTAAGCTCATAAATGTCCTTATATAAAATGATATAACGAAATTTATTACGAATACGTCTCATGATATTTCTAAAGAATGTGCCAAATTTTTACGAGGATCGTCTTTTTTTCTCATAGGTATCATACAAGCCGAATATCACAGTGAGAAGCGTAAATCACATATGCGTTGGCATTGTAATAATATTTGATTAAATTAAGACAAAAATCGATGTACGTTATTTTTATTTTTTATAATCTACCATTTATAACTAAAAATGTGGTGTAGGAGGTCAAATAGCTGGGCAAAAAAATGTCAATGTTTCTTAAGGGGAGGGTGTGGTAGTGTTTTATTTATCAGTTTGTTTCACGTTCTGTTTTCTCAAAAAAAAATTTTTACCACTTAATACCACTTAGAGCATTACAGCTAGTGTAACTAGGCAGGGTACACATTAACACAACAACTTCAGATCCTAAATATTATCAAAAACGGTTGCAAAATAAAAATACATATAAAAGTAATTTACGCCAGTGAGTCGATTTTTGACACTCACCACCAATGTGAAGTACTGCCATTTTCGATGCTACCATTTGACATACTTAACACTGCCTAACAAAACTGTCCCTCCGCTGTCTGAAATACCTCTTCAACTTTACCACTTCCCACGCTATTCATTGTCAGACACATCATAGTAATATCACAAATCTTGAATAGGCTTGACAATTCAACCCATCTTTAAAAAAAATTGTTGCAATAACAACCATTCTATACCTCAGGTATTGTTCTTCTGTTAATGAATCCCTTGTAATTTCAAGTTAGATTGCCCTTGTCTTTAGACAAATAAAAAGTTACACCCATCTCTTTTCATGATTGCAACAAAAAACAGGGGTTTGATGATAGTGCAATATCAATATATGATTCTTAGTCATGGGTACTACGAACAACACTGGACTGGATAAACATATTTAGCCAACTTCACTTAAGAATGACAAACGTCAATGAATCGAACTAGACTTTGACACAGATTTCTATGGAATACTTCCCTCTGAGCAATTCAACACAAATATTCTGTTGTATCTTCAATATCCTCAGCTCTTAACAGTGGATTGAATTTCGTTACTAATTCTTTACGAATCACGTAATAATAATTAACAGTTCTAACAGCTTGTCAAAACCAACTCATTGTTCTAACTAATTTATTAAAGCTGGAATATCTTCCGTATTGAATTAATGAACTCTCTTTCGTTAAGTGATCAAACTTAAAACAAAATCTATATCATTTCTGCTTGACACTGATGTTAATTAAGATCATCTGGGAACTTGGGCCACAGCTCTCTGTAATCTTTCAAAAATTCTGACCCAATCAAAAATTCCGTTGTCTTGTTGCCTCATTTGCAGGATTTAGTGCAACGCTATTTTTCAACCTCAGATAATTACAGAATCTCCGCGATACAGTATTGAACTAACGGTTAATATGTGCGAGTGTCAGACTGATTCTATATTATAACAGTTTTAGAGTCTGACCAAAATGTTATGATCTCGTGGTAGGACACTCCTAAAAATTTACGCCAAGCATTGCTGCCAGCGGTTTGAATGGCGCGCATCGTGACTTGGAGGCAATATATTCTACGTAACCATCATTGTTATAACATATCCTCCAATAGGCAACAGCTGCAAAGGCCATTTCACTCGCATCCGCAAAAATGTGTAGTTCAACTATTGCATCACCCAAACCCAAACATTACGTCCCTACTTATGAGCACTTTTACCTCATATTTATCATAAAGATTCCCCTATCATGTGTATCATTTTGTACAATCTAATCTGATATCGGAAAATTTCAAATGATTTTGATTGTTCACATCTCTTGTAGTAGAATTTTAGACTTGATAACTACGTATGCCAAAAAACCGAAAGGGTCGTATATCGACATTGTAAGACTGAAAACTTTACTCTTTGTTCATTTCCTTTTACTATCAAAAACGGCTTTGCAACTTTCGAAAACTTCAGACTAAACTGCTTCCAACGCAGTAGTTTCGCTTTCACAAAATTTGTCAATTAGTCACTCACAAGTTCTCCCTCATTTATTTCGGCCAAAACTTTTCTCAAATTCGACACGAAACCTCTTAGTTGGAAATCGGCTTGTAATCCGGAGCCTTTTAATATTCTTGTTTACATTATCAACAATGAAATGCTGCATATACCAAGTGAAGCTATTTTTACGTCAATTTCCTCAGGAGACAATTTCTGGCATAGGACGTAATCATTTATCTTTTTGATATACCACATCATCCTTTTTCGTTTTGGCTTCCATATTATTAAAAAGTTTCAATGTCATTGGATAACTTTCCTTGGATTTGAAGCTATCGTATTTCCTCAGCACGCTTATTCAGAACCTGTTTCTGAATGTCGATTAAAATATGCAAATCGATTTTACGCACTGTACCTTCACTTGAGTTTTCATTGGATCCAAATGTAATATTACTCAGACTAGTCTGATGTAATGCAAAATATCCATCTAAATTCCAAACTTTTGACGGGCGAAATAGATTTATATTGGGAAGGCCTCTTAATGATCTTCAATAACGAATTCGTTCAAAATGGGAAATCTTGAATTTGTCCATTCCTCTCGTTTTGAAGCGTTAGTAATCGCTCATCGATTGTACATTTGATATATTCGGGCTAGAAGTTGTATATGTTGATATTTCGGTTGTTGCTTACGTTCGGGCTGATGAATTCATTTGCGTAAAACGTCTTATGTTGCATGTAAGGTAAAGTGTTTGCAGTTGACATATATCATGCGACAGTATGTGGCAATGATATCGAAATCGGTACTAGCAGGGTGGAGGAGTGGAGCATAGAGGTATTCGTGCTGCAGAATAAAGCAGTGTTTGTGAGAGAGGAAGGCAGTAAAAGATTTTGGAAAATTATATTGATATGACATCGGGTACTTACGTACATTAATTTTCTGCTGTTGATGTAGGCGACAAGATATTGGCTAAAGTTGTTATAACGGAGTAGCATTTAAAGAAGCTCACGAATAAGTAATTAAAAAATGTTGTGGCAGCAACTAAAATTTGTTACAAACGTTAAAATCGCAAATTGCAATGTTACATCCTGTATTATATCACAGGGTAGACATTAAAAAATTAATAACAAGTAAGAATACTTTGTTCGGCTATACCGAATCAAAAAAGCGTATAAGTAAATACGTTATGTTTCGCACATACACACTCAAACATACAGTAACAAACGTATATTTTTTTCTCGATTTTCTTAAATACAACATAGGAACATTTAATGAGTCATAAAATTAGTTATAATTTTTGCTATAACTTGTTTTCATCTGAACAGATTTTGATAATTTTTGGAATAATAATGAAGTACATATGGATTTATATTATACCAAAACCTTATACCAAGTTCTCGATTTCTAATTGACAATTTCTCGAAAATTATGCAGAAATAATAATTATGCGATCCGAGATAAATCATTGTTAGCGTTACACACGGGATGACAATGTTAATATACCCCAGAATAGGAAAAATCATAGAACACTTTCCTAAGAAAAAAATCAATAAGATATCGTAAATTTGCTAAAGTGCAACGGAATCGGAACAGATCTCTGCTAGTTAGATGGCACAATATTTAATTTCTTTTAACACTTTGATAATATCAAATTTCAGATTTTTTTTACAAAATCTGAAAATCAATTTTAAAGTCTAAAGTTATTTTAAAGACCCAACTGTGATATATTAGTGTACGAATATGAATTTGTGTAAATTTTTTAATAATTTAATTAAGCTCATCAAATATATGTTTAACATATTAAAATATAACAATAATAAAAATTTTATTATTATATTAAAAAATAATATTTAGTTAAAAATAATTGATAGATATTTTAGTTATTTACTTATTTATGTATTTATTTATTTATTTATTTATTTATTTATTTATTTATTTACAACTATAAAAATTGTTATTACGAATATAAGTTAGAAATTGTTTATTTGTCATATAAAGTTAAATTGTAACGAACAATAAAAGTTTGCCTTTTAAATTTACATCGATTTGACTTTGAGTTCACTTTACTAAGAGAATATACCAGACTACCAAAGGGTTTTAAAGTTGATCACCTCGGGTCACAAAAATAAAACAAACGATCCAGAATTTTCAACATTTCAACTGATTTTAAAGATTTTTATATGAGTGGATTCTTCTAGTAAGGAACCTTCTTATAGTTTAAAAGATATTTAGTTTCAAAATATAAGAATTTGACTTTTTAACCGATAATTTATTTTATTAAGAAATAATGACAAAATTTTGCAAAAAAAAAAATATTAAAAAAATCTTCGTAGAATTGAAAGTTAGAAGCATTTCAATTTGAATTTGCAAAAAATGACAACTTTTTGACAATTTTTTTACGAAAAAAATAGTTACACTCTTTTTGAGTTATAAATTAATTTTTTAAGAGACTTCAATATACTTAGATGTGGTCGCATCAACATCTTCAGGCTCTACGTCTACCGACGTATTCAAATATTCCTGGCATTGTTCATAAGTCACTTTAACCATCATAAAAAAAGTATGTGGTTGTTATTATAATTAAAATGTCCTCTGATGAAGCTTCCATGGAGGCAAACAAGGTTTATTTGAATAAGTTGAATTTGATATTAGTTCAAATATTGAAGCATGAGTGGCCACAAAATTGGGAAACTTTTATAAGCGACATTGTTGGTGCTTCTAAGACAAATGAATCATTATGTAAAAATAACATGATTATACTCAAAAATCTTAGCGAAGAAGTTTTCGACTTTTCTTCCGGCCAAATAACACAAACTAAAGCGAAACATTTAAAAGATACTATGTGCTCAGAATTTTCGCAAATATTTCAACTATGCTCTTTTGTCCTTGAAAGTTCTATAAATGCACCATTAATACAGGTTATACTCGAAACACTTTTACGTTTTCTGAACTGGATTCCATTGTGCTACATATTTGAGACAACGTTAATTGAAACTTTAATTTTTAAATTTCTAAGCATTCCCATGTTTAGAAATGTTACTCTTAAGTGTTTGTCCGAAATTGCTGGACTTACCGTAAAGGATTACAACGAAAACTTTGCAAATCTATTTAAAGATACCATGACGCAGTTAGATCAAATGATCAATCAAAATACAAGCATGAATCAGATATATGCTAATGGTTGCGATAGCGAACAAGTATTCGTTCAAAATTTTTAAACCAAGCGTTACTTTACTTGGTAATGATATCAGAAGTTGAAGATGTCGAAGTATTTAAAATTTGTTTGGTATACTGGAATAGTTTAGTTGAGGACTTTTATACCAGTGAGTCGTATGGCGGTGGATCAAATGTTCATTTAGGTCAAACTTTAGCCCGGCGTAATGCTGCTTTTCCACGACGTCGTTTTTATGCAGAAATATTATCAAATATTCGATATATTATGATATCTCGTATGGCTAAACTAGAAGAAGTCCTTGTTATTGAAAATGAAAATGGAGAAGTCGTTCGCGAATTCATGAAAGATACAAATGCCATTAGCTTGTATAATGGCATTATGCTAATACTGAACGAATAATGACAATGAAGCTTTTAAATCAAGTTAATGGTACCGAATTTTCTTGGAAAAATTTAAATACATTATGCTGGGCAATCGGATCAATATCAGGCGCATTTTGTGAAGAAGACGAGAAACGCTTTTTGGTAACCGTAATTAAAGATCTATTGGGTTTGTACTATGAGCAGCATTATTTGTGATTTACAGCCGCAATAGGTTCATTCTACGAAGCTGTTGGATATATGATTTCTGCTCAAGTTGATCAAGTACCACAAGACATATTAATTGAGAAATATATGTTCTTATCTACCCAAGTGTGGGATGAAATAATATCTCGTGCTTCGGAAAATGTTGATTTTCTAAAAAATATGACTGCCGTAAAGCAATTAGGAAGCATTTTAAAAACCAATGTTGCCGCCTGCAAGGCATTAGGACACGCTTATGTTATTCAATTGGGTCGTATTTATTTAGATATGTTAAATGTTTATAAAATTACTTCTGAAAACATCATTCAAGCTATTGATTTAAATGGTGTAAACGTAAATAAACATACATTAATAAAAGCAATGCATGTTGTAAAAAAGAAGCCTTAAATCTCATATCCGAATGGGTTTCTAGGTCAAATGATAATCAACTTATAATGGATAATTTTATACCGCCATTGTTGGATGCTATTCTTTTGGATTATCAGCGATGTAAAGTACCATCAGCTCGAGAACCAAAAGTGCTTAGTTCTATGGGTGTTATTGTATACAAATTGCGAAGCGACATCACAAATGAGATCCCCAAAATATTTGATGCTGCCTTTGAGTGCACTCAATAAAAATTTTGAAGATTACCCTCAACATCGTGTTAGTTTTTATGAACTATTGCAAGCTGTCAACGCCCATTGTTTTAAAGCTTTCCTTAATATACCACCGGCACAATTTAAGCTTGTTTTCGATTCAGTCGTTTGGGCTTTTAAGCATACTATGCCCAATGTTGCAGATACTGGACTTAACATTTTATACAAGATGCTTCAAAACTTAGAACAACATCCATCTGCAGCACAGAGCTTTTATCATACTTTACGGATATATTAATGCAAATATTTTCAGTAGTTACTGATACTTCTCATACAGCAGGTCTTAGAAATCATGCCATTATTTTGGCATATATGTTTTCGTTGCTCGAAAACGATAAAATAACTGTAAATTTGGGTCCCATACTGGATAATACGATTTTCATTAAGGAATATGTGGCTTCATTGCACAAATCAGCATTTAGTCATTTAACAGACAACCAAATTAAAGTTTTTGTTACCGGCACTCTTCTTTAAATTGAAAATAAATTATTTAGAAAAACAAAAATTATTGAGTAAAAAATTGTATACAGATTAATCTCACGGAACAAAAATCAAAAAATTTTTAATTAAAATTGAAATTTATTATTTTTGTTTTTAAAATAAATTTTCCAAAAATTAAAAGAAAAAAGTTCTGAAAAAATATTGCTTCAATTAAAAAAGAATTAACAGTCAAACTGAATGATTAAGGGTGCAAACTGGCATCGCGAAGAAGACAAAATAAATTTATTTTTGCTATTTTCACAACAATTTCTTACGATATTTGAATCAATTGTAAAAATTATCAATTTATTCACCTTCCAAAACTACACTTATTTACTTATTTCAATTCTTAAAAACCACCGTCGTTACAAAAGGAAACAAACAAGGAAATGTTAAAACAAAAACAAGTAAAGCAAATATGGCCGATGATTGTCAAACAAGTTTCATATATAAAGGCATTTAAACAATTTTTATTGAAATAATAGTTTTATAAGCTCAAACTCGTTTTCCGGGAAGGGGCGTTATGTGTGAACTCTAGCAAAATATGGACCGATATTGGTCAGATAAATAACATATATTCAAGACAGAAAGAAAAATAATTGAGCCGAATTTCAACGGAATTGTTCATTATTTACTATTTTTTTGTAGATCAAAAAGCGCCTTATGTGGGAGCTATAGCAATATATGGACTGATATTGTCAAAATAAATAATTTATATTAAATAATTTTAGAAAAATAATTATGTCGATCTTTATTTACCAGGTTTATAAGTTCAAAACTTATAAGAAGTAAGAAATTAAATTTTGTCAAATTTCAATAAAAGTTTTTCATATTTAAGAGTTTTATAAGCTAAAAACCATATTCCGGGAAGGGACGTTATATGGGAGCTAGATAAAATAATAACCCCAGCACAAACTTGTTTCTTTGGATTTATTATGGTATTAAAATAAATGTTAATGACAAATTTCAGTAAGTTATCTTAAAAACCGCAACCCATATCAGACACAGATTTTGTGGTATATCAACACTTCGCATATTTCCGCCTATAACTCTTTTTTCCCTTATTTTGATTTTGACGATTATGAAGAACATATAACTGTATAGTAAATTTTTTGCTTAAATCACTTTATGTTTTGTTAAAAAAGTTCTTTTTGAATTTTGAAGTTGTCTCAGATATCGGTATATATCTTTTTTCATTTTGGCTCCAATCGTGTCTGTTTTTAAATTGCATTTAATATTTGCATACTCGTGGGCTACCCCTTCCTTTGATCCTAACCATCTTTCATTTTGTCCAGTAAAACTGTTTCTTTGAGAAAGTGATTTGGATTAAATTTTAAAACCACTGTTTTAGTTCTATAGTTATTCGATAATCATTATATGCTTTGTATGGGGTACACCTCCCACTGATCCTTTTCGTCCTATATTTTGTTCAGTAATACAGTTTCCGACAAATGATTACAACCAAATTAAAAAAATCTTGCTTTTAAAGTTCTCTAATTATTATATAATCAATATTTAATTTGTATGAGGGGCCCTTGGTCCTATATGCCCTACATTTTGTCGTAGTTTGGAACAAATTTGAAAACTCTTGCAGACATAGTTTTTTACATATTCTATAATCTGTTATAGTTGTTAGAATTATAGCTGTTATAGTTTTCTAGATATTCGATAATCCATATTTGTTTTAGGCGGGTAATTTGCCACTTGGTTCTTTCCATCCTATGTTTTATCCCGTAAAACGAATCCTTGAGAAGGTGATTGGACGATTTAGCTTTTTTGTTGGAAACATTCTCAAGTCTAGAATATTGTTATTGTCTTAAGCAGTTTTCTATTTAAAATCAGCTATTTTGGGTGATCAAATATATTACACCAATATCTAAGATAACCTCAAAATTCCGAAAAAGAACTTTTTAAATTGTTCAACAAAACATAAAGGAATTAAAACAAAAATTTTACTATGCAGTTATATGTTCTTCATAATAGTGAAAAAAAATCATCAAAAGCAAAACAAGAGAAAAAGAATTATAGGCGAAAATATGCGAAGTGTTGACACACTGTATGAACGTTTTACATTAGTAAAACGCAAGTACATAGATAATATATTTTTGTTTATATATATACAATAACTTTATTCCTTTAGAACTATGCAGTAAGTCTGATGAATTCACATATTTAGATATCTGCATTCATTCTAAACAAAAACTTGTTGGGAATAATTCTCATTTAGTTTATATTATTTCTTGTACAATAATTATAGGTTTGCTTGTTATAGGGCGGTTTCGACCACAGAACAACAGAGAACGAGCAAAGGATTATATTTTGTCTATGGTTACACTATCCAAGCAACATCCTACATTGAGAAAAATGAATCATTTGGATCGTATATACGATGGTCTTCGTACCGAATATCGATACTACGTCGAAACGATTTCACCGATTTAGACGGATTAATAACATTGACCGACGAATACGAAGCACTGAAACGAGAAGAACGTCCGCAGACCTCCCATATGATGTCCGAATTAGAGAATAACAGAAACACGAGCTGTTGGAGGTGTAAACGTTCGGATCATAGAAGAAATACGTGCACCTGATCGATTATTTTGTTCATAATGTTAGTGTCGCAAGTATACGCCCATTGTTGGTTCGTCAGATGGTCGATATTATGTATCGGTGGAAGTTTTAGTCAAGCAAATTTCCGCATTAATTGATACGGGCTCCTCCCATACTTATATTTGGAGTTTCCTTCGACAACACTTAGTAAACGCCAAATTAAAACCCATTAACACTCAAGGCACAATTTTTCCACCCTAGTCTACGGTGGAAAAATTATAATGTTACAGGCCTTTGCAGTTACCACTTTTGCAGAACCCATGATTCTTGGAATGGATTTCCTGAAAGCTGTGGATATGGAAATGGAAGACCTCTCACTCGTCCTATCTCCTTAAATACGGGAAACCGAACCACACTTTATACGATAAATAATAGAGATTTCCTATCAACTGTCGAGATGGAAGAGTTAGATAATCTATTAAGGAAACACGAAGAGAAATTCAAAGTAATAAAGGGGTTAGGTACGAACTCCGAGCAAGAGATAAAGTTTCGACATATGCCGAGAAAACCGGCCGTGATGAAAATAAATATACCTCTTTCATACAAGCCGCCATTGGAAGCCAGAACAAGGATATTAAGCGATGCACGAGTCACGGCATCTACCTCCCATTAGGTCAGAAAATCCATCACCATCAAGTCCAATGAAGCTCCTCATGGAAAAGATAGAAGACCGTTAAATAAAGTCATTGTAAAGAAAGTGAATTATCAAGGAAATTAGTTTACAGAAGGGGAAATATGGGTCGGTGTTAGGTTAAAGAAATAACGTCAGTACACTCGGCATTGCCAATTCATTTCGAATTGGGTCGTCGATCACCAATAAGAATTGTGCTTGTCTTCGGTGCCTCAGTTTGGAGAAAAATGTTGATTTTCTAAACAAACAATTTTTGGGAATAATTCTCATTTAGTTTATATTTTTTCTTGTATAAGAATTATAAGTTTGTTTGATATAGGGCGGTTTTCTCCGATATGAAATTGCCACAGCTGAGTTTACTGTACGAGTTGCCTATATTCGATGCAACTAATATTGCAAAATCAGTCACTGTTTCCTTGTTACTTGAACCTACTCCAAACGTTAGGGGAGTACCTTGCACAGCGACGTCGTTTGACTGTTTTGACACAGCGACTTCGTGTTGACTGTTTATCACAGCGGCATCGGTTGATTGTTCCGAGACTTCAACTTGGGATGAGTGTTTACCACAGCGTCTTCGGCTGACTGTTTCTAAGAATAAGTCCCAATAATGTGTAGTATATATTAGGAAGAAAATTTAAATAGTCTTATATTAAGAAATATTTTGTAAAATTATTATAATAATTAGTTTGGACAGTCTTAGTCTCAGCTATATCTCCCGTATAAGGCCCTTTTCGATCTTATAAAACTGGTAAATAATGACCAATTCTGTTGAAATTCTGCTTAATTCTTTTTCTAACTGTCTTGATTAATATTTTGCTAGAGCTCCCACATAACGCCACTTCCCGAAAAAAATATTTATTTAAGATTCGGCACAGTCGGTTTTCACATTAAAGCTTCACGGTGATGAGTTCAAATTTTATCGGTTAAATTGGTTTATGAACAATGTCTGGATTATTTGAATACTTCGGCTGATGGAGAGCCTGATGATGTTGATGCGACCACATCTAAGTATAGAGAATCGTGCTAAGTCTAGTGATTCTCCTACGACAAATACGGAATATAGTTCGGGTCCCAATTTAAACTTATGTCTTTGTGATGTAGAAATGTTTGAGGGCGACTAGCTCTCTTAGCCAGCGTTGAGGGCCTATTTACGGCTCTTTATATAAATAACTCTCGTCTTATTTATATTTTGGAATAGTCTTAAAAGTCTTAAAAGTAAGGCCAACTTAAGATCCTTTTCAATTGACCAATTTTGGAAAAGGAAACTTTAGCAGGTCCTAAAATTTTATAGTATTCAGTAAGATTCCAGATTGCTCGGTTACATTATGGGAGCAAAGTGTCAAAGATAAATTTATTTTATCGGTTGAAAAGATTAAGACGTATTTCTTATGGACTTGATTCAAATTCTAAAGTGTTTTCGTACTTCATTCAACTTGAAATTGTTCAAACGCTTGTATAAGTCCATTTTTTGCCTGGTTATAGGCGCTTCAGGAATATTTCTATTTCGGAAAGATTTGGACGCATTCTTACGGAAATGATCCAAATTTTAGAGAGTCTTCGTGGCAAAAGCCTTCGGCACTAAAGTTTTAGTTATATCATTTAACTTGAAATTCTTCAAATGATTGTGTTCTTTGTAGAAATCAAGTGAATTTGTTGCGAGATTGTGGATTCTTGAAGCAAATAAATTTCAGATAGGTTCTCGACAGGGAAATGGTTTCATTATTGTGTCACTTGTCTACCACGGTCTCATGAAGTCAAGAATTATAGGAGCATTTATTCTTGTTCTGCTTGCAGCAAGAAACATCATTCGATGTTGCATAGAGAGGTTTTAAGTGTTAATAGCTCTATAGAAAATTTTTCAAATTCTAGTACAGTTCCTAATTCGTAACACTCCATTTCTTCACCTAGCCGTAGTCATTCTTCGACCCCTGTGAATAGGCAAACATTTCATGATTCTCACGAGCAAACGGTTTTAAGCGACTGCTATGGTGAATCTTCACAAAACTCCATTTCATTAGGGTGTAACGCTTCCGTGCTACGGAAACCAGACATGAAAATAATGCACGATGATGTTACTGGAAAGTATTTGTCTTTTGGATACATGCGGACTGTAACTGGACTTTCATCGATATCTTCTTTATATTTGTCTCATCATCCGATTATGAAATTTTGTACTATTGATGAGTATAACTGCTTTTTTGAGAAAATACTAATTTCTTCGCGCAGTTATCTTAAACCTTTAAATCAATTTCTGGATAATGAGGGAGTTATGAGACTTATTCCATATTATTGTCGATTTACCATTTTTTTTACTGTACTTTTTCATTTGATTTCGATTTATAGTGGAACTCAGTTGATGTTAAGGATTTTGAGAATTGAGTCTTATTTAAAGCAACGTTTAATAGGTGCAACTTACTTTCAAATTGATGATATAAATGCTTTTGAGAGTTTAGATTGCGATTTGCCTGTGAAATATACGAAATAATTATCGTAAGGAATTTCAATGGCAATTTTTTTTAACCCAATTAGGTCCATGGGCGTTTGGTGTTATTTATTTATCATAATTATAAACCATCACTTTATGATATATTATATAATTATAATTCTTTATTCGATCTTATGCTGATTAACAACAGTGCTCAGCTTTGTATTGAGGCAGCGAATGTATATTTTTGAGTATACGGATTTTAATAGGGTGAATATTATTGGAATGATTTCGTTTCACTTAAATTTAGATTCGAATTCTTTTTTCAAAAAAGCTTAGTTGATGCTCAATTTTGTACCAACTGTTAGAAGTTATTCCTGGAATGAAATAGTGTTGTTTTTCTATTTCGCAAAGAAGATTTCTATGCGAAACTCAGTTTTTCAAAGATCTGCATCAACTGATGATTATAGGACTGGAATTTAGCAAAGAGTATACGATGAGAAAGGAGCATATATATTTCACTAGATTATTGTCTGGCTTAAATACATCTGACACTGCTAATAATGAACTGAGATGTAACATTATTGTTGACGATATTAACTAGCACTTTGTAAATGGATCTCTGACAAATAGTTCATTCGATCTGCATTAATGACAATGAACTGCGCTACAAGTTCGCGCTGTGGAAGTGTTTTAATCTTTTTAAAAATTTTGCTACTTTTATGCTCTAACTGAATTATCATAACACATTAAATTGCTATATAGTTATTGGTCATAAAGAATATTTACTTTCTTTTATTTAATTATTTTTAGTGAAAAGAATTTTCTAATTCTTCATTAACAAATTGTGATTTGTTCTTAATTATCATTTAAATAGCAATATTAACAAACAATCATCTGCTTATTATTTGTCATTATGGTATTGCCATTCATTTTTCCATCTTGATTATATATTTTTCCAAGGTACAAAATCCCATTTACTAAAAATTCAAAATAATATTTTTGACTTATTCAAATCCGTATATGTATTCGGTAAATTTTTTGATGACTACAAATCGTTAGATTCTCTTAATTCACGGACTCAATCTTCCCCAAACCATCGTAAATCCACAACTTATCTGAACAAACTCATCTAGTTCAAATCAGTTGATTGCAGAATCTGTGGCACCTAATAAATCTTCAATGGGCTCCATTATCTCAGATGCCATAGGTGTTTCTTCCAAACCGTATAAAAATCATACAATATCAAATATACATGGTGATAATACGGTTACGAATACAGATATTGTTCCCTGCCTTAATACAAAATTATCCAACTTATTTTTTGATTGTTTTAACTTTAATTATCACGTTCTTGTCTTCTAGGAATATTTTGAATATGTAAACACTATCTGAACGTTATTAAATCTATAGGAGCGATAGATGTAATAACCGTAATGGCAAAGGTGTAATTTATATCGGTAAATATAAAATTGAAATCTAATACATTATGTTTTTGCTGTTTCTACATTATTCCAAATTCTGATACCGGAATTTATGACAAAAATTTTTAAGCAATAAAACAAGTGCCAACATTAACAAAATCCACTTATCACTTATAAGTATTTGGTGATTTTAATTTAGCATCAATTTTTTGGATCACTCCCCAGAATTTTCCACACCTGATATCAATGAATAAGAATAGATTTATGTCTTTTTCAAATAACAATAAATTGCTAGAATAGATATTAACAAATGAACCAAATGTCTGTAGTGTAAATCGATCCCAACCTTTAACCCGTCCAGAAAATCGTCATCATCCAACATTACAAATAAAGTGCCTGTATTTGATTCCTAGTGCATGCTTCAGTGCTGCTTCTAAAAGAGAAAAAAATGGTTTTAAGCAAGCAGTATGTTAAATTATCATCTTTATAATATTAATTGGAGAAAAGTGGCTCCATATACCAAACTTTTCGAATAAATAGTAACTAAATACTTTAGCTATAATATCTCACCTCATGTTGTGACCCCAACAACATGGATTTCGGAAAGGATGCTCCATGACAACAAATATTTTACATTTTAAGACGTTCATTAATCCGGAATTCATTAATAACCAACAAACAGTAAAGCTTTCGACAAAGTTAATCGTGCTTTATTAAACAATAAATTAAATTCAATGGTGGTTGTTACAAAATAGTATGAACTGGATTGAAACCTATTTAATTGGCAGAAGACAATACGTTCGTTGTAAAGATAACAATTCTAAACCTATAAAAGTTTTCTCAGGTGTTCTATAAGGTAGTCATCTTGGACCTTTACTTTTCCCATTATTTATAAACACATGAACTATTTGAACTTGATGAAGCTTATTACTAGTAAATGTAAGCACATGAGGTTCAGTAGGAACAACACTATTCAAGTTAATTTCAACTTGAGTGGTAAAACATTGGAACTGGTAAATACTATCCTCGATCTTGGAATGATGCTTGATACAAAACTAAAGTTTTGTAACACATATAAATATAACTATTAATAAGGCTAGAGGTGTTCCAGCTTTTATCAAAAGGAATTCACCGATCCTTACATTACAAAAATGTTATTCACATCCCTTGTTAAACTAACCATACTCAAGTTTAATTGTTTGGGATCCACTTCACATCGTTCATATCGATTGTATTGAATCTGTACAAAAGCAATTTTCGTTTTCTATCTGAGACATTTAGCATGGAACTCATATATAAAATTACTTTCATATGCTAGTAGATTAGCACTAAATAAACTGCCTACGCTTAAAAGACGGAGAACTATGCTAAATATTAATTTTATGTTTAACTTAATCATTTCACTGATAACTTACTAAATATTAAAATTGTTAAATGTAATATTTTTGTAATATTATTTATGACCCATAAAAACTTGCTATATTACTTGAATTTAAAAAAATAATTAATTAATTAATTAATTAATTAATTAATTAATTAATTATACTCTCATTTAACCATCATATCCAAATGACAATCAATTTGTCAAAAGGAATAACTTCCTTGACAATAGAATTTAAAGATCCTTTTATAACAAAATGTTCATATATATCTCTCGGGAGGTATATTCAAGAGTATGCAACTGTAATAATGGGATCCATTATCATTTATACCAACTATAAAAAATATGTATGGTTTTCTTATCTCAATTGTTATTATATATAAAGCTGTACCACAATTCCGTGACTTTTTGAAGTTAACTACCGATATCGTTAAGTAACGAAAATTTTCGGTTGTTTTCACAATTTTGCTATAAGTTAACAATAGTTTTTCGACGAATATTAGTAGAAATATTTAAAATAAAATTATTTTCAAATAAAATAAAAATGAAATATTTATTCAAATCATGTTTTTTTTAATTTATGAATGAAAACATGCTGACTATAAGAAAGTAATAACTCTGCGATCCCAGCAATGCAAAAAATATGAGTTCTCCAAATATTCGAATTATTAAAACTGCTAACTTGCGACAGCAAGTTCAAATTGATATTTTTAATGTGTTAATGATCACATACTGCTTATACTGCTGGCAGTTTCCGATGACTTTTCCATCTGGGGTTATCCAACAGTCTAAGCAGGTACGCTAGTACTCAATTTACTTAGGTTATGACTAATAACTTCGACTTCAACTTAATCCAGGAGTTAACCAGTTGTCTCTTCTATTAATTCTTCAAAAGAGTCATTTACTGCCTTCTCATGATTCTACATGTAGTGCTTGAATGCATGTTTGTTTGAACAGTATCCCAAAAAAAATTATTGTCTTTCAGGGTCTTTTGTCACCAAAAAAAAAGTATGGTATTTCCTAGTTTGGTATGGTATTTAATTTGGCTAAGAGAAAATTCTCACTGATTCCCAAAAGAGCTATGAAAAAGGATCAACATACGAATGTCTCTACCTATTTTAAAACATTTTTCTTAAATTCTTTGAAACTTATCATAACTTTAAAAGGATGGATCTTACAAAAATAATTTTTACTATTGTGACCGAATTTAGAGCTATTATTTTACTAGAATACCTTAGTCCTAGAACAATGTAATACAAATTCCAAAAAAGGTCACATAATAGCGCAATTATTAGAGATTTGAAAAAATTTAGAAACTTTATTATCGTTTTGATTTTTCGACAACTTTTATATCAATTTAGCTCACCGAAAAATATCGTTAACTAACGATACTTTAAACGACAAAAAAAAGGAATTTTCGTTTATTGTCGACAATTTTTTGTCGTTAACAAATTACGGAATTACACTACTGAAGTAAATAAAAAATGTTTATTGATATAATAGTTTTATAAGCTCAAACCCGTTTTCCGTGAAGGGCGTTATGTGGGAGGGGAAAATATGAACCGATATTGATCTAATTAATAACATATCTTTAAAACATTTAAAAAAATAATTGAAGAATTGGTCATTAATAACTAGTTTTAAAAGATCAAAAAAGGTTTTGAATACGAAAAATAATACAAGGCGTAAAAATGTTTTCAACAGACAGACAGACAGACAGACAGACGGACATAGCTTAATCGACTCTGGTTATGATTTGATGCAAGAAATTAATTACATATATTTAAGACATTCAAAAATTAATTATGCCACATTTCAATAGAATTTGCTCATATTTAAAAGCTTTATAAGCTATAAACCATATTCCGGGAAGGGGCGTTATATGGGAGATAGGTCAAATAATGACCCCAGTACAATCTTGTTTCTTTGGTTTTATTATTGTATGTTAATTTTTTTGAATGATAATATGTAAATTTTCTGTTTAAATCCATTTATGTTTTGTTGAAAAATTTAGAAAAGTTCTTTTTCGGAATTTTGAGGTTATCTCAAATATTGGTGATGACCCGATATAGTATTAAATAGGAAACTGCTTAGGACAATAACAAATAATGTGGTGTATTGAATTTGGATGATTATTTTAGGCGTGAGATTGTTTTCAACACACACCTGAACCTTTGACTACCCTTAGGACAAATTGTTATAAAAGAAAGACAATTTCAAAGGATGTATAAAAATATACCAATATAATTTCTTAAATTCTGGCGTGTCACAAATTTTAGAAACAGACAAGGGGACTCGGTTTAATTGCAAAGACTTTGGAAAAGTAAATATGGAATTCATATATTGACTGCAGTTTATAGTCCACAAGCCAATGCAAGTGAACAAGAAAATATATCAACAAATCAAACATTAAGGTCTTATATTTAAAAAGAATCAGAGAAATTGGGATAATTACATAAGCTGTATAACATATGCTCTTAGAAATAGTAAGCATCAGACTAAAGGCAAGACTCCATATGAGATAATTTTCGGACAGATAATGTGGGTAACGAGTGAAAAACTTAATCTTTGGCTGAAACAGATATGAAAATTAGAAGGCATAATGAATTTACTTTAATTAGGAATTCAATTAGGACACATATAGAAAAAACATATGAAAAAACGCTTGCTTGTATCGATTACGATAACTTTTTAGCTGGACAGGCAGCATTAAGCAAAGTTTGAAAATCGCGGGATTTCTCAGCATTAAAAATGCCGTATCCTGGGACTCGTTAATACCGAATTTTCTGAAAAATCCCGAATAATATAATTATATAAGTTTATGTTACTGTATAATTATAGTTATATATTTAAAACGCAAAGTTTCAGTAAAAACTTTGATATTCACATATTTTTTATTAAAATTACTGTGTTTTGTTATGTTTCGATCTCACGGAAGTGCGACTTATATTAAGTTTAGCCCTTGTCTTTCACACATGTGTTTTGTGCGATAGGAAATATATTGATATATAGTTTTAAGAATTTTATGATAAGTACTTAAGATTTTGTGTACAATAAAGACGTCAATGTGTTACAAGCATTCACCGAATGTAGAGTGTCTTACAGCCGCTCTTCACTCTTGTGAAATTAATATAGTTGTCGTGTGTCATATTCTATACTGATTTTACATCTGAAGTAAAAAATAAATAATTTAAATCATAAAAGCATTGAAATTTGATTTCGAAAAATTTCTGAATTGGCTTTGAAATAGGAAGTTGAAGCAAAATATTTTTTTGCGATAATTCGAATTTAATTATTACAGTGGAGTCGGAATAGAGTAAACTAATTAATTCACTTTATCCCTTAAATTCAGTTTATCAAGATTGTAAAATGAATATAAAATTCATAAAATTTTAATTAAAAATACAAATTTTATTATCACTTTTTAAATAGAGGAACTTTTGAGAACCTCAATATTGTTATCTTCGTTATCTGTTTAAATACTAAGATGGTGTCTATCTGTATCAGGAATAACATATTCAATATTGATCCATTCTCTGATGTCCTCTGCAGTATATGGCGCCTATTTAAGAATATTATTTAGCATCTGCAGAGTTGTGAAATTAATGGTAAAAAACATACATCGGAATTCATATATTCTTACATATCATATGTGTGGTCCTTTAAGTGTATGTTTCAATAAATTTAAAGTCAAATTGTTTCTTCATCTTCACTATCTTCTGCCAGTTTGTAAAGGAACCCAACACTTCTTTATCATATGTGACGAAAACTTTTCCCAAGACAACTCAAGAATGTTAGTAGCATCTTTGAGTGTTTATTCTTTTAAAAATTCATTTGAATTTATCTTTTTTGAATTTATTCTTTTTTGATCCAGTGATTTGATAACTTAGGGAATGCATACCACAAAAATAGATCCATCTTCTGAAATAGGTTCTTGATCTGTCGGATGATATGAGACATTGTAGAGTCTCAAAATGATTTAAGTTGGTAAAACTTTTGAATGTTAATTTTGATTTAATCTAAAATTGAAAAAGTTAAGATTAAAAATTATTTGACGCGAGCTTATTCAGAGTTGGGCAAATTTTTTTATTTAGAGCATTATTATGGAACAGAATTCCACTAAGTACTTTTTAATTGAAAGAACACTCCACTGTCCAATATGTAATAGTGTTCCCCTTTATTTTAATACTGAAATCAATAAAAATTTAAATAAAAAAGTTTGCAATATGCGATTATTTGGTAGAGAGCGAGAGATTGCAATTTTTACAAAACTTAAGATTTGTTTAAATACGATTGGGATTCAACAATCAAGATCTTTTTTGCAAGATTCAAAATCTATTATAATATCATTTAAATTTACTGCAATAAAATTATATTTAGCAATAAATATTATATTTAGGAATTTTCTTCTTGAATAATAATTTATTAACTGAAGTTAATAATTGAAATGCATCCCAAATAAAACAATTTAGGTATTTTAAATTTAGTTCTTAAATTTATCTATATTCTAATAATTTTTCTATAATTCTTTTATCTAAACTTAATATAACATATAAACTACTACGAACATTAGTGAAACTATAAACCAATTACCCTATAAAAATTTCGCATTAATGTCCACAAAAGGGGTGGTATAATGACGAATCTGTAGGAACGGTCTTTCTTCAATTGAAATGTAAGGAAACCTATTTGTACATACTCTCACTAACTTATTCAATATACATATACTTTTACTGAAATACATCAACACTTGGTGAGTCACAACATTATTTATATTTTTAGCTATAACTACATGGCCGATTTTGATAATTTTTAGAATGGTAATGAAGTACACACAACTTAATTTTATGACAAAAATTTATTCTAAATTGTTGATTTATAATTGACAGTTTTACGAATGTTCTTTGCTTGAACTTGGAGGTTGTCTCAGATATTGGTCTTAATCTTTTAAATATGAAACTTCTTAGGAAAAGTACTCAGGCCAAATTTAATTGAGCCCTGGCAGTTATAGTGGATGTGATGTGTGAGTACTAACTACAGACAGACAGACATATATATATATCCATTATAGGGTCTGAGATGATAAAATTTGAAGAATAGTAATTGATTGATTTTTAATAATTACAATACGATGGATTAGAAATGAGGGATATTTTCACGACTGTGATTAATTCACTGTGAAAATCAATGGTCAGTACAGTGACTGATATTAAGAAATAACAGTTACAGTAATGTCGTTCATTCCTCTTTTGTTGTATACTCAAATGTATTTGTTTTTATTTTGAGGTAAAAAATACTTAATACATAAAGTTGGCGCTTATCATAAATTCACAATTCATCTACATTTAAAATTATTCGTTTTCTACGGTGCACATTGTGAACTCTATGAAGAATCCCGGAGTTTCTGATTTTTAATCTCTGGTTTTTAATTTTTTTATAAAACTAAAAAAATATTCTTATGTTATCTCCTGGAAAACTGCGATCACTGCCACTGTTTTAAAGAACAGTGATTTGAAAAATCACATTCACGGTATCGCTCATTTCAACCTTGGATGCTATTGATGATGTTGATACAAGTCAGTATAGCTCTTTCCGCTGCCTGTAAATAATAAAAAAATAAAAATAGAAATAAATAAGATTAAGTACTAAGAAAGCCGGAAAAAAGGTTTCCATTCACATCAATTAAAGCAAGATCGTTTCAATAGGAATGTCACAAAAAGACTTCATTATACCATCCCTGTTGAGGACACTAAAGCAAAATTGCTTTGTTATGGGTTTCTAGTACGTAATTTAGTAGACCGACCATAAGCCATTGACAAGGTTCTTTGTTGAATTCGATCCTAATAATCTAAGTATTTATGGAAATAAGCACATTAACAACAATAATTACTGTCGATGCTCCTAGAAAATGAAATTAACTAGTTCAATGGAGCACACTAAATTTTGTTTTAAACGTCTTTTTAATTGCATTTAATGTGCATTACATGACCCAACGGCGAAGTGTACCAAAGACCTAAATTGGTTTGAGTGTTTATTGTGGTTCTGAGAAGTTTTCTATTTAACATCAGCAATACCGGTTAAATATATTAAATATATTAAATGATATAGACCAACCTCTAAGTTTAAGTAAATAACTTTGGTAAGTTGCCAATTATAAGCTATATGTACTTCATTACCATTCTAAAAATTTCAAAATCGGTTTAGTAGAAAAAAAGTTATAGCCAAATATATATACAATTTTCAAAATTCATTCAGTGTTCCGTGTTACATTTAAGAAAAACTTTTATATATTGTATACTTCTGTATGTCAATGTGTGGGTGTGTATGTACGTAACGTATTTACTTCATACATATATGTGGTTGAAGGTATTGAAGATTCGGCATAGCCGAATATAGCATTTTTACTTGTTATTTAAAAGAAACTCATAACCAAAAGTTTATTTTTATTAAAAAAGTATTTTTTTATTTATTTAAAACCTTTTGTTACAAAAGTACTTTTTGTTAAAATGGTACTTTATATTTATAAGGTACTTTTTATTTGAAAGATACTTTTTATTTAAAAGTTACTTTTTATATAAAATTTAATATTTATATAATTGGTATTTCTTATTTAAAAGGTACTTTTTAAAAATGTACTTTTTATTTAAAAGGTACTTTTTATTAAAAGGCACTTTCTATACAAAAGTACTTTTTATTTAAAATTTACCTTTTAAAAATGTACTTTTTATTTAAAATTTAGTTTTTAAAAATGTACTTTTTATTAAAAATTTACTTTTTAAAAACGTACTTTTTATTTAAAAGGTACTTTTTATTAAAAGGCACTTTCTATACAAAAGGTACTTTTTATTTAAGAGGTACTGTTGAACGATGGCCCAAAATTTGTTTTTTAAGTGCAACTGTCATTCTTACTCAAGCTTTAACATTGAGCGAGTACAGAACAGTGAAAGAGAAAAAGAAAACAAAGTGATTAAAAATATAAGAAAAAAATAAACAAAATACAAATTATGGACAAAATACAACTGCATTCAAAACAAAAAACTTTTATATATAATTAAACAGCAGAACATGGAAAAACAAACAAAGTAATAAATAAAAACAAGTAAGAATGTATAGTCGGTCAAGCCCGACTATCTAATACCCTACACCACAATGTCGGTTAAAAGTGGTGGTTACGAAAAATTAATGAACGACCCTCGTGTAATTTGATTTCCTGATGGGAGGCTAAAAGAAATTATAAACCAACCATTAAATAATTTTGCACACCATTTTTTACGTACATTTGACTCTCGCATATTTTAGCACATCGCTTTTATATATTATAAGACTTACTTGTTCAAAATTTCGGACTTTTAGGACTTTTATGACCCTAAAACTCCATTCCGAGAAGAACATTTGTATGGGAGGTACCTGAAATATTGGACCGAACATGACCAGTTGAAAAAGTCTTCGTCCTAACGTCAAAGTAATAATATGTAAAAAAAATTTATCGCTTTATATCAAAAAAATGCGACCTGTAGACTACTCACAACGTTTACATGGACAGCCATCCAAACAGACGGACAGACATCGTTAAATCGTCTTATAAAGTGATTCTAAGTCGAACGATGTACTTAAAAGCGGGTATAACACTGATGACCCAATCTAGTTTTTTGTGAGATTCCTATATAAAATAGAAAAATGAAAGTGAAATTTTTAGAAAATCTATTCAATTGCGTCCTTTATTATACACTATTTTGGGATGTATCAAAATTTTCTATTTTTTAGAATACAAGTTTTTTCTACTTATCCGATATTGATGGTTTTTGGAACAGAAATGCGTAAAGCTGTTATGGTTAAATAGTTCTAAATCAAATAACTTTTTGTTGAAGATTTTAGAAAAGATTTGTGAGAATATTTTCAACAGACAGGCTGACAGCTAAATCGAATCATATTTTAGATTGATCATCGCCACTTGTGGTGACGGCTATAAAAGTACACAAATACAAAAACAACTAGCTGAACATACAAATGACACATATCAACATACCCAATTATCATTTGGTCACATTCAACAAGTGCATAGGCTGATCAAAAACACTCAGCATAGTGACTCAAAAGAAATAAAAAAGGACCCAACCACAATATTAAACGGAAAAATACATAAGATATGACTAAAATTGCAAACTCTCCTAAAGTTGCCAGGCTCTAAAATAAGGTTACATTTGAGAAACCTTACTCAGGAAATTAAAATATAGTAAATTTAATAGGAATGTGTATTCCGACTTAGCGACAGAAATACTTCAGGTTGAATTAAGAATGAATGAGTCCAGAATGAACTCAAGTTAAAAGGTCACACACAGAGTGTAGAAAAAATCAGGAAAGTGATGAAAAACCTATTGATTAATTTACATTAAAGCTTTTGAAACTTGCTTGGCCTCATTAAACCCAGAAATTGATGCAACATCAATAATAATACGAACACATTTTATGTATATTTTCTTACATGGCCCACATTTCGCGATCTCTTTTTCAGCTCTTTACATAAAAAATTCATGACTTAGCAAAATTCAATTTAAGATGTTTGATCATGATCCAAATATCTTAAACATTCTTTTAAACCAACGTTGTCTCTTAAAATGCGTACCTTCAAACAATTTTCCGATCATCTTATAAATTATAAAGTTAAACCAGACATCACCAATGAAATGACCACGTACTTAAATCTTCCCGAATTAGAGATCCTTATTGTCAATTTCATGGACTTCATTAAAAATATAATAACCACCTTACTATAGAAAAGCGAGTCAGGAGAATTCGTACTACATGCAGTGTTATTTTCTAAAAAGCCTCTTAAGTGGCAAAAGAAGAAAGATAAAGGAAAATTTTGATTTTTTGGAGACGCAGAGATAAATGGGTTTATTAAAAATTGATACCAAAATACCATTTTGAAGCCATGTATTTGGACATTACATCCCCATGGGTAGCAGCAGTGCCTGCAAATTTGTGGGCATGATCTAGACTGCTCCCTTGATTTGGATTTAAATCTTCAACAATTTGGCTGCGATCGAAGTTCAATGGGCACCTGCTTCCGTGGTTCCAAAATTAAGTATATAGCCAGACTTTGTAATCAACTCGACCCCTACCAGTTGAACTACAGACAGTTCAGATTGGTGGTCCATTGCCACCAAATTATGGGTGTATATTGCATTATACACCTATAATTTGAACAAACAATTACTAAACATGCAACAAATATTTCCAAACGACGCATAAAAACATAGCAAGTTAGGCAGATGCGATGACAGGAACAGTGAAAAGGAACAGAAGGTCCAGCAGCCGCCAGCTCAAAAAACTGCCAACGATCTTATGCCTATTCACGAAACGGGGACAAGTAACAGAGACACGAAAAGCACATGTTCGCATTCATTATATCCTTGAGTGATATATGAACTTTTGCTAATTTTATCTCTTAATATTATTCAACTATTATTAATCCTGTTACCATGGTTAGTATTAAGGTGATTATTGAGATATTAAATGAAAATCCATACATTTATGAATCTTATGAATTGTGTTTTATTGATGTGTAGTACCTTTAGACGCTGAAGGGTAAGAGTTTCTTCTTAAATTTTAATTGATAGTGATTTTATGATCGCCGGTAAAGACTAAAATTCTAAAGCTTCCTTAGAAATATATTCTTGATATTAAATTTTTATTAACTTAATTCTATATTGTACCAAATAAGTTCCTATTAGAATAGTTTTTTGCTCATCAAACTTCGTAGATCCATTAAATTCATTCAGCATCAATAATCCTGGTGTAACACAATATGACTTTTTTCGTTTTAATAGTTTTAATATTACATTATTTCTTAGCATCAACCAATGTAATGATGTTTAGAAATTAATTTAATAGATATATCAAATAATACATATACTACCCAACCTATTAAAACGAAAAAAGTGCTATTGTCTTACTACGAATGGTTTTCATATATCAGAGAAAGAAAGTGTTATTACTTTAAGCAAACATTGTTTTATAACATAAAACTATTTCAATCATATTTAATAAATGTTATTATATATTAAATAAGATTATTCATATTTTAGGAAAGGAAGGATGGGATTTCGTGAGTTTAGTTTCCGAGTAATTATTTGATGTTCACCACAAGCACAAGCTTTAATGAACTAATTTGCAATTTTGCATAACCTGTGGCTTCTGTTATAATCGGTAAATCGGAGTATTTTACAATTTCTACCTCTACTGCACATTGGGTGCTGAGAAATCTGAAAATATTTAATTTCTGATAAGACTTTTGTGTACTATTTTCTCATCTGTTGTGATTATATTGTCTGATCTATTTTCTTCTACAGTTACTTTTTAAAATTTTGGCAAACTTTTGTTCCTAAATTGTTTTCCTGTGGCTACAAAAATTGTTTCTCCAGTTTTTATATGGCTCTCTATAAGTATTCCCTTATGATTAGTATAAAAAGGTGTATATGAACTATGTGTCCAGCGTATAGGGAAATTTGTGATGGCTTCAATATTGGATTATTCGGGTTTCTATCAATTTTAGCCTGCATACTGGGGAAATAGAACTTTTTATAAGTTGAGTTTTGTCCCGCACACACAAAAAATCAATGTAAAGTTTTTTAAAATATAAATAATTTAATTTGATATAATTTTTTTAAAATTTTGCTACTAGAAATTTTACTACTTCAAAGTAATTTTAAAAATTTATCGATGTATAATTTTATATATTATTATCGAAAGATTCTAATATGTACAATGTTATTTCATCAGAAACGTTAAAATGCTCAATTTTTTATTCAATTCTCAATCAACTATGTTCAAAGTTGATTTTCCTTCATGTTATTTTCTGTGTATGTGTGCTTTTATATTAAAAATTTTACTTTATAATTTCTGAAGTATATTGAGTATATTCTCTGAAATTTTCCTGAAATTCCTGATTTGTATATATAATTAATTAAGGGTGGATTAAGATATCTTTTAATAATCGCAACAATGTCCTCATCGCAATATCGAATTTGTGTAATATGTCGGTGGAATAAACATTATTTTAAGTTCGTAGGATGGCGAGACACCGTGAAGTAAAAAAATTGGTTTTTGAAAACACTTACTGAACTTTAGCAAAAGATATTAGGTCTAGAGAGAAGTCTAGAGGAGAGCTTTCATCACTGTGTTGATATTAAAGTATTTATTTGGTGCATCGGCTATCACATTTGTTTTTCCTGGTTTTTATTTCAATTCATAGTTATACTATTCCAAAAACGCTTTCCATCTTCTTAACTTATTGCTGATGTTTTTATTATTGAGGCCATATGTTAATGGTTAAAGGAAATTCCACCAGTTTTCTAATGCCCTTAGAATGGCAAGCATTTCTCGCTCATTTGTGTCATAAATTTCCTCATCATTCCCGAGAGTTCTTGAGATGAATGCTATGGGTCTTATTAAAGTATTTTTGTGTTTATAAAAAACATCAACAGCATTTCGGCCAAGAGAAATAATAATCATGGATGATTTATTTTTTGACACATTGATATCCTCCCCGAAAACATGGTGGGTTCTTTTAATAGGTCCGCCTATTGAGTTCGCATAAAGTGGATTATCATTTTCGTTTGGATCATTTATTAAATTTGGGTGAATATAATTTTTATTGATCCTGTATCTAGTAAGCGAAATTTTTTGTAAAAAAGAATGATTTGATATAGCTTACTCCGGATACTATCGCTAGCAGGGACCTTTTAGAGTTTATTTTTAATATTTTTCGATTGAATAAATAATGGCACTTGAAAAATTTGTGAATTGTATAAATGTCCTTTTTGGACTTTGAGGATGTGTATTCCGAACCAACTGCAGAAAACAATATCCTTGCGTTGGAAATACTGCGAGTTCAACTCAGTTCAATGTGTAGGGGCAAACAGGAAAGTAATGAAAGACTGATCGATAAAGATAAACTTCGGGATCGATATAAAAGGACACTCTCGGATCTAAAACTTGTTTTGGCTAATTTAAAGCAAAAATTGATGCAATATCAGTTCCAAAACAGGAAAAAGGCTCAGTAAATTGAAAAATTGTTTCATTTGATACAAACAAAATGGAGGAGATGCCAGAAATATTGCTTCAAATTCCCCATTCACCAAAGAAGGTTTCGACATAGTCTGGAAAATTTTTGTGACTCAATATGAAAATATTCGGATGTAAGTTAAAGGACAGCTGAAAATTTTTTGATCTTCCGCTCGAAATTGAAGACGTTTACTTCTTTAGGTGTTAAAACGGGATTCATTTCTGGTTTATACGTGTTCAATTAACCACCCCAAGACTCTTTAAAATGAATTTGAAAATGTTCTTCAGGAAATACAAAAGTTCCATCTGGAAGTCAGATAATAACTCTATAAGTAAAAAAGTTTTGATCTGTCAAAATTCAAAAAATACTCATTCTGTCTGTCAGGGACTACGAATGCAAATAGTGTTGTATATTATATATTCAAAGACACAAAACTTTATTGCATAAGGGATGAGATACTCAATCCAGATTTAAAAATAGTTATGTGATCATGTCGAAGTACAAGCTTAGCATTACAATATCAGAAAACTAAATCAATCCATAATATATCATCCTTAACCCTTCAGGAGAGCAAAACAAATATTGAGATTCTCAACAAGCAAGAAACATCATTGTTTACTATAACTGTTCAAGTCGAAAGTAGAGGCGAAAAACATCAAGCAATTGCAATCATCGACCCTGGTTCACAATCAACATGTGGTTCACAAACATATGTGGTAATACATATTTTCCTAAGCTAAAATATTAAGCATCGCAATTGTAAAAAATTGTATTCTTTTTGTTTTTGGTATTTACGGCGGAAAGTACATAATAAAATGCAAAAGACTAACTTAAATAACTAATAAATAGAATTATTCGAATGAGTCTTCTAATAGGTAAATAACCTATTGACATTATCAGTAATATGATGAGGAATAGTTTGTACCGGAAAATAACAAAATTTAGTAAAAAGTCTTAGATGAGTTGGATAAAGATATACAAAATAGAAGATATATGTATTTAGACCACAAATGATACTGGAAACATTGATGATGGGAAATAATTTTTACTTGTAGGTCCAAACGTAAAACGTTTGGTATTGAAAAAAACATTTTTCCGTTAAGAAGTTTAAAGGGTGGATTTGTTTTGAACAATTGGAATTAATAAAATTGTAGAAGATCTTTGAATACCCAGATCTCACAAATATACAAATATATTTTATATTATATAAATATCAATATATATTATAAAAAATATATATTATATATATATTTTTTCTTAACTGTTATGAATATGAATTATAACACATACCACTGCTGGCTTGAACTTACAATTCGTTTTCAAATGATTATGACGTTTTCTTAATTTGTCATATTATGGCGAAAAAGTTGGTCATTCCAATGAATAGTTTTCATATATATTATACAGTTAACACAATTACTTAACACAAAGAATGCAATTCATTGTGTGGTCAAATAAACTATTTTATAAACTGATACACAAACAAAACTGTGTTTTATGGCCAGTTGCTAAAAAGTTGATGCTTTTATAAAGAGAAAAAACAAGATTTGTTATATCTGTTTTAAACCCTTAATTTAAAAGCACCAGAATTTTATAAAACTTTCTAAAAATATGTTATTGCTTTTATTAATCTAAAACTAATGGAAACTTTAAAAGCTCTTAAATTATTTATTCCAATTTGTTTCAATATTGTATTAAGAATAATTGTAGCACTTTATTTTCCATAAAAATTAACTAACAATATTATTTGATAAATTAATACCCAGTGGGGAATTTACGCATCAAAGATACATACAAAAATGTCTATGAGTAGTACTTTTTGCAGACATTATAATTGGCTTAAAGACATTAATCAGCATTTAATATATGAGTCCTTCAATGCAAATATAAGACTAACTTTTTTCTTAACTGATCATATTTAGTCATAAACATACATATATATATATATACATATATACATATACTCTCCACTAGATGCTTGCAGGAAGTACAAAATTACATCATACATATAAACTCGAACACAAACATACTTAATTATAAAAACAAGCTTTTTCCTGAATAAATTAGAAGAGCGTACTTGAGATTCATAGCAGATATGAAGTATTTTTGTCATCGAACGTATATACGTAGCTATTTTATTTGATAAGTTAATATACAGTATTGTAGTGGTGAAGGGTATCAAATAATTAATATTTTTAAAAAAGTATATTTTGATTTTAATTTTGGATGAACTAATGTTTTTTCATATTCAGTTTTTCATAATATCTAAGTTGTGTATGTGTCATTTATGTTTTAACAGTTGAAAGTTATTATTTAATTAAAAAACAAATGTAAATCAAACTAAAGTGGAACACAAAAGAGTGAAAGTAAAGATTCGGAATGGTGAAGAGTTAAGGTTACCACAACTACTCAGATATTAACAGAAACTAATTATTGTTTCTACTTTAACTTCATTTCAAAATCTATATTACTAGATCAAATTTTTCATATTTTCCGATCATATTAATGCTAAATTAATAGATCTGTGTATATGTTTGTTTTTCAAATGTTTATTTATATGTTTATGACGTTTTTTACTTGTATCAGACCTTTACATAAGTAGAGTCACATTGTAAAGAAAAACTTCATTATTCCAATGAATAGTTTTCATACACATTTTATAGTTAACACAATTACTTTACGTAAAGAATGCGTTACATTATGTGGTCAAATAAACTATTTCATAAACTGATACACAAACAAAATTTTGTTTTATGGTCAGTTGCTAAAAAGTTGGCGCTGTTACAAAGAGAAAAAACAAGATTTGTTATATCTGTTTTAAACCCTTAACACGAAAGCACCAGAATTTTACGCAACTTTCTAAAAATATGTTATTGAATTTGTATACTAACAATAATAATGTATTTTGTTTATATTAACTCTTACACTAACACCTACATAATGGATTCCCAATGCCTGACTGGGGCCTCATTTGTTTTGTAAAGGTTTTCTGGTTAGGATATAAACTAGACGTTATTAACATAATATAAAGTGAATTAAATTTTCATTTCTTGACGTTATTTTGATTTAATTTTACTTTTACATCTCATATGTAACATCCTTTATCAAATTTAAAGCAAAAGGATGTTCCAACTTTCACAAATTAGATTAAACTTACGTAAAAAACACATTTATTAAAACGTGTATTTTTAAATATGTAAAGTTTGCTATACATTCTTGCGTATATGGATCGATCCTTTTAAGATCAATAACCCTACATAATAACTATCATTAAGCCCTGGCAAGAGGTTGGTATATAAATACAAAATTTGTTGGAAGCTGAAATAAGCAGTTCAGCATCTTTGTTAAAATTTGTAATAAATAAAAAAAGCCTGTCCAGGCACCAGCATCCTCTTAATGATTAATCTTAAACTAATGAAAATTCTTAAATGTAGTTTTCGAATTTATTTAATACTTTTATAAAAAAAAATAATTGAAACACATAATAATTTATAACGTAATGCCCAGTGGAAATTTATGCATTAAAAATACATCCAAAATATACGTCTTACGGTTGAGGTGGAAGATTAAATCTTTTTAAGGGAATTCTTGTGGTAGTAATTCCCATTGGGATTATTTTGGTATTAAACATAGTTTCTTAATGGATCATAATTAGTCATAAAAAATTGAATTTTTTATTCGATCATATCGAATATTTTTTACCCTCCACTACATATTTGCGCGATGTATAAAATAACATCAGACATCCTAAGGCAAACACAACCAAACTTATTGATAAAATCAAGCTTTTTTCTTGAATAAAGTTGTTCTTGGCTTTAACTTTCTGCATAGCAGATTTCGATAATTTTTGTCATCGATATATTTTATTTTATTTGATTTTATAAGTTAATATCACACTCTTGTGTGGTGAAAGGTATAAAATAATTAAAATTAAAAAATATATATTTTGAATTTAATTTTGGATGAACTGTTGATTCTTTATTTCCCGTTTTTCATAACATCTAAAAGGTGTATGTGTCATATACGATCTAACAGTTGAAAGTTATTATATAAATGTAAATCAAGATAAAATGAAACACACAAGAGTGAAAGTTAATATTCGGAAAGGTGAAGAGTTGAGGTTACCACAACTACTCAGATATTAATAGAAACTAACTATTAGCTTCTTCTTTAGCATCATTTCAAAATCTATATAATTTTTTTGTACCTTAGGAATTGCCAACTCTGCGTCTTATTCTACAGTGATAAATATACAAAACGCAGAGGGTAAAAGATAGTCTTCTCTTTTCAGTCAGTATGTCTCGAAAGAAATTTCACAGATCACGAAAAAATTCATAATTCATTGCCAAATTCCTCTGGCTCTGTCCGTTCTAAATTTTTCCAATTATACCATTTCATAGGAAGTGAAAAAATTTGGACTCTTAAGTTAAAAGAGTTATTTAGATATCCAATAATTAATAATTGGTATATAAAGCCGGCTCTCCTCTAATTAATATGAGAGCTACCTCAACCTTTGATGCTATCCGTCCCACATTTTGTCCAGTAAACCAGATCCAAGAGACTGTAGTTGAGATAAAGTCTTAATACTCTCACTTCAGTAGTCATTTACATAACCGATATTTGATACTCCCTGCAACGCAATTCCGTAACTTAAATCGTTAAGTATTCTCTAACATAAGTTAACAATATTTTTTCGTTATGAATTTAAATCAAAAATAAAATTATTTTCAAATAAAATAAATATAAAATATTTATTCCAGTCATGTTTTTTTTTTTTAATTTATGAATGGAAACATTGTTATGGTTATATATGTCCTTTACAATGCTAACTATAAGAAAGTGATAATTATGCGATCCCAGCAACGTAGGAAAATATACGATCTCTTTACTTTTATAATAAGTTCAATTAAAGAAATACTCGAATTATTAAAATCGCTATTTCAAATTGACATTTTTAATGTGTTAATGATCACATACGGCTTATACTGCTGGTAGTTTTTGATGACTGTTCCATCTAGTTATCCAACAGTTTAAAGAGGGACGCCATTATTAAATTTACTTACATTATGACTAATAACTTTGACTTGAACTTATTCTAGGATTTTACCAGTTATATCTTCTTTTAATACTTTAATCACTTTGCTACATATTTTGTGGTCGTGGGATTCGACTACCTACGAACCTTAAGTCTTCACTGACCCCTTGGATTACATCTAGTGGTGATAAAGTGTTTGAATGCATTAGGGATTATTACCGGACAGTATCCAAAAAGAATTTTATTGTTTTTAGGGTTTGTTATCACCAAAGAAGTTTCCCAATAGTGTTATGCAAAAGGATCGAAATAATAAATTTTGCTCGTTATGATTTTTCGACAACTTTTAACGACAAAAATAGGAAATATTTTTTAGAATATCAGTTAACAATAAAATTCCTTAACTAACGAATTTGCGTTACTTAAGGAAAATTTTTTGTCGTTAACAAGTCACAATTCCTAAGTTCAAAACAAACACAGATTCATGTTTACATATAGAGAAGTAGCAGTTAAACATACTCCCGGTAATTGTTGTTCTTATATAATATAATATATCGCGATACTAACTTTCATTAATATAAAACAAGTTCTTTGTGTTGTTAATAGAATGAATGTGGGTGTACTTACAATGTCATTTCAGGCAAAATACCAAGAACAATTTAAATGCATCAAATTGAAATCAATGCTGATTTAACTGTTTCCGTCTGTCTATCTGTTGTTGCCACACTCACGTTTTAGCTAACGGGTGAAATTTTGTTTGATTATATAGAGAAACAATCTTAAAATCCTCAAAATATAAACGGCGTTTAACCAATATCTATTATATCTCATAATAACCCCCAATTATTATTACTATTTATTACAAATAGAGATGAGCGATAGGGTGACTTTTTAATAACTTCGTTCCCAGTGAAAGTGATTTAAAAATCACTGTTCTTTTAAACAGTGACAGTGATTGCAGGATTTTAAAGGAAAACAAGAATATTTTTTTAATAAAAAATAAAAATCACGGAAAACAAAAGAGTTCAATAAAAGACGACAGAAAACATTGTTTTCTTTTAAAATTGGAGTCTCTTTTAGAGCTCACACTATGCACCGTAGGAAACCGATAATTTTCTTTCAAGATGAATCGCTGGCAAAAAATAAAAACAAATACATTTAAGTATGCCACAAAAAATGATAGAACGACATTTTAAGTAATTGTTATTTAATAATTTCAGTCATTGTTGTTACCAGTGATTAACTAATCACAGCGATTAAATCGGAGTCGTGAAAATATCGCTCATCTCTACTTCCTAGTGCATATAAATCTCAAACATGTACAGCACCATAACAAAAATTATCAAATTATCGGATTAGAAGAAATAATATAAGATATCCAACGGAAATTATAGAACTGCAAAGTCTACTTCATAACACACTTACGTTACAAACTTATTTAACTTCCATTCACCTCTTCTTGTGTTTAGGGGGAGTATGAAATTCATTGTAATAAGATAATTAATGTATTATGAAATAAATTAAGTCATTATAGAACAAGAATAATTACTTAAAATAAAATCACGAAAATATAAAATAATTCTCTTATATGTATATGTATATATGGAAGTGCAATCAATGTTTTTTTCTAACATCCCACCAATTGCTTAATTTTACTACGTCGCTGGTATTAGTCATAATATTAACTACATTAATATATAGTAGTACATATTTGTCTTGTGGTCGTGTTAAAGATAAAATCAGGTATCACCATTACAAATGACTAATATGTAGAAACTAATCACATAGTAAACATTCATTAAACAATATACCATTATGGTAAATACAAAAGACAAAAACAATATAAAGCAAAAGTTTAATTATGAGCCACAAGATGAGATTGGCTTTTATTTGACGTTCACACGTTTAAACACCTTTAATGGGTTCAGAGTAACGTCGACGGCAGATGAAATACAAATGTCTGACTGATTGTCAGTCAGTTCAACAAACTATTTGACGTTTTTTTTTCATATTTGATTTAATCATTCGCTTAAAAGTTTGCATAGCGAGCCGTTTTAAGCAAAAAAAAAAAAAAAAAAAAAAAAAAAAAAACTCACTACAACAAAAGCTTGTCTTTTGGTGAATTGTTAGCTTTTTTTTCAGCACATATAAATACTGGAGTTTGAACAATTACTAAATTTAATTCAGTGCTCACTTTCGCTTGCAACGGTTCGTGTGATTTTTTTATCCACTTTTATATGAAATTTGTGTTTTGTAAATTACATATTTTTTAATAATATTAAACAAAAAATAGAACGTTTCCGTTTCATAGTAAAAAGGGTGTATCTGTAATTCATAAAAATCAACTAAACTAAATTCAAAAACTGGAAATTTTACTGCATACACATATACTCAACATATTTATCGTCTTCATTTTTAACAACAATCAAAAAAACTGCAATTAAATAAAGATATCAACATGAAAGTTTTCAACGTTATAACTATTGCTTTAATTTTGATTGTGTCAAATGTAATGGCTGCAAGTGATAAGGATAAAGCTGCTGCTACTACATCCACATCTGCTGAAGGTGAAATCAAAATTTACAAGCGACTTATACCAGCGGATGTTCTTAGAGGTAATTTAAAATACAATACAATTAAAAACCTTCATAATAAAAACGTTACATTTGACTGAGTTCAACATTTAGTATGTGATTAACAAATAGAAAACCTTGGTCGAAATAAATATATAATACGTCATTTACCATTTAACTCACTAACTAACCTGAATAGCATGTATTCACAAACTTTCGATTCAATACAAGTTAACTGATTCATACCTTTTTTCAACTGGAATTTTACCGAAATGCTTTCTGCTCAACTAGTGCAATTGTACAACAAATAAAAACCATTTAAATTAATAACAAATTGTATGTATTGTTAACATAAATTATTTTCAACATAACAATGAATTGTGTTGATGAAAAGCTTTTGGTGACGCATTTAAAACAAGTCAATAGTTGTGTAACAAGTTAGACCACGAACATAAACCACTGATCAACTATTAATGTATTAAACAATCTTAACTGAAAGCCAATTCGTCTAAAGTTCGTACACTACATTTGTTCATTCAACTTGTATTTTTTTAAAGTCAACAATCTTATGCTCTTTTGGTTAATAGTTATACAAATACATGGAATATTGTAAGCTTTAACTCTGGTTTTTCAAAACTTGTCAATAATATTTATGTGCAAGCTGAAATAGTTTACAGTTAGAAAACGATACGATATGTATAACACTCCTTTAGAATTTTTACAAAAGCTAAACAACGCAATGCACACTTGTCTTAAATATTTCTAAACTAAAATGTTGAAATGTATAATGTAGTTGTGCTTGTGTTGCAATTATCACAACGATCATAAAATGGGCTTGAGTGGCGCTTATATTCTATTACGAACTGATCTTTTAGAAATTTGGGTGTGACAATTATGTAGGGGGAAGATGAAATAACATACAATTGTGATCAGATGTGCAAATATATCTTTGCTCAGGACGTGAATCAATAGTTATTGATTGTTTAATACAAAGATCTAAATTAATTTATTTTATTATTTTATTATTACAACGTATTAAAATTTATGTATACATAAATTTCAGTCGTTCCCTTAGTATTGCCTTAATTATTGTAAAAAAACATTTCTCAACATATTTATAAAATTTGGTGCTTCTTTAGTAAAATATGTTTTCTATTATTTACGTTAAATCATTAAAAATGCTAATATTTTATAATTATATTCGCTAGAGCTTTTAGTTCCGTTTTCTAAATTTTATATGTATTTTGTTTGCTTATCATTTCACAGTTCACTGAACTGATGTTGCAATTTGTATATTTTGAAAGTTGAAATTTTGATTATATACCCGAAACAATATAATATTAATAGTTAAACAAGAAGCTGCTTAAGATCAAAGAACAAACGTCATAAGATAAGAAATTGTGTACTTCAAAGTGTTTTCATAAATCGAACGCATTTCTTGAAATTTGGTTTTGAGACAATTCAAAATTTATTTTTAGCAATAAATACAGGAAAAAGACTAGATAGAAAGTTCAACCAGTTACTAACCAGAAAACTCAGAAGTTTTCGTTGTCTAAAGTATATGCCACATTATTGGGCTGATAATAACATTTTGTGTACAATAATACAGAGTTTTATAAAAATTTTCCCGGGATGATACTCCTATCGTTTATTATATGAAAAACAAACAAAATTATTTCTTAATAACTATCGAAGCGTAATTCCAATTAAAAACCACTGAAAATAATTTGTTGATTTAAAACTACTTAAAGTTTTTTAGTAATTCTGAGTCTTTGTGTTACGTATTAAGTATATCAAGTTTTAAAAGGGATGATAAATATAATTTTCTACCTAACTTTTTTTAATTACTTTTATATTATTATTTTATATTTTAACTAAATGCTTTTAATTTCGTTTGTTAATGCATAATGAGAGCAGACCATGTTATAAAGAGAAAAAAAGATTCATTACAAAACGAATGCCAATTTAATATATAACAATAAACTATCATTTTTATCATTTTTAGATTTCCCTGGAATGTGCTTTGCGTCTACCCGCTGTGCAACTGTTGAACCCGGTAAAACTTGGGATTTAACACCATTCTGTGGCCGTTCAACTTGCGTACAAAACGAAGAAGATCCTACAAAGTATGTGTATATATGTATATAGTTTGAATGATTACAAATAAATCAAATTTATTCCTCATTTCAGATTATTGGAGTTGGTTGAAGACTGCGGTCCTTTGCCTTTGGCCAATGACAAATGTAAACTTGATACAGAAAAGACAAACAAAACTGCTCCTTTCCCATACTGCTGCCCAACATTTACTTGTGAACCCGGTGTAAAATTGGAATACCCCGAAATACCCAAAGAAGAACCTAGTAAAAAGGAATAAATGAAAAAGGCCTTTTATCAATTTACTATTCATGTTACAAATCATAAAATCTCTTCTTTTCTTTACCTTTAATACTAATTTGAATTATTATTGTAACACAGGTTTTCACAAACAAACAGTTTGAATTTTGTTGTATTCTAAAAAAAATTTGATGAAATATAAATATGGAATTTTATTTTATTCGAAAAAATCAAAATCGAAATTTTACTGCATTTTTACCTATTCAACGAAATAATAACATATAGTATGTATGCATGTATGTATATATATACACCGTACACCGGTAAACGAATTGCACTATGCGACTCTTCAACATTAGACAATGCGTAAAAGCGAGACGCAAACCTTTCGAAGGATAACAAACGAAGTACGCGATAAGTGTTTACTCACACAGAGCTACTTTACTAAAGATAAGACATAAGGCAATACTTTCTTCCAAGCACAAAAAACCCTTTTAGAAACATTTTGAAATTTTTTTCCAATCGAACGAAACGTTTTAATAATTTTATTTATAACTTCGTGTACTTTTCAATTCTCCTTTCGTGTTTACAACGTTATTACGTATATCGAACAAGTGTGGCAACCTTGTATCCGTAATACAGGGAATTCCCTGTATGTATTCTGTTTACTAATACAACTGTCAATTCATTAACATATTCCTCGAGGTATTTCTCGTTCTCCATATAAATTTTTAAAGAAAATACTATAGTACTGCTCTACCATGGTAAACAGGTCTCATTCTGATCAGTTGGCCACTCACATGAATTAATGGTGGATCACAATTAAAAGTATATAATGAATATACTACGAGAAGACACGAGCAAAACAGTCGGGTGTAAAGAAAATTGGCTAAAAATATTTAATGGCAAAATAAAATTTTCAAACGCTTAACGAGACTGAGAATTGCTTAATTTAGCCACTAAACGGCCAAATTGGCAACACTGGATACAAAGCACGTATATTAGGACGAAACCAAAAGTAATAGTAGTATATATACACCAAATAATATTTGTATAAATTGATTTCTTAACGTAATATGGTACTATATATATTACAGGTTCTTAAACTAAATTATTGTAATTTTAACTTGTCTGAAACATGAAAAACTTTCGATATATTATTTCAAAATTATATGCCTTTAATTGTAGTGATTTAGCGAAGCCAGGACATAAACCATTTAAAAGTAGCGTTGTCTTTTACTATGGTAACTGTAAAAATGCTATCGGTTGTTCTTTTTTCTTTTCATTTCTTTGAAATAATACCGCACCTATTCTGCGTACTTCAACGAAGCTAATGACTTCAATTTTCTTTCATACAATGTCTCCTAAATTCAAAACGCTCCTTTTTGTTGATTGCTCTGATAATGTATTTCTTCGTAAGTAATGTGGAATGCAAATAAGTCATTACCAACCTACGGCACTCAGTATAAGACTTCCATATTTTTACCTAAGAAGAAAGCAAAGCATACTGCCGGGTTTCGTTAAAGGTTTGCGATCTTACCAAGAGATAGTTTTTTATAGAACACCTGTAATAGATTATGACCTATCATTTGTGTGTTATTAAAAACAAACAGAACGAAACATGTAAACTAACGAAGTGATGCCAGATTATCAGCTGCGATGGTACGCTCGCGTATCGCGCGGCTAAAAACTCGCGGCAATTTGGAACATATGACATCTATCACACAATACATATCAGTTAAAGAATATATTGTTTTATTAACGCGACAGAAAGTAGATCTGCATCTCCTGACAGTCATATCTTTGCACAAGTTATGACCTCGGCTTTCCATACTTTTTCAGCAAACAATTACTTCCCCTTAACTTACCGCCTTTAATTCGCCTTTAAGCCGATCATTTCAAATGATTAAACCCATTACATTTTTTTATTAAAACAATGGACCATAATCATAGTCATCAAAAAAATATACGTTAAGTATAATTTTTTATCATTTCAGCTACTATAAGCAAGAAAAAGCTCGTCTAAAGTCACATTTAAAACAAGCTGGAGTCGTTTTTAATAATTTCAATATCACTGTATTTTTCTATAGTTAAAGATTTGGGTGAAGGAAAAAGCGCAGGACGATGATGAGTTTTTTTCGCGATATAGGCTTGACAAGATTACAGCGTTCTTTTTTATAAGTTTAATGAATGTTAATGAACCAAAAAACAGAGGTTTACCTATTAACAAAGAATTATAAGTTTTAACGACGTTGCAGTTGATCTTTGTTGTTTGTTTATTGCAGTTGATCTTTACGGGATATCTCAAAAGACTGTTGGAAGAATAAAAAAAATCACATTACGTTATTGCTTAAGTCTACTATACCACACATCTAACAATACCTTCGCTCCTAATTTGCAAACCCCAAATCCAAACCAACAAAAACCCATCAATCAATAACAAAATTTTTTATATCAATTATACTTCATATTTTTAATTTAAATAATCAAAATATTCGAAATAAATTATTTCATTGTAAGTTATACTCTCAAGGGCCACTATTACAACTTGCCTTTATTGTTCGAAATAGTAAAAAATAACTTTAATTAAAACGAGAATTAAAGTTAACTTTAAATTTTTTTGTTATTACAACTCCCTTGTAAACTGAGATTAAATTTATCGAACATAGGGCCAAACCTTAAATAATACCGATTACTTTTTGCAAAAAAGTTTGTGCGTAGTGGCAACGACTTTTATTTGTTTACAAAAAAACAAACAATATTTGCAGTCGCAAAGGAGCTGTGGATGGGAAAAAACCTATCGCGTCATCATCGTTATCTCTTAAAGTCCTGTCAGGCTGCACTTCTTTTGTACGCCTTCGAGAGTTTTGCGTCTCACTCTTAAGCAGTGGTTGATGTTGAGGCGTCACAGTAGTGATATTAGTTGCTTGTCGTTTCACGTACTTACCACTCGATTTTGATGGAGCAACCGGAATCACCATATTGGCGTTTTATTCAGGCTAAATAAATCTCTGTCAATCACAGGAAATTAAAGAAAACAAAGAAACAATAATTGTTTAATTTTTGTGGGAATAATTTTTTTTGTAAAAATTAATAAAGTTCATAATATATATGTATGGGAACAAAATTAAAATATATAAATTCATAATTTTAGTTGTCAATTTTTACAGAAAATTTGGCAACTTTTTAAATTATAAATTTCACTATAAAATATCAATATAATATGATCTCCCCTTTAGCTTATCAGAAGTTTTTTTGAATTCATGATACAAAACTTTACATTTTTAAAATTTGTCTAACACTTACAATGTAAGCTTAACAACTAACGATGCACTTTATTTCAGCATTAACGAATGAACTATATAGTAAGACTTATTACCGTCGCCATAACAAGACCACTGACAAAAAGGCTATTGCTAAGATGACTGTGACTGTGGCAATAGTACTTTTTCCCAATTCTTAGTTTCTCGCTACAAGAAGTCTGTTATCGTCGACTTAAGACCCGGTAACACCGCAAACTCTTAAACCACGGCCACTTGGATGCATCGTGATCTAAATTATACAAAAGCTGTTTGTTAGAAAATCCACTGAAGTAAAATTGATCCTCGGAACTGAAGACAATCATTTATTTCTCGCCCCTTGAGTAGTTGAGTTAAAGCCGCAAACAGTAGTGGAATACTATTAATGAATAATTAAAGAGGATAGAACATTTCGGGCGTATCAGCAAAGTCATCGCATATGGAACTTTTGAAGAAATATGTAGCAATAGCAGGGAAGAAAATATGTTTCGAATATACCCTTCGAAGTTATGAAGCGAAAAAAAGTGATAACTATAATTCTTAATTCGTCGAATGTATATAGAAATCACAACAGAGCTCTTCAGTATTGAGGGAAAAATTGCCTTTAATCAGGAAGTAAAGCGTCATCGATTGCAATAACTAGCGAGGAATTACTTTGTTTAACATTACATACAAGATTTAAGTAATAATCATATAAAGATAAATAGCAGCTTTTCGATCAGATAGATGCTGAGTAGATTACGCGGTATTGGGACTGCATTGTAATCTGATTAGCTGTTATATAGTATCCATTTTACGGATTTACCGAACATAAACATATCTACAGACACAATTAGAAGATTTGGAGAGCCTGGCGCACAATGCAGGATAAATATAAAGTTAGAAGTGAGATCTAAAAATTCTTAATTTAATTTAATTTAATTTAATTTAATTTAATATTTATTCGACTTCTTTTCACCTTTGTAAAAAACTTCAGTTATTATGTTTAATTTGAAGCAAATCAATACATTGTTCATATGATTTAAATGAGCGACCAGAAAAAGTTCATACTACAATAATTAAATATTTTCGAAAAAAAAAAACCAACTTGATACTGTAAACATTTTGAGAAGCATTCAGAAGTCTGCCTCCAATGTTATTAAAAAAAACTTATCCTTTAATAGAAAAAAGCAACCTAGTTAGCTCAGGGCTTGGACTATTTAGTATTAGAATGCTGAAAAAGTTCTTAACAGGAAAAAATTCTTGCGCATAATGGATGACTATGGATGTTCTGGCAGTTATTCGCAAATTCCTGGTCAAAACATGTATGTTGCTGATATTCGAGGGAATTTTGTTTACGAACCGAAAGCAGTCAAATGTTAGCAAAAAGTTCTTGGTATGCAAACAATATACAGTCCATAAATACAGAAAAATTTACATGTAAACTTGCATCACTTTTCAACTTGAAATAAACCTTTTTATGTTTATTTGTTGAACAAATAAAATGTACGTGTATTGTTTGCGTTCTTTTTTATTTTCGTTTCATCTTTCATTTTTGACATTATGTTTTTAAGAAAAAAACAAAATTGCATACTGTTTTTGTAGTGTTGTGTTTGTTATAGCGCCACTGTCACCTATAGTAATTGCGCCATGATCTTGGTCAAAAAACATTGACTCTTTAATATCCTTCCAAGCAATTTTTGCCTTTGCGCGTTTGCGCTTTTATTGCATCGGATGTGCGGTGATGCCACTTATGCAGTATTTTTACTACTTTTTAAGCAAAATTTAACATTTTTTTCTAATCACTAACCTAAAGCTCATTTAACTTTAAACTATTATTCATTTTAACTATAGTTAAAAAAAACAGTTAGTAACAGGTTGAAATAATGAAGTTGTTTTTAAAGAGAACCAACATTAGTGTTTGATTATGATTACGGTCCATTATCTTTTATTAAAAATAAATAATTAAATTAGTTTAGATGCATAAATTTGCTTTTATTAGCCAAAAGATTTGGATTTTTATCAATGGATTAAATATTTATTTTTATTTTTTTAATTACAGAATATTGAATTAAGAAAATATATGATTTCAAATTCAAATATAAATTAATTTTGCAAATATTAAGGTTTTAAACACGTTTTGTAAATTTAGTTGAAAATTTCAATTTACAAACCATCATCATATTCATGCATCATATAAAAATCTGAGCCGATTAACGGAATTAAATGCAATTTGTTATTGACCTACGCAGTTTCTTATTTAGAAAAAGCTATATCGGTTCATTAACAAAAAAGTTATTAACAAAGAAGAACTCAATTGTAACATTTACAGCGCTTTATCACATCATATCGTACAACAAATCAAAAAATTGGATCAATAAAAAAACTATAGGTTAAAATATGCAAAATGTTGATACACCTCAAAATCGGTGTGTCTTATAGGTCGCAATTTTGAAGTTTTTATTTTTGTAGTTATATTATATAAAAGGTATGCTAATAGGACTATTAGTGTATTATTGCTACTAGTTTTGTGCATTCTCTATGTATATGTGTTGAATTTTAGTAAACTGTTGCTTTGTTTACTGCCATCTATTGTTCATTGATTCAGTTGTATAGCTGAGTTGGTTGGTGCATCTGCTAAGCTGCTGATAACTTAAGTTGATGATTCAACTAAGTACGTTGCTTTCTGCTACGTAGAGGTAGGTGGCGCTTGCAATAATTTTAGTTTTTTTGACACCTGAGAGATCCATTTATTTGTAGCCTCATGATCTAGTCGAATATTAGTTAGTGAGCAGGGCATGCGTGATGTATGTGAATGGTACGATCTTTCAGGCGTCGAAGTGAGGATGCACAAAACTGAGATGATTCTGCTTAAGGGCAGAATATCTCATGGTCGTCCCTCACTCATTCGGTCTAACAAAATTAGTTTTCGATATGCGACTCAGGCCAAACGCTAGACTAGTGGTCGAACTTTTTGGTTAATTCTCCTTTCATTGAGGACAAGCTGACTGCCGTTTTAGGCAGTCAGCTAAGAACTGGGGCCTTAGCAGACGTCCTGTTCGTATCATATATGGAGGGGTATTCGTTGTCTGCACATTGTTTAGTGGTTCTGTTTGGCACGGAAGGCCATTTCTGTTGTTGAAAGAAATATGGTAATGTCAGTTCAAAGAGTAGCTATGTAAGCGTAAATGCCAGTTTTTAGAAGCGTTTCGACTGATGCTCTTCTGGTTCGGTTAGGTGTTACACCCCTTGACTTGAAAGTGATAGGACGTGCTATCACTTTTAACATCGAGAAGGGACTACCACTTCTAGATCATGATTGGATTTCTGCGAATAACTTGGTGAATTTGAAATAAAGGCAATCGTGGACGAATGTCTTGTTTCGAGGTGGCGGACCCGATGGACCAATGCACAATTAATAAAATAATTATTTTTTGTTTCCTTTAATTTTTTCTGGAAATTATAAAAGGATTATTGTTAATAAAGAATTTTAATGCTACAGATGACGGGCGAAAAAATATGTTTCTGGATTCCGGTCAAGAACGTAAGTAAAATGAAATATATTCCAAAAAAATGAATTATACTCTGCGTGGGCAAATTGCAGGTAAAAAGTTAACAATATAAAAAATATATTAGTGATTAAAATAGTTAAATATTTATTAAATATTATTATAAATGACAGTGCGTGGCAAAAGTAAAATGTAAAAATGAAAGTGGAAAGAATATTTCGCAGACGTGCGACCCTGGGATCGCTCAGCTGAACAGTGAAATTAGCCTATTGGTAAATAAGGACAAGCGGAATAAATTGTTAGATCACATAGCAAATTCAACCTAAGTGCCGGTGTGAAAAACTATGGTCGACTGTCCGATCTCTCTCTAATGAAGTTGCAGAGGTCATGACAAAGGATCACATGGTCTCCGAATGAAGGCACATGATGCAAAGTAGAAATAACGTCCGTAAATATATATGGACAAAGAAACCTTAAAAGCTTCGCCTCAAATTCTGCGGTTTTTCATTATACTTACTTCTTTGCTAAACCGGATAATACTTCTGACTAGGATGTCGACTGAATTTCAGAGCTGTAAAATAAACAGGGTATTTTAGTTTTTGTCTTCTAAAATGGAGGTATTCCCCGCCAAATAGTTAGAGTTCCGACTCTGTTTGAGTCCTTGTATCGTTAGCAGAAAATAGTTATGTTTCGATGAGACTGATTGGTGGGTACAATTGTAGCTTTTTGGATATATATATATATATATATATATATATATATATATATATATATATATATATATATATATATATATATATATATATATATATATATAATATATATATATATATATATATATATATATATATATGTACTCAAAGAGTTTTCGTAAAATGCCAATAACTTTACAACCGATTAATTGCATGTGGTCTTTCACCACGACAACTATTCTACTTCCAGTCCAATCCAACCTCATTCTGTCCTGAAGAGCTATGGACCCAACTAATCGAAGTTGTCAGATTCCTTGGCCTGAAGTTACAATAACAACAGTATTTGCTCTCGGTGAACTAGATAATTATTTCACCTTACATCTATTATGTTTCCAATAACCCAAAAATAACGAAATTAAATACTCGTACTCAATTCCCATTATCTTTTTATGCATTAAATAAATTTTATTTACTTCATTTATTTAATTTATTTTTTATTTATTATATTTATTAAACACATTTTTATAAAACATTTTATAAAAAACATTTTTGAATATGTTTAAAAGTATTCAAAATAAAAATGTATGCAAATTAGTTTTATTTTTTTCTACGAGAAATATTTGAAATTATTCAGAATAGTCAAAATTATAAAACGTATTTATATTTGATAACTTCTTTCATTTATCCAGATAATTATAAGCTAAGATTTTTCATCATTAATTAATATTTGCACTGTTTCTCTAATTTAAATTTGTTAATGTTAATTTCCTTCAAGATATAATCCTTAAAGTCCTTATAAATCATATGTCTTAAACATATAAAAAGAAATATAAATTGATGACCTAATCATGGTCTCAGTAAAATTAAAAAAAAATATTCTTGACAACTTAAAAATTAAATAAGCAAAGTAATTGAATAGATGGATTTAATAAAAATGTAGTCATGATATATATATCATTAGAGTAGATTATTAGTTTGGTTGTAAAGAACTTTGGAACAGAAAACAGTTAAGGGACCATATCATACCATACATCATGACGCAGGCAAGATAAATTATTTACTGAGCCTAATAATTCCAATTTAATCAGCATACTGAAAGGTGGGGTTTTAACTCCTAATACCGCAAACCACCTGTGGTGATGAAGGGTATTAATAGTCGTAAAGACGCAGCATTGTTCAACAAATGCTCAAAAAATAATTGTCTTTAAAAAGTTGAGTGGAAAATATCTCTATTATTTCTGAACAAAAGAATGAATGTGCAAAAATTATGTGTGGTTAGTTTTGAAACTAGTTGAGATGTAAAAAGCAGACTAAACATTTATCATAAAACTAGTTATATACAAGGAATAGCTAAGCAAACAGGTGCTTAAGGGAATATATATCAAAATAAGTACCTACTACGGAAAATTGGTAGAAGTCTTAAGTATACTGAATATGAGTCATATTTTGATATGAAGTTGGTACATTTAATTGGTTTACTACTTCTATGTTGAAATTAATACAATAAAGGGAGAGAGGAAACGTGAGGAAAAGTGAGTTGAAAACAAAATTTTCCGTTGCGCAAGTTACTGTGCGTATGTCTTTTGAGTAATTGCATATAAAGAACTAAAAAGGACATTCTTGAATGGAATAATTTGATAAGAAGTAGAAATTAAGTTAATTTATAATGTTAAATAGTTTATAAAGTATATATTTTATTAATATTTTGCTTAGTATAGTTTACTTATCTATATATCTATATATATATATATATCTATATATATATATATATATATATATATATATATATATATATATATATATATATATATATATATATATATATATATATATATATATATATATATATATATATATATATATATATATATATATATATATATATATATATATATATATATACATATACATATACATATACATATACATATACATATACATATATGTGTGTGGTTTGTTTTTCATGGTTGGTTGTATAAACATATGAATGTCTTATCATTGAATGCAAGTACGTAAAGTTTCAGTTAGTACATTTCCTCAGATAAATATGGGTTTGTTCTTAAATGATTTCATCTATTTATGTGCCAGCCGTCGGTTCCTGACGGATTTCCGACTTCAACTTCACAAACTCCTTTGCCACCTCGTCATTACTTCTTTGTGATAATATTCGTAAAATTGTCCAACCCGTTTCATCCATATGAATTCTTCTCTGTAGCGGTAACCACCGAGCCACGGAACCCTACAAATATAATACAATTTCATGTGATCAGTTAAATTGCTACATAAATTCTTCCTCACCTTCTCTAATATATCTTTTAGAGGTATAACAGCAACACCCACTAATCTATCGTCTCGTGCAAAGCAATAGTCTTTAACACAAATGTGTAACTCAAAGAAATCTAGCTGCTCTTCGGTACCAATAGTGCTATAATTAAATCAATACATATTACATCAAATCCCAGTGTATATAAAAATGCGTCAATAACTTACAAATTGAACGATTCGTTGTATTTTGGAGACCAGTTGTTCGACTTAGATTTTGTGGCAAACTTTCGCTTTTTATCCTGTAAATGGGGGCCAATAAGATTAATTTCAACGAACGGTCTGAACATTCCGGAAGGAATTTGCCATTTTAGATCATTTGCAGCTACAACTAAAAAATTAAAATTTTGTTTAACATCAATTTTAATTAATATCTAAAATAAAAATAAAAAACTCATTCAGCTTCGTTATATATGAATTTTGCTATTTTGGAAGATGCATATGAAGACAATAATAACTACAAAACATATCAGGTAATATGAGGCATGATTTTATAGTTATTACAAGTATGGTTGACAAAGTGCTCGGCTCAGTAGAATTAGTTTAGTTTGTCTGAATGAGACATGTTTTCCCCAACCAGTTGCATTAATTCCAGAAAAATTCTGCATTATAAAATTTATTTGTCTTATTTCATACTAAAACTTAAAATCCATCTGAAATTCTATTTACATGCCAAATTTCATAAAATTGATACAATTGTTAATAAGAAGTGCAATATTATGGAGAATAGTTTTATTTTTTCCAAATATTTCAGGCCTAAAAAATGTATAGAAAGTTATTTTGAAAAATAACGTTATTGTTGGTTTAAAAGAAATATAAAGTTTTTTATATCCAAAAATCTTCGTAGCCATTATATTGCAGGCCTAATTTTATTGGATCCCCGCTCCGGAACGACCCGAAAGTTACACTCGGCCAAAAACTGTCAACCCAGCCACAGCTGTATCAAACGAAGGTTTCTTCCCTAAGAAAGAACTATCGGTTACAGCCGCACTATTACAATAACATGCCCAATTTATTAAATATGGGGATTTTATAAATATTTTACTTTATCTCGCAATAAACCCTCGTACTCCATTGGTAGTGGTTCTTATAAAGTACCAGATAATACTTTTCGTTCTTTTATGTTGAGTTATAAATGTATCACATAATACTCTCTTAAAATTTCACTAAGGAGAATATCCGATTTATTTTAATACACTAATGTGAGAGATACTCTGGAATCTTATTTATTAAACCTCATTTTTCTATGTTAATTATTATAAAAGATCCAAAAGATAATAATTCTTTTAAACATGATATTACTAATATTCATAGCCACATATTACAAAATAAAATATTGAACTTGATTTATTCATATTAGAAATAAAATGCTTAAAATCGCAAAAATTGGAAAATCTTCCGATTTGGAAATTATTTCGAAAATGATGTATTTATTTATAAATACAAACATATTTAACTGTTTTCGGACCAAGTGATTTTTTTTATTTATTTTGCAGCGCAGTGTTTTTATGATAAAGTTAAGTATATTATGATTTTAATAAAATTTGTGAAGTCAGCATTTCTGTATTTTAAATTTCATTTCATTCTAAAACGGTCATCAAATTGTTATGCTTGTGTATTGTATTACCTTTGACATTCACTTTATATTCACCGGTGCCTGGATGTGAATACAGGTCAATTTGAACAGAAATTTCACCAACACTTTCTTCCTGACTCTCGGGGTCAACTAAAAAAATTTACAAAATTAAAATATTATATATTCTAACGTTTTAAATATAGACCTTCAAGCACTTGGCTGGATATAAATGTTTTGATAAGCGTGTCAGTCATTTGAGTATAAAGGCTTAAGGCGTAACGTAAACTTTGAAGCTCTGGCGATTTTTCCAGGAAAGTTTTCTTCAATCCATTGCCTCCGGCATGAAAATACTGCTTAATAGTATCTAAGGCCACATCAAGTACAGCACACTGTTTAGGCGATAAATTTTTTTCGACTTCTTTAGAAATATCCATTACACCACTTAAAGCACTTTTAACATCTTGCTTTCCAGCCATGTGAGACTTAAAAAGGCGACCCATATCTTCTATTTTTGCATTAGAAGCGAGGTTTTTAGCATTATCGGTAATATGTTTAAACATCATCTGAAGATGAAGAAAATTAATTTAACTTAACTTCGCTAAATATATAAAAATACAAATACCGTTTTATCAGTCATAGGAGGTAACACTATAGTCTTTTCTAAAGTACGCATTACAATTTTCCAGAGTTCCTTAAGAAGACGTTTCAGTACTGTTTTTTCACATGATTGTGCGTATAGAGTCAAAGACCCATCCAATAGGTCCATTAGTGGTCTCAAAACTTCATCGGCTTCCACTGCAACAGCATTACGTTGCGCTAACTGATTTTGAGCATTTATATTATTACTTCCTCCACCACCTTTAACAGCTAACAGCAAGTCTCCCAGCTCTCTTACTGATTGTGTTATGCGTGGCTCCAGACTAAAAAGATTTATTAATTAAAAATGCTATTGATATATCTTAGATATAAATATATAACAGAACCAATAGGTGTGAATATATAACAAAATTGATGCTATATATCACACCTACTGAAAATAGTGTAAGATACTGGGCCATTGACTTATTTCTACTATTTAATTTCGTCACAAGAATGTAATTAATATATTTGTTTCTATTCATTATTATTAAAGGAAATATAATGCTTTAAAAATAATACATTACATTGATTGAAGACAGATACACAAACAAAACAAAAACAAAAAATTAAAATTACCTTATTGCGAAAAGACAAGCTAAATCATCTAAGGCAGAATTAAGATTTTGCTGCAACTCCTTTAATATATTCGCTGCATCCTCTTCTAGTTTATCTCCACCCATAGATTCGAACATTTTTTCTAATTGTACACGCAATTGTTGTATATTATTCATTAGAATGCAGGCCTATAAATTATTTAGTACAAGCAATTATTTTAATATAATATTGTTAAGAAAACTTATTCGAGTTTAAATACAAATTTTCCTAAACTTTTAGAATGTAGAAGACAACATAAATTAAAAAAAGAAAACATTATATAGCAGAAATATATTTTTGTCTTTCAATAATTGTGATTCGTACTGTAATTAGAAGTAATGTGTTGGCTGAGCCATCTGCATGTAGGTGTTAATTTGAGGAGAAAACAAAGTAAACAAATACTTGGCTTATGACTTATAAACCATTTGAAGCGTTTTTATTTGTAGAGGATCCTGGTATATTTGAAGGTAATAAATTAACGTTTTAAAAATCAAACTCCTAAAAATGTACTATTGGATCAACAATAAATAATAATAAATGTCATTAAAACAAGTAAAAATACTATATTCACATATAACATCTATAAAATATCTTACATATCACAATAGTGATAAATAGTGAATTCGGACAGTTTACGTGAAATTCTTAGTATTTGAAAGAGCCTTATAAAATAGCAGTAAAATAAAATACAAAAGCTATAGCAGTAGAAACAAGTTTGAAAGTTAAGTCGGTCGATTATGTTACAACCAATACCTTTATTATCGGTTAAAAATAACTGTCGTGTAATTTGGTTTCCCGATTTATATTTAAACGTGCAATACATTATTGCGATACTGATACTTATTTGAGATTTATGCGTGTTAAAATTACTTTTCTGTGGATTATATGGGGGCTGTGGGAAATTATGGACAGACTCTAGAAGATTTCCCACATCGATTTGTGTATATTAAAGTGGGTGTATAAAATATATGAAATTGATTATGTTAATAATTTTTTAATAATTTTGTTACAATTTACTTACAATTCGTTCATCTTTCATATGTTCGGGAAACTCTTTTTTAACAATATCAGCATAAGCTATTAACACTTTTACGATTGTTTTAGCAAAACGTCTCATGTAACGTTTCCATATTTCAGGATCTGGACACTCGAGTTTGCTAACAACATCGAAACATTGTGTTAGTTGAGTAAAAACATCCACCACCGAATTTGAAAATAGCGCGTGTTCGCTACTTTTTTGAAACTATAAACAACAACAACAATGAAATAAAAAAAATGTGTTTCAATGATTAAAATTCCAATAAAATGTATTGAATACAAATAAAAAGTGTAATTAATTACTTACACCATCTTTTTTGTCCCGATTAAAGGCACCATGGAGATATTCTAATGATACATCATCGTTTTCATTTAGCCATTGCATAACAAAGGGCTCAAACCATGCAGGATATTCAGGAACAGCACCTTTGTGGGGAGGAACTTCTTTAACGTAATTACTGTACAACCACTTAACTCGAAAATGTAAATTCATATACTCCGATGATTTACATAAACGATGTTGTTCGTGTTCTTCTAACGCATATTTCATATCAACAGCAAACAATCCCCACATAGTAGCGGCAGATAGCTGATTTTAAAAATATTATAATAAAAAAATTACTGAATCGAGCTACAGATCATAATATCTCAATAATCGGAGTTAGTAAAAATATTAATTGATGAATTTATTGTATGTTATTATAATTATTATACTCTCCACCATCACAAGTGGTGAGGGTATATTAAGTTTATCATTCCGTGTGTAACGCCAAGAAGGAATCATCTCAAACCCAACAATGTATAAATATTATTGCATCAAATCAAAAACTGAGTCGATTTAGCTATGTCCGTCTGTCAGTCTGTTGGAAACATTCTCACGCCTAGAATAATTGACCAAATGCAATAAAACTTGGCCACATTGTTTGTTATTGTTCTAAGCAGTTTGCTATATAAAACCAGCTATATCGGTTTATAAGCAAGGAAGTTATAGACCAATATCTGAAACAACCTCAAAATTTCTTATAATTTCTTCTAAAAATGTAATTGGAACTAAACAAAAAATTAATTTTAGCATACAATTGCACGTGCATCATCATCGTGCAAAAAATTATTAAAATTTGATTAACCGGAAAAAAGTTATTGGCTATAATATGCAAAATTTTGATACACCCCAAACTCTTTGTGTCATATGGGCCGCAATTTTTAATATACTTTACTAAAATTTGTCACAACAAATTCTTAATATATGTTAAATTTTATTAACATTGGTCCATATTTTGATATAACTCCCAAATAACGCCCCTTCCCGGAATATGATTTATAGCTTATAAAACTTTTCAATTTGAACCAATTCTTTTTAAATTTGGCACAATTATTGTTTTAGCTATTTTAAATATATATTATGAATTTTATTAACATGGGTCCATATTTTAATATTCTTCCCATATAAGGACCTTTCCCGGAATACGATTTATAGCTCATAAAACTTTTAAATTGGAACCGATTCTATTGAAACTAATTTTTTAACAAATTTAAATATATGTTATAAATTTTATTAACATGGGTCCATATTTTGATATAGCTCCCTTATAACGCCCCTTCCCGAGTAAATAAACACCAGTTCTATTGAAAGTCAACACAATTATTTTGCTAACTGTTCTGAAGATATTATATTAATTTGCCCTATATTGGTCCAAATTTTCCTATAGCTCCCTTATAACGGGATTTCCCGGAAAACGTGAAATTTGAAATTTAGCACAATGATTTTTCTAACTATAATCAAAGTATATTATAAATATGAACAATCTTATATAATCCATATAAGACCCCTTCCCGCAAAATAGTTTTGAGCTTATAACAAGCATATTTTTTTTTTTTTTATACGCTCCACAGTACAAGTGGTAGAGAGGGAATATTAACTTTGTCATTCTGTGTGTAACTCTAAGAATGAATTATTTCCGACCCCATAATGTATATATTCTTGCATCAAGTCAAAATCTCAGTCGATTTTCGTCAATCTCTCTGTCTGCTCACATCCACAAAAATTAACAGAGCTCAATGAAATTTGGTAAAAAAAAGGCAGTTCCGTAGAAAAATTTTATAGCCTAAATTGTAACTAATTTTATGACTATTTAAGTATTTATGTGTTATATACATTTGTGAGTGTATGTGTATCTATGGAACCTAACGTATTAACTTTACACGAATTTGTGGTGGAGGGTATTTAAGATTTAGCATAACCGAATATAGCATTCTCTCTCGTTTTTTTTTGTAGGATTGCATCACTTTTAAATAACTATAACATAATAAAAAGTTAGAAAAAAATAATATAAATAACGAAATTTAATTAAGCAACAGTTTACATTGAAATAAAATAAGGATGTATAAAATATTTCACTTATATGAATTCGGACAAAATTATTTTGAAGTCACACAACCATATAAATGATAAATAACATGGATGTTTCGTTATTCACAACGAAATAACATTCAATAATATGTATGTGCCATTGCCACAATTACATTATGACCAACAACTAGAAATGTCTGTGACAAATTCTATACTACGGACAAAGACCTTCGAAGTCTGCATATTCATTAATATAGCTTTTCTCTAGTAGCGAAATGCAACAAAATGTTAAGCAGGAAATAAATAACTGTTACAAATGCAAGTTTGTAAATGAAGTTAACTCTCTTAAGTTTAAAAATAGTATTTGCTTTTAGATATATTAATTTCATTTCAGCCACAAAGTAATTTGTATAAGGATTACAAAAAGTAGGGAAAATGTCGTTCATACCTGGCCAATATTTAGCTCCTGTGGAAACTGATTGAGCACTTTGCCATAACTGTTTTTATCCTCGTCTATCACTGACACGATTAATGCAATTAGTTTATGCCAAAAGTCCACACTGTCCAATTTTGGTCCATGGTCGTCAGATTCACGTTTGGCTTCGTTTGGATCCACCTTATTTAGAAAATCATAATTATATATACATATATATCTACATATTTATTCTAACACACACAGCGCTGTTTGTATTACCAGTTTATATTTATAGATGGAATATTGGATTGAATTAAACATTTCTTACCTGAAATTCTCAATTATATAATTCGTAACAGTTCTCAAATTGGAATCGATAAGTGGATCAAAGACAAGCTTTGACGTAATCATTGACGACAGTACTTGCTCTCAAAAAATAAGTAAATTTAATACTCGTTCTATTGCTCAATAACTAAATATTTTATCGCAAATTTGTGGATTACAAATAAGCCATTATCTTTTTATGCATTAAATAAATTTTATTTACTTCATTTATTTAATTTATTTTTTAATTATTATATTTATTAAACACATTTTTATAAAACATTTTTGAAAAATATGTTTTAAAGTATTCAAAATAAAAATGTATGCAAATTAGTTTTATTTTTTTCTACGAGAAATATTTGAAATTATTCAGAATAGTCAAAATTATAAAACGTATTTATATTTGATAACCTTATACTTCTTTCATTTATCCAGATAATTATAAGCTAAGATTTTTCATCATTAATTAATATTTGCACTGTTTCTCTAATTTAAATTTGTTAATGTTAATTTCCTTCAAGATATAATCCTTAAAGTCCTTATAAATCATATGTCTTAAACATATAAAAAGAAATATAAATTGATGACCTAATCATGGTCTCAGTAAAATTAAAAAAAATATTCTTGACAACTTAAAAATTAAATAAGCAAAGTAATTGAATAGTTGGATTTAATAAAAATGTAGTCATGATATATATATCATTAGAGTAGATTATTAGTTTGGTTGTAAAGAACTTTGGAAACAGAAAACAGTTAAGGGACCATATCATACCATACATCATGACGCAGGCATGAAAAATTATTTACTGAGCCTAATAATTCCAATTTAATCAGCATACTGAAAGGTGGGGTTTTAACTCCTAATACCGCAAACCACCTGTGGTGATGAAGGGTATTAATAGTCGTAAAGACGCAGCATTGTTCAACAAATGCTCAAAAAATAATTGTCTTTAAAAAGTTGAGTGGAAAATATCTCTATTATTTCTGAACAAAAGAATGAATGTGCAAAAATTATGTGTGGTTAGTTTTGAAACTAGTTGAGATGTAAAAAGCAGACTAAACATTTATCATAAAACTAGTTATATACAAGGAATAGCTAAGCAAACAGGTGCTTAAGGGAATATATATCAAAATAAGTACCTACTACGGAAAATTGGTAGAAGTCTTAAGTATACTGAATATGAGTCATATTTTGATATGAAGTTGGTACATTTAATTGGTTTACTACTTTTATGTTGAAATTAATACAATAAAGGGAGAGAGGAAACGTGAGAAAAGTGAGTTGAAAACAAAATTTTCCGTTGCGCAAGTTACTGTGCGTATGTCTTTTGAGTAATTGCATATAAAGAACTAAAAAGGACATTCTTGAATGGAATAATTTGATAAGAAGTAGAAATTAAGTTAATTTATAATGTTAAATAGTTTATAAAGTATATATTTTATTAATATTTTGCTTAGTATAGTTTACTTATCTATATATCTATATATCTGTATATATATATATATATATATATATATATATATATATATATATATATATATATATATATATATATATATATATATATATATATATATATATATATATATATATATATATATATATATATATACATATACATATACATATACATATACATATACATATACATATACATATACATATATGTGTGTGGTTTGTTTTTCATGGTTGGTTGTATAAACATATGAATGTCTTATCATTGAATGCAAGTACGTAAAGTTTCAGTTAGTACATTTCCTCAGATAAATATGGGTTTGTTCTTAAATGATTTCATCTATTTATGTGCCAGCCGTCGGTTCCTGACGGATTTCCGACTTCAACTTCACAAACTCCTTTGCCACCTCGTCATTACTTCTTTGTGATAATATTCGTAAAATTGTCCAACCCGTTTCATCCATATGAATTCTTCTCTGTAGCGGTAACCACCGAGCCACGGAACCCTACAAATATAATACAATTTCATGTGATCAGTTAAATTGCTACATAAATTCTTCCTCACCTTCTCTAATATATCTTTTAGAGGTATAACAGCAACACCCACTAATCTATCGTCTCGTGCAAAGCAATAGTCTTTAACACAAATGTGTAACTCAAAGAAATCTAGCTGCTCTTCGGTACCAATAGTGCTACAATTAAATCAATACATATTACCTCAAATCCCAGTGTATATAAAAATGCGTCAATAACTTACAAATTGAACGATTCGTTGTATTTTGGAGACCAGTTGTTCGACTTAGATTTTGTGGCAAACTTTCGCTTTTTATCCTGTAAATGGGGGCCAATAAGATTAATTTCAACGAACGGTCTGAACATTCCGGAAGGAATTTGCCATTTTAGATCATTTGCAGCTACAACTAAAAAATTAAAATTTTGTTTAACATCAATTTTAATTAATATCTAAAATAAAAATAAAAAACTCATTCAGCTTCGTTATATATGAATTTTGCTATTTTGGAAGATGCATATGAAGACAATAATAACTACAAAACATATCAGGTAATATGAGGCATGATTTTATAGTTATTACAAGTATGGTTGACAAAGTGCTCGGCTCAGTAGAATTAGTTTAGTTTGTCTGAATGAGACATGTTTTCCCCAACCAGTTGCATTAATTCCAGAAAAATTCTGCATTATAAAATTTATTTGTCTTATTTCATACTAAAACTTAAAATCCATCTGAAATTCTATTTACATGCCAAATTTCATAAAATTGATACAATTGTTAATAAGAAGTGCAATATTATGGAGAATAGTTTTATTTTTTCCAAATATTTCAGGCCTAAAAAATGTATAGAAAGTTATTTTGAAAAATAACGTTATTGTTGGTTTAAAAGAAATATAAAGTTTTTTATATCCAAAAATCTTCGTAGCCATTATATTGCAGGCCTAATTTTATTGGATCCCCGCTCCGGAACGACCCGAAAGTTACACTCGGCCAAAAACTGTCAACCCAGCCACAGCTGTATCAAACGAAGGTTTCTTCCCTAAGAAAGAACTATCGGTTACAGCCGCACTATTACAATAACATGCCCAATTTATTAAATATGGGGATTTTATAAATATTTTACTTTATCTCGCAATAAACCCTCGTACTCCATTGGTAGTGGTTCTTATAAAGTACCAGATAATACTTTTCGTTCTTTTATGTTGAGTTATAAATGTATCACATAATACTCTCTTAAAATTTCACTAAGGAGAATATCCGATTTATTTTAATACACTAATGTGAGAGATACTCTGGAATCTTACTTATTAAACCTCATTTTTCTATGTTAATTATTATAAAAGATCCAAAAGATAATAATTCTTTTAAACATGATATTACTAATATTCATAGCCACATATTAACAAAATAAAATATTGAACTTGATTTATTCATATTAGAAATAAAATGCTTAAAATCGCAAAAATTGGAAAATCTTCCGATTTGAAAATTATTTCGAAAATGATGTATTTATTTATAAATACAAACATATTTAACTGTTTTCGGACCAAGTGATTTTTTATTTATTTTGCAGCGCAGTGTTTTTATGATAAAGTTATGTATATTATGATTTTAATAAAATTTGTGAAGTCAGCATTTCATTCTAAAACGGTCATCAAATTGTTATGCTTGTGTATTGTATTACCTTTGACATTCACTTTATATTCACCGGTGCCTGGATGTGAATACAGGTCAATTTGAACAGAAATTTCACCAACACTTTCTTCCTGACTCTCGGGGTCAACTAAAAAAATTTACAAAATTAAAATATTATATATTCTAACGTTTTAAATACAGACCTTCAAGCACTTGACTGGATATAAATGTTTTGATAAGCGTGTCAGTCATTTGAGTATAAAGGCTTAAGGCGTAACGTAAACTTTGAAGCTCTGGCGATTTTTCCAGGAAAGTTTTCTTCAATCCATTGCCTCCGGCATGAAAATACTGCTTAATAGTATCTAAGGCCACATCAAGTACAGCACATTGTTTAGGCGATAAATTTTTTTCGACTTCTTTAGAAATATCCATTACACCACTTAAAGCACTTTTAACATCTTGCTTTCCAGCCATGTGAGACTTAAAAAGGCGACCCATATCTTCTATTTTTGCATTAGAAGCGAGGTTTTTAGCATTATCGGTAATATGTTTAAACATCATCTGAAGATGAAGAAAATTAATTTAACTTAACTTCGCTAAATATATAAAAATACAAATACCGTTTTATCAGTCATAGGAGGTAACACTATAGTCTTTTCTAAAGTACGCATTACAATTTTCCAGAGTTCCTTAAGAAGACGTTTCAGTACTGTTTTTTCACATGATTGTGCGTATAGAGTCAAAGACCCATCCAATAGGTCCATTAGTGGTCTCAATACTTCATCGGCTTCCACTGCAACAGCATTACGTTGCGCTAACTGATTTTGAGCATTTATATTATTACTTCCTCCACCACCTTTAACAGCTAACAGCAAGTCTCCCAGCTCTCTTACTGATTGTGTTATGCGTGGCTCCAGACTAAAAAGATTTATTAATTAAAAATGCTATTGATATATCTTAGATATAAATATATAACAGAACCAATAGGTGTGAATATATAACAAAATTGATGCTATATATCACACCTACTGAAAATAGTGTAAGATACTGGGCCATTGACTTATTTCTACTATTTAATTTCGTCACAAGAATGTAATTAATATATTTGTTTCTATTCATTATTATTAAAGGAAATATAATGCTTTAAAAATAATACATTACATTGATTGAAGACAGATACACAAACAAAACAAAAACAAAAAAATTAAAATTACCTTATTGCGAAAAGACAAGCTAAATCATCTAAGGCAGAATTAAGATTTTGCTGCAACTCCTTTAATATATTCGCTGCATCCTCTTCTAGTTTATCTCCACCCATAGATTCGAACATTTTTTCTAATTGTACACGCAATTGTTGTATATTATTCATTAGAATGCAGGCCTATAAATTATTTAGTACAAGCAATTATTTTAATATAATATTGTTAAGAAAACTTATTCGAGTTTAAATACAAATTTTCCTAAACTTTTAGAATGTAGAAGACAACATAAATTAAAAAAAGAAAACATTATATAGCAGAAATATATTTTTGTCTTTCAATAATTGTGATTCGTACTGTAATTAGAAGTAATGTGTTGGCTGAGCCATCTGCATGTAGGTGTTAATTTGAGGAGAAAACAAAGTAAACAAATACTTGGCTTATGACTTATAAACCATTTGAAGCGTTTTTATTTGTAGAGGATTATGGTATATTTGAAGGTAATAAATTAACGTTTTAAAAATCAAACTCCTAAAAATGTACTATTGGATCAACAATAAATAATAATAAATGTCATTAAAACAAGTAAAAATACTACATTCACATATAACATCTATAAAATATCTTACATATCACAATAGTGATAAATAGTAAATTCGGACAGTTTACATGAAATTCTTAGTATTGTGTTTAAGTATTAGTTGATTATATGGGGGCTGTGGGAAATTATGGACAGTCTCTAGAAGATTTCGCACCTCGATTTGTGTATATTAAAGTGGGTGTATAAAATATATAAAATTGATTATGGTAATAATTTTTAAATTTTGGAACGATTTGTTTTTAAATGGTATATTTTGTTACAATTTACTTACAATTCGTTCATCTTTCATATGTTCGGGAAACTCTTTTTTAACAATATCGGCATAAGCTATTAACACTTTTACGATTGTTTTAGCAAAACGTCTCATGTAACGTTTCCATATTTCAGGATCTGGACACTCGAGTTTGCTAACAACATCGAAACATTGTGTTAGTTGAGTAAAAACATCCACCACCGAATTTGAAAATAGCGCGTGTTCGCTACTTTTTTGAAACTATAAACAACAACAACAATGAAATAAACAAAAAATGTGTTTAAATGATTAAAATTCCATTAAAATGCATTGAATACAAATAAAAAGTGTAATTAATTACTTACACCATCTTTTTTGTCCCGATTAAAGGCACCATGGAGATATTCTAATGATACATCATCGTTTTCATTTAGCCATTGCATAACAAAGGGCTCAAACCATGCAGGATATTCAGGAACAGCACCTTTGTGGGGAGGAACTTCTTTAACGTAATTACTGTACAACCACTTAACTCGAAAATGTAAATTCATATACTCCGATGATTTACATAAACGATGTTGTTCGTGTTCTTCTAACGCATATTTCATATCAACAGCAAACAATCCCCACATAGTAGCGGCAGATAGCTGATTTTAAAAATATTATAATAAAAAAAATACTGAATCGATCTACAGAACATAATATCTCAATAATCAGTGTTAGTAAAAATATTAATTGATGAATTTATTGTATGTTATTGTTATTATTATTTTTTGTACGATTGAATCACTTTTAAATAACTATAACATAATAAAAAGTTAGAAAAAAATAATATAAATAAATAAATTTCATTAAGCGAAAGTTCACATTGAAATAAAATAAGGATGTAAAAGATATTTCACTTATATGAATTCGGAGTTGAAAAGTTTTTAAAATAAAATATTTGTTCAAAAATTATTTATTTGGAATATTTACAATGTGACAAAATAATTTTGAAGTCACACAACCATATAAATGATAAATAACATGGATGTTTCGTTATTCACAACGAAATAATATTCAATAATATGTATGTGCCATTGCCACAATTACATTATGACCAACAACTAGAAATGTCTGTGACAAATTCTATACTACGGACAAAGACCTTCGAAGTCTGCATATTCATTAATATAGCTTTTCTCTAGTAGCGAAATGCAACAAAATGTTAAGCAGGAAATAAATAACTGTTACAATTGCAAGTTTGTAAATGAAGTTAACTCTCTTAAGTTTAAAAATAGTATTTGCTTTTAGATATATTAATTTCATTTCAGCCACAAAGTAATTTGTATAAGGATTACAAAAAGTAGGGAAAATATCGTTCATACCTGGCCGATATTAAGCTCTTGTGGGAACTGATTGAGCACTGTGCCATAACTATTTTTATCCTCGTCTATCACTGACACGATTAATGCAATTAGTTTATGCCAAAAGTCCACACTGTCCAATTTTGGTCCATGGTCGTCAGATTCACGTTTGGCTTCGTTTGGATCCACCTTATTTAGAAAATCATAATTATATATACATATATACCTACATATTTATTCTAACACACACAGCGCTGTTTGCATTACCAGTTTATATTTATAGATGGAATATTGGTTTGAATTAAACATTTCTTACCTGAAATTCCCGATTATATAATTCGTAACAGTTCTCAAATAGGAATTGATAAGTGGATCTAAGACAAGCTTTGACGCAATCTTTGACGACAGTACTTGCTCTCGGTGGACTAGATAATTCTTGCACCTTAAATATATTACGTTTCCAATAACCAAACAAAAAAACTTAATTTAATACTCGTACTTACTTTCATGCGGAAAAATGTTATGCTGGTCAAAAGATCTACTGTTGATTTTAAATCCATAAGCTTCTCTTGACTAGAGGCGGGAAAATTATTGCGGTACATTGATAAATCAATGCGTAATGAGTTATGTAATTGGTCCAATAGTTTAACAAACTTTTCTTTCTTTATATAAAAAGAGTAAATGTTGTAATATTAAATTGTACATAAATATAAATAATTTTGTTACTAAATTATAAGTTGTAAAATTACAACTATAATTACACTATTATATTTATAGGACATTGATGAAAATGACAAAATGTAATATTATGAAACGTATAAATAACTCAACATGGATCACCAAAAGTTTCTATTGAAATTATCAATTGAAATTTTTTATTGTATTTATTTCAATTTCAATCGCGATGTTTGGGTATATAATTATTATTATAATATGGTTATACAAAATGTTCAGTTACGAAAAAGCAATATATATGTACAGTAAGTAGTATTCCCTAAGTGTTAGTTTCCCAGCAGTTATGCCGTGACAATATTTCCTCGTCATTTTCAAAGTCATATATTAAATGATTTATGAGGTTTAGAAGATATTACAATAGAGATGAGCGATACCGTGAGTTTTGAATAACGTCGTTACCAGTGAAAGTGAGTTTTTAATCACTGTTCTTTTAAACTGTGAAAGTGATTGCAGTGTTTCAAATGATAACATAAAGATGTTTTTTTCTACATTTAAAAGACGCGGAACATTTAAAGACGACATAGTTTTCTTTGCAAATTAGAGTTTATACACCGTAGGAAATGGATTATTTTCATTCCATATAAATCACAAAATTTAGAATTTATGCTCAGCGCTCCATCTTTAAGCAATTTTGCTGGCTCCAAATAAAATCAAATACATCACGTTTTATCTAATTCTACACACCTGTACTTATAAATATGAGTACATTTGTAACTTTTATTTCATAATATCAGTCACTGTAGTTATCAGTGATTTACCAATTACAGCGATTAAATCACTATCGTCAAAATATCGCTCATCCCTATATTATAATCTAAATAAAAACTAAGTAATATAAATAAATTTCATATCAGACATTATTCACTTACTCCAAAATTACTCGCAGCAAAACGGTCACTTGCCGATACGGCAGATGACGCTGTTGTATGAGCATAATATGCATTTATATTTGCTAATAATGTACTCATGACTGCAGGTACACCGGGACAAAGATATTTAGCCGAAAGGCAGTGGAAATGAGTCATGGCTTGATATATATTTTCAATACCATAACGCATAGCAAATTCGTCCACAATTTCTTCAGGTATATCATCAAAATAAAGTTTCCATGCATCATCTCCTTTTTGCTGAGGCAATTTAACCTACAAATTATTTCAAATACAATAGTTTCAAAATATGAACAATATTAAAATTATTATGAAAATCAAATCATAATTTATAACACTTAAAACGTTTGTCTTTTTATATCTCCTGCATTAAACAAAAATTAAAATTATATTAAATAAACTTTATTGGTTTAGACCTCATCTTGAGATCTTTTACTATTAAAAGACAATGGATTATTTAAATATTAAGTCATTTAATAATACGATTGGGTTTATGTATTGATTTGGAAACCGATAATAGTAAACGTCGATTTAAGCCGACTGTATAATACCCTACGCCATTGCGTTGACATGAAAAATTATGTACCAAACCTCTAAGAATCTGAGCAAGTTCTAAATTCCATGAAGACCCTAAAAGTGTGAACCTCTAGAGTTTTTACAATGATTACATGGGTAGACAGCTGGACAAAAAGATAGACGGTCGGATGAACAACCTTAAATTGATTCAATCTGAGTCGACCAGTGGGTGTAACACAATTTTTTTCTGTTACAAATATCACCAGATACAACCCATCTAGAGTATTAAAAAACGAAGAGAACGGTTTAACTTTGTTTTACGTTTTAGTTTAAAAGAAAAAAGAAAATCATTATAGATTTTATATATCGGTGTACCGTTTTTGAGTGTATTCTTTTATGATTGTAAGTTATGAAGTTATAAGCAGTTATGCGCCAAACCTTTTAGTAAAGCAATTTCCATAAAATGCTATTACCACAATATTAACATTTCTGAGACTTTTGCACTTGAAATAGATTTTAAGAGGTCGGTCTGTGTGGAAGATATAATCATGTGCAGTCCCATATTTTTGAAATTTGGAGTAATAAAAAATCATCTGTGGGCTACCTCAAATATTATTTCAATAAGTTTCATTCTACTTTTTATTTATAGTTTTTATTTCAGAAAAAGTATGGACCGATCCTCATAAAATTTCGCGCACTAATTCTTGCTTATGTTTGTCTTGACTAATATCTACTACAATACCAACATATTTGTAAGCTTTAGGCCTTCAAAGTGCTATTTGAAGGGGAGTTGTATGGGACCTATGAAAAATCGTTTTAGAATATTATAAAACTAATTTGTGCCAAATAATCTGAATCGATTTAGTCATGTATGTCTCTTCCCTCACATCCACAATAATTGAAAAAAATCTCCCTCTTAACTGCTCTGCATGTCTCAAATAGAATAGAGTTTGCTAAAACTAACTTGAGTTAGCATATTGAAAAAGGGTGTAGTATTCTGTAGACCGATGAGTCTAAAAAATGTCTTATTTTTTATAACAATGAATACAATCAAAAATTAACAACAAAAACTTTCAAACACGACGTTTTCAGTTTCTCGTTTCTCGTTCTGTGGTGTTGGACCAATTTACTGTATTTAAACTGTTTTAGATGTATGTAATGCTACCGTAAATGTCTGAAGAAAAGCTACTGATTTGGGCCATGTAACAAGACAACAACCCGAAACAAACCAGCAAAATAGCTAAAAAGTTGTTTCGTAATCAGGATTCACTGCAATGAAATGGCCTGCCCAGTCTCTCGATGTAAGTCTATTCGATAACTTGTGAACAGACGTATAAAAAAGGGGTCGGTAATTACACCGACCAATAACAAAGACACTATAGAGCAGGCATGAACCACTATTATCCTGGAATGATGCCAGAATGTAGTAAATTCAATGGGAAGGCGATATTCGGCTGCTATTACCATGGAAGGAAATTTATACCATCAAAAAAATAAACAACTATTATTTATTTGATGTTTTTTGTTATAGTTGAACCAGGTGGTACTTTTATTTTGACTCCAATTTTTATTAATACTTCTGGAAAATAGTTAATTTTGAGATAATGAATATAATTTGTTTTTGATTTTATTAAACCGTAATATAAGAACAAAATTTTTATTTAAATGGCTTGTTTGACTTGTGGTGCTATTATTTTGACCACAGCTATTTACAAGGATGTGTATACATATTTTAATTGGCAATAATAAATTTAATAAATTACAGAAAATTTTATTTTTGCTTATAAAGTTTTGCTGATGGTTCCATTTGAGTGATTTTTGGTTCATTCACGAAGTATATGTACCTGTATGTTACAGGTGAATTCTAACTATACCCAATTACTTCTGATTGAAAAATAAAGAAAAGTTTTTCATAGAGGTTTTATGGTTGTCTCCGATATCGATTTATAACTTTTCAATTAAAGTAGCCAATTTTAAAGGACAATAAGAAAATTTCATTTGAACATTTAGTTTATGTGTTATAATACCATAGTTAAATGGACTCAGATTTAAATATAATGCAAGCGTCTATGGGGTCTAAGATGATTTTTTGTTGGCGTTTTATAAGGAGGGTGTAGCAACCACAAAGAATAATCACTAAACCACCAGACAACAATTTATTTTCTTCTCTTAAATGGGATAAAGCAGGGACACTCAATTGTTCCTAAAATTTGCAACATTAACTGCATTCTGAGTTCTCAGAATACAAAGTGCTTAACCAAATTAAAGTAGTTTTACATTTCAATGATGATTTACAAGGAATATTAGAGAATTGAATTAGCAATAAAAAATGTTTGCAAATTTAAGAAAATGGAAACATTAAAACTGCTCTTATAATCATACATGTTTTATTCATCTATAATTCATAACTGGTTTTATTTGTCATACTCTCCACTAAAATATAATAAATTTATCTGTTGTTATCGCATGGTGATTTTTCCAAAAATATGGCAACATTTGACTACAGATCAAATTGGTTTTTTGTTTTGAACTTTGTAATTTCTTAATTGTTTTTTAATTTATTCTTAATCGAGATGAATAGGAATGGATAAGCTTATGACAACTGACATGTTTTATGCTGAAAAAAGGCTAAAATAATGGTATCTTTGTTGTCGTGGTCATTCTTATAGTTTCCGATAAATTTTGTATTCATATACAAACCCCAAGGGCCTGGGCAGGAACAGTGATATTTTCTCTTAAAATAAATACAACTTAATGATCTTAATTACGTTGGTTCCCTGATCTTAAGAGGGACGATCCATAAGAATACGTTGCAAGAATTAAAAACTTAAAGACACATTTCTGTAATGAAAATACTTTATCGAAAGTTTAATCTAATTTGTGAGAGAAAAATGAATATCCTTTCGATTTTTAATTTAATAAAGGAAAAAAATGAATACCCTTTCGATTTTTAATTTGATATAGGAGGTATATAATGTCAAGTTTAAAAATTTTTATATCCAGACCATAAAATTTTTACAAAGGAAAAAAGATCCCAATCAGGTATTGGGGTTCGATTATGAAAATCACTTTGGTGTTAGCTTAAGAGTCGATAATTATTATTTTTAATAACATGTGATAAAGAACATTCGATATTATTTTGTTGAATAATAATTTTTGTCCGTCCATTATAAATTAGGGTTAAGTGTGGGCTCACTTTATTTATAACTTTAATATTTTTCTATTGATCCTCTTATTACAACTTTAAACATTATAATGATGTTGGAAATATGACACTACACTTAATATAAGTATTAATGGCATCTCATACTCTTGTTTATAGCGCATCATAACAAGTGGTGATGAGGGCATATTAACTTTGTTATTCCGTGTGTAAGGCCACAAAACGAGCACCTAAGATACCATAAAGTATAATATATATTTGCATAAGAAAATTGAGTCAATTTAGCTAATGATCTTCTGTCTGGCTTTTAGTAACATTCCCACGTCATCAATAATGTATCGATATTGACGAAATTTGGCATGGATGATTATTACAATTTGCTATCTAAAACCATGTTGGCCATGTTGTTTAGGTAGGGGAAAAATTAAGAACCATATCTGATACAACATTTAAATTTAGAATAAGAATTTTACTAAAGTTTTATTTGAAAACTAATTGGATTGAAAAAGAAAAAGAAAAGAAAGATATACATAATATATTATCGTACCAAAGACCATTAATATCGAATAGAAAAATATTATATGAAAAATTTAGATATAACACAAAAAGTCAGTGTGTCATGCGGTATGAAATTTTACAAATAATTCTTGAAAATGTGTCACATACATTTTTTTGATATAGAAAATTTTGATTGTGCTTGGGAAATTTGACATTTTATATTGAAATTTCCATTAATTCCATAGTTATTGAATTATGTTAATTAAATAAATAGAGAAGCTACTGTTAACACTTAATTAAAAAAAGATTTTAAAAAAGAATTATTCGCACAAATTGTTTTGAAGTGGTTTGTAGCAGTTAAAAATGGTTTCTATTGAGACGTACCCATATGTTTAGATGTGTTTACACTTGTATAAATTTTTGTGTCTTATTGTTATTGGATTTTTTAATATAAAACAACAGTAAATTTTATTGTAGGAAGAAATTTGTTTTCTTATTTTTTTTCAACCATTTCGCATTTTTGAGCGAGTTAAAAAATAAAACTCTTTTCTATTCCTCACTTAAAGAAGAGTGAAATATGTTTATAAAGATAAAAATTTTAATCGAAAAAAAGAAGAGTTTTACAATATTAATCTTTGAAAATAAAGATATTTATATACTCACCATTCCTCCATTTTCCTCACATAAATAATGGAACAAATTCTCATGCAAACAGGTATATTGAACGTGATAAGGTGCTACCTTTTCTTCGCCCTTTATTTCGACAGATATGTGTAGACGAATTGCTCCAGATACAGCAGACTTATCCGTACGCTTTTCCAAATTGTACCATACATCCATTTCACCGGATAATGTTCGTACTTCAATTATCGTTTGTCCTAGGAAATCATCCGATTCGCGAGTTAACTTTTGTCGTAATTTCGATTTAAGGTCATTATCCTCGTCCCAAACTCGCACCTTTATGCGATCTGATGAATTATGACACTCACTGTGTGCGATTGCAGAAAATAATTAGAAATAAAACAACGTACAAAGGAAAGAAAGTATATTTGAAACATATATTTTTTTTGATTCATGTATGTTTGTTATGTATCAAGTTTTCAATTGTTTCTTACCCTCGAATCGTGTATAGATACAGTGAGTAAATATAAAAACATTTTTTGTTAATTTTTTTAGAAATAAAGTTCACTTTTCGAGCCGAAAAAACTTCAATATTCGTTATACTTTAAGATCAGTTACAAGTATAAAACTTGAATTTAGAATTGAAAATAGACAAACTTTTTTAAATGTGCTATTTTAGGCACAGTTTAATGTACACCTGTGGTCAAAATAATAGCACCACTCATATGTCACATCTTCGTTTCTAATTTGTATGTAGACAAAATACAATATTGTTATAACATTTAGTGTAAAAGAGTGTAATTTACAATTAACAAAGTTTTCAGGAAACGTGTTAGTACAATTTAAATAATGGGCTGGTCTAAACACTGTACTTCAGAAAAACGAGAACTCATTATAAAGCATGTTTCTGATAAACAAATTTATGCCGAAAAAAAAACATTATTGTATAATCAAATAAAATGATTACAAACACTATTACCTATAAATTAAAAGTAGGGAGCAGTGGACGAAAAACTGTGGTGACACCTTTAGTGTTTCATCGTATATTACGTCAAATGAAGAAGGCGACATTTATCGCAGTAGACATTTAAACATAATTAATGTCTGTTAATAAGTACTGAAATTGTATCATAAGGCTTAGGGAATATAATTTGAAAGCCCATAGGCCATGAAAAATTCCCCTATTAACTGCTTCGCATGTCTCAAATAGAATAGAGTTTGCTAAAACTAACTTGATGAGTCCAAAATATTTTTTATTTATAAGGAGGCCCCTTAGCAAGGAATATAATAAACAAATTTACAACGAAAACTTTTCCACACGACGGTTCTAGTGTTATAGTTTGGAAGTGATTTTCGTTCTATGGTGTTAGACCCATCTATCGTATTAAAACTATTATGGATTTGTCAGAATATATGAAAATATTAGTATGCATTTGAAGAAAACACACTGATTTGGACTATGCAACAAGACAACGCCCCGAAACATACCAGCGATACAGCTAAAAAGTTGTAATGAAATCGCCTCCCCAGTCTTCCGATGTAAATCTAATCGATAATTTGTCTACATATGTATAAAAGGAGTCGATAGTTAAACCGACCAATAGTGATATGTCGACCACTATAGAACAGACATAGAACTCTATTATCCTGGAAAGATGCCAGAATGTAAAAAAAATCAATAGGAAGGCGATGTTCGGCTGTTACTTCTAACAAAGGAAACATTACAAAATATTAAAAATAAATATTAAGCTCAACTCGATAAAATTTGTTTAGATGAAACCGGGTGGTGCTAAAAGAAAGATAATGTATAGAAATATTTTTGTTTCCTCTTTGCTATTTTTTAACTTATTTTTGATTTTGTAAAGCCATATTATGACTTGTTAGAGATAGTAGTATGTGGTGCTATTATTTTGATCTCAGCTGTATGTTTGCAGAAATTTGCTGCAAGTTATATTTCTAGATTTGAAAAACTCAAGTTGTCTATTTCTACAACTTTTGATATGAAAATTATCATTAATATGAAAGTTAAATTTTTGAAAATCAGCTCAGGTAGTGCTCAAAGGAACTTTGCTTGTTGATCAGGAAATTGAAAAAAATAATGGAAATAGTATTGTAAATTTTATTAAGATATCAATTATAATGTTATATTGGAAATAATAAACAACAATTTAATTAAAATCTGATTATTATTATGTCCTTGAGAATGTGTCCGACAGAGATATTGAATCGACTCAAATTTTCATATATATAGAAATATATGCACAGAGAAAAAATTTAATGCAAAGTCATCGTCGAAGTTAATTTGAGATTTAATAAAACTGTGTTCATTTAGTTTAAATTAAACATTTTTAAGTTTGTGGTGAAATAATATTGTTCTTATTACAATCTTTCGAAACTAATTTTAAGAATTTTCTGAAAAATGTTAAGTTATGCTTAATAAATACAAAAAATATTATTTAACATTTTTCACAATAAATTGATTATTTTACATTTTAATTTAAGAATGAAAGAAATGTTAGTCAATCTCAAATCAACAATGTTCAACTTTGATTTTACTATAAGTATTTTGGGTGTGTATATATTTTATAGGGTTTAGATTATAATTTTTTTTGTGTTACTTGTAATGGTAGAAGATCTAAAAAGTTATATTAATAAAATAATTAAAATAAATAAGTATACAGTATACGGCAAAAGTTGTTATGCTCTTTGTATACTTCAAAGTTACTAGAATAAAAAAAGGAAAATATAGATAACTAGAGGAATAGAACTTAAACCTGCAGGAAAGTTGTAGGATTTGTTAGAGAGCTTAAAAGCATAAATTAAAATTAACATAAGCAAGTTTAAACGAGAAATAAGCTAATCTCGATGTATATTGACATTAATTTTTTTAAAAATCTTAAAAAGAAAAATGTGTACCACTGTATATTATTAACCGAATACTTTAAATTGTTACTAGTTTTACTTAGTGCATGTTTGAAACCTACGCAACTTTATTATAATAAGTTCTCATTGTCTTATATATTCTCTTAAAATTGATTAATAGAATATTTCATTTAAATTTGGTGATCGAAAAATAAGCAACTTTTTACATATCGCTTTTTCAAAGAGGTGTTTTAGCATGGCATTTATCAAAGTTGGTAAAAGATTGGTTAGTATATTGAATTGGCCACTGCAATTCCCGGATTTGAACCTCATAGAGAACCTCTTTGATATTTTAAAAAAAGGAGAGCTTCAGAAAAAAATAAAGCTGATAAACTGCCTAAAGTCAAAAATTGCACTTGCGAAATTTATAAAAAGTTGATTAGGTTTTAAGTAATGCATTTTTAATAAAATAATCTTTTTTATTTCAGTTCTGTGATGATCAAAGACATCCGACTCAGTAGTTTGATCATTGGATTTCATGTGTTAAAAAACAAACAAATAAGCATTATTTATGTGTCTGTGAGAACATAAGATTTCTAACAGACGGACAATTAATTCGGAAAAAAACTAAACTTCAAAAAACTGAAACTAAAAATAAAATAAAAATGAGTTAACAATTTAATTCGACTTTTATATCTCTAAAACCATAACGTTTACAATTGTAAACGTATTTTTCATAGTGATTTCCTTAAGATTTCTTCGATACACAGTGTTCCAAAAAACCTCGTCGTATGGGTAGACTAGAGTTTGCTATTTAGTTTCAAAAATTAAAAAATTTACTTATGCATCGATCTTGGTGAAGTTTTTATGCTATAGCGGGTTTATAGTTTATGTAATTTTCAAGTATTTTTATTTTGAAAAAAAAAAGAAAATATTTTTATGGAATTAAAACACATTTTAATTTGAATTAAAAAATGACACACAGACAAATTATATAACAATATTTTTTCGCAAATCCCTAAATTTTGAACTTCTAATAAAATTTTGTAAACTTATCTTAATGAAATTTTGTGAATAAATAGTTACTGTAAACATTATTTTGCTTTTCTCTAAAGAAATCCCGCAATTCCCAAAAAAAACTTTTCAAAATTCCAAAAAATGAGTTTTTTTCATCTCTTTTCCTAAATCTTTCCAACCGATATCGGAAAGAAAAACTTTCTATTGATAAAAAATTTATTAAACATTAAGATTTGAGAAATTAGAGAAACTCCGGTTCTACTAAAATAGAATTTTTGATTTCTATGAATTATGAAATGTATAAAAAAGAGTGTAACTCCTTTTTTGCGCAAAAAAATCGGCGAGAAATCAACGGATTTTAAAAATTCAGCATTTAACAGCTTATAACTTTTAATTCCATGAAGATATTTTCAAAATTGTTTCTTTGCAAATTTTTGTCATTTGTTTTTAATAAAAGAATAAATATTTGAACAAAATTGACTAAAATTTAGTCCTGCTATAGCATTTTGAATTTTTTAAACTTAATATCTTTAAAACTTTAATATGTCTTCTTAAGCACAATCTTCTCATATTTTTATTGAAATATGTTTAGAACCCTGTGAACCGACCCACATTAGATCCAAAATCAAAACTTATACCCGACTGTATTTCATTGAAATCGGTCTCTTACATCGTTATATTTGTTTTTAATTTTTCCACGAGATGAAATCACATTAAATTTAACATGTACTAAGTATTTACTCATGAAGTATAATTTTATGCAGTGAAAAAAACAGTTTATAATAAATCACCTAATGATTCCATCTTATAACATTGATATTATATAAAGTATATAAAGATTCAAACAATAGTTTTAATTTAAATTATAAAAAAGTACATACAACGAGCCAAGAAATAATATGTATATCAAATAAGCAAGAAATTTATAGTCGGACAAGACCGGCTATATAGTACCCTACACCACAATGATGTTTATAAATGGTAGCTACGAAATGCATTTAAACGTTTGTTTTCTGATTTATGCATCATAGTATTACACTAAAATTTAAATGAGATGTTTACGTATATCACCTTGATTGGAACATTATAGTATTTATATGTGTCAAATTTCATTAAACCGTTTTACATTTAGCTTTAAATCCTATATTTTAACGGAACGATATTTTTAAGTATAATCAGTAGCCAAAGTTATACTTAAGAAAAATGTTGCAACAATACTAGAGCAATGTTTTGGGTCGAATACATATGACAACCGAACTTCAGTGGCATTGTCAGTTGCCAAAATTATATTATAGATGGCAACTGGCAATTAAAGTTATCAATTTCAGTTGTTAAATAGTAAATATTTAAAATATGGTGTAGTTTTGGTTGTCTGGTATATTTTACACATTTGTTTTCAAACTAAAACGTGGGATTTTTGTTTTATTTTAAAAATTATTGTATATTTTTCCAAATATGAGATAAAAAATTATTACAGATACAACAGAAATAGAATTTGAGAGACCTTTTTATTAAAATAATTACATCTAATTTATATTTATTAAATATATTTATTAAAACAATAAAAGGTTCTGAGGAATTATTTAAACTATCATTTTCTTTATTATTAAATTCACACATACAGTACATGTGTATGCATTTACTTTTTTCTTTATATTTTTCAGTTCCCAAATTGTCACTTGGTTTTGTGATTTGTTTTTATAAAACTTATAACCGATATTGCGCAACTTATTTATTGTTAGCATATCTAACATTTCATTTATTATTTGGCTAATAATTCTTCCTGAGACTTGTAATAGTTTTATAAACCTTAATAATATATTATGAATCAAGCTAGAAAAATTATGAGTTTAAAAATTATACAGTAGTTTTCCGGTTTAACGAATACTCATTTGAGCAAATTAATGATTTAACGAACTGTCATACTCCTCTCGTTACGAACAAAACAAATAATTAGGTTATTATTTATCTAATATATATTCATATGGATTCATCATAATTCATAATAGAAAACAAAAATTTCGGATTAAAACACCAAAGAGCAATAAAAAATGGAAACCGAATTGTTAAAATGGTTTCAAGACAAGGGAAAAATGAAAGTAGCAAAAGTTGTCCGATTTCTAAATTAAAAAGTGAATGAAAGAAATTAGTTAGAAGTGATTATCAGAAGCACAATTAGTCCAGCCTTTTCTTTTACATTTTTTAAGCATTTGTGGAATATGTTTCTGGACAATAACCCTCCAGAACTAGTTAAAATTAAACTAAATATGATTCTTCTAAAAATGCATTAATGACATCATCTATTTTTAAAAAATTGGTTTTAAACATTTTTGTTTCAGAAGAAAGTTTACACATGAAACAATTTATAACTGTTTATTTTAATTTTATTTAATCAAAAAAACTTACCACAAAATGTAGTACATAATACACCTTGTCATCCACTAGAAGACGAGATTGTGAAAGAAATGTGCGTTGACTAATTTTGGGTACTATGACTTCCTCCGTTAACGCATTTTTCGATATCACAAAGGTGCCTGATATTATATCAAACCACTGTAAACTACCACTGTATAATAAATAAAACGGGGCTACAATCTACTTTAACTCTCCATAAAAGAATGTTATAAACACAAAACAAATAATAACATTCGTTAAACCGCTTAACCACTGTATAATAAATAAAATGGAGGTACAATTTACACCAACTCTCCATAAAAGAACGTTAAAAACTATACTACAAACATGTAACAAATAATAGCATATACCACATATGATGTTAACTATTTCTACATAATTTTATATGTCTTTCTGTTATATAACAACTAACATTTTATGAATTTAATGCAAATTTTATTACAGAACATTTTGGAACAAGATCATCTAATGTTTTATTCAGTTTATTCGATGAAACAAAAAAATAATAATTATAAAAATTACTGATGTACACTAGTTCACATAAAATAGTACTTATTTTATAATACTTCTATTAAAAATAAAATTTAACTAGGATTTTTATAAAGATCCATGGTTTTTCCAATCGTTAATTTCTTTTTTATTTTTCAGCAGTTCTATGACATTTTAATTAAAAAATTGAGTTTCGCGATTTAAATGGTACAAATCGCCAAATTCATGTTTTATTAAAATGTCACAGAACTCTAAAAGAATAAAAATATAATAAAAACCCTCATATTTTTCCTAGGCAACATTTTTTTGGATCTATGACCCCAAAATAATAAATCAATTGTGAAAATATTTTCCAAAAGTGGAGTGAATCAAAATATAAAAAAATGCTGTGAAACGCATTATTTCCCTTCACTGAGTTTTTAGTTAAATGGAAGTATTCTGCAAGAAGCGCTTAATCGGGTTAAGCGGATAAACCCATTAAGTACGACTGTGAAATCCCAAATCTTTAAAATAGTAAACGCTGCGGGTCTATGTTAATTTTGCGCCATAAAATGCTAAAGGAATAAAATAATTTTCAAATAAATATTAAAAATATTTGGAAATCATATATTTATTATTTATTTCCCGAAACCTTAAATGCTCCTACTATTTTTTCTAATCATATTTTTATAAAATTTATATTATTTCCAAAATTTCAGTAGTTATTATTTCGTCTATCGGTAACACATATAAACTTTGCACATTCTTGAATCTATTCAAGATCAATCGACTTAGCTATATACATCCGTACGTTGCATTCTTAAGTCTAAATTTGGTTCAATAAAACAAATTATAAAACAACTTCAAAATATTTATTTTTTTTAATAAAAGAAAAAAATAATTAAACATTTAATTCATTTCATATGCTCAATAAAATACTTTAAATCAGTTGTTTACAACGAGCAGAAAAATAGTCCTTCTACCACTTTTTAGTATACCGTTCGACTTAGAATCACAACCAGGGTCGATTTAATCATGTTCGCTTGACTCAAGGACGATGCCTATTGAAATTGGTTATGTTAGGGCTCATACGAATGTGCCCCCGGAAAGGGAGCTTTGTGTTCACAAAATTCCTATATATAAAACGATATTAATCAAATTTTGCAGAGATAAGTCTTATGATATGCCAAATTATAGGAGGATCTGTCCATTATTTCTCATATGTCCATCCATTTTTCCAAAATATCACCTTAAAGCTCATAAATCGCACTATACATGAGTTTTGTAAAAATATTTAGTCAACACTTTATGAATTTATACGAGGGTTGGTACATAATTTTTTCTAACTTCTATATAACACTCCATCAATAATTCCTGTTAAAACGCCTAAATTTCACATAAATGCAGATTTTAAGTTGAATTTCATAGATATATGATAATTAATAATAAATTAATAGTTTCTGGCAACATAAGCAGACCTACGTGCATATGACATGGCAGGGCCATCATTTTATTTCACTATTGTTTGTGAGTTAACCTGTTTCTATACTTTCCACAGGATCAAATATATTTTTTACTAGAAATCCACATTTTTAGGTTATATTGAAAGATGGGTTTGGTATATATATTTCTGGAAGTTGAATTTAGGAGTCGAATCCTTCATCTTGTGATGACTTCATTTTTGGACACAAAAATCCAGGTTTAATTTTCAAAAAAAAAACGACCGGTTTCGAATGGAAATTTTATATTTTTAAATTAAAGGCATATTCAGCTGCATTTTTGCGAATTCCGTCATTAACGAGAATATATATTTTTTTCATTCCTGAGTCGATTTTGCTATGTGCGTTTGTTTTAGACATAATCACATACATCAAAATAATTAAATGAGATTCGGCGATTTTTTATCCATTATCCTGCAATATCCATTTGTAGGTAAAAAGTTATAGACAAATTTAGAAACTACAGAAAAAGTGTTTTTTAATGTAAACGAAAAAAAACCATCGTATCTGGAAACATTATATAAAATACGATACCAAATACAACAAAAAATGTGTTACCTCGCCTATTTTGGACGTTTGGTTTTGATGGAATTATTATTTAATCTTCAGGCCATTTCACGATATAGATTTTTATTGGTTTTGGTCTTAATTTCTTATTAATAATATTTTCTATAAATTTAAAACAAAAACTGGTTAACCGATTTTTTTTTTGACATAAAACCATTTTCGAATACGTTTTTTTTGAAAAGTTGATTTTTCGAATAACTCCATTTTTCTGAAAATGTCAGTTTTTTGAATACACTAATACCAACGAATATGTATGATTTCTGCAGTTAGAAATAATAAACCGATTTGACCGATTTTCAATGGTTGTAATTTCCATGGGTCTAGATAAAATATTATACCGATTATCACCAATTCCAATAGTCCAAGGGTCAAAATAATGACACATGCCAAATTTCATTAAGATCTCATTAAAAATTCCGAACTGACTACATGGAAAGCCATCTATTAGACATATTTTTGGGTTTTCACGTGAATTTATAGTTATTCCGAAACATAAAGTTCTATCCAATAGACGTAGAAGCAAACTAATGTTTTAATATATTTTCCTGAAGAAAATCCAGAAAGGTAACTTAATAGTTTTCTCTACTAAAACTTAAAAAGCACATCCTTGGAGAATCTGTATGCTGGGAAACCGTTGGAGATCTAAATTTTTTGCATAAGTCGGACTAAAACAAATTTGCAACTCTTGACAACATATTTTGATTGATACAAAAAACTAGCATCTAGCTGATACGCTTTGCTACATAAAAAATAAAAATTCTATTCCCGTTCATCTAAAATTTTTAAATAAAACAGTTTTCTAGGTGGAATAGTTCTTCAGATATTCAATAATTTAAAAATAATCAATAATTGCTATTAGAGTCATGGTGCTATCAGTTCTTTGTATAATTCACCACAGCAGTTCCTTAAGAAAGTGATTGGAACTAATTTTTAGATATATACATTACATGGCGGCTAATACTTTCTTGATCATAACTCTGCTATATGTTGTCAAGTTAACCTGTTTACGTTATAATGTAAGTGGTATAAACTCTCACTTCGATAGTAGTTTAGATATTCAGAAGTTTTTCCACAAGATAGACCAACCAGCCGAACTGTTACAACAACATTTCACTGTAATTGAAACGTAGTTGCTGGCAAATTTTAGAATTTTTCTCATTATAAGGAAATGAGCGCAGTATTGTGTTCCTGAATATTTAAGTCTTTGTAACAAATTCACGTTGTAATCATTAGAATACCTAATCTATAGTCATTTTTAACCGAAAATTCTTGTCCATTTATACTTATAATGTATGGGTTAAAAACTATTACTTTGAATTCGCACTAATACCTATTTAAACCATGTACAGTTTATGTACAGTTTTAACTCGAGTCGTTTTCCATTTTCGGCATGGGGTATGGTATTGTTTAATCCTGATAATGGAAGATGACATAGCATCGTTTTTCGGATTTGCCTAATTTTTCCTAATAACAATTTGATATGATTGTTTCGATCCTCTGAAATTTGCCATCCAAGCTCTATTTTATATCTAAATATTAGGTCACGGGTGGTTCTTGTTCCTTAAAAATTACATTTAATTTATAAAAGAAAAACAAACGACAATAAATTTTTAGTAAGGAGGAAGACTCGGAATGATGACGTTTCCCGAATAAAATGTTCATTACAAATGCCAAACGTGGTTAGTGGTTTAAAAAATTTAAATATAGTGATTTGACTCACTTTTAAGGAAGTTCTGGAAGATAAACTACAATCGCGTCATCGTCATTATTTCTGAAAGGCGTTCAGGCTGTAATTACTTCTCTTATTTTTAAGAGTTTTAGGTCATAGATATTTATCAAATTCATAAATTGCCATATAAAACAGAGGTAACCAAACAATACACCAGACATAACACGATCATCATCAGCTTCTCGGCTTGGTGACTAAAACAAAGATTTTTTTATTCAGTCGCATGCTAACTTTCAAGCAAGTTAATGTCTCATGTCTTTGAATGTATTTACACTGCAAAAATAAATAACAGTTACAACAAATCAAATTCACTTGCAGGAGTGAAGACAACTATCCAATCAGAGACGTAGTCGGTAAACCTCCAAAATTTACCAACTCGGGTTTACTTATTTTGTAAGACTTCGCCAAAAATTAAAAACAACACTTACATATCTATGGTATCTCTTGAAGTTACATTTTTATGTGGGGTATATGTAATAACGGACCGTTCATAATCTATGCGAATAGACTTCATTCTTTAGCTAAAATTGCTATACATGGTATAGAAATAGTATTTTGCCTGATGTGATGACGCCAAATTCTTTTGAAATCAACCCTAAAAATCGAAAACTTTACAGCTGGCAATTACTTGAATTCAAAAATTACTTAAAATTTACCGTTTTAGTTTTCGTTTCTGTGCAATAACAGAATAAGAGTAACTCGTTACTGGCGATGGGAATAACGAGGCATTTAAATTATAAAGTTCAGACAAAAAGAATTATTTGTCGCAAATATGGATATCCGAAAATGGATAACACAAAAGCAATAGCAAAACATGGTGATAGCTCGGTAGTAGTATAGAAATGTATGTCAGCACAAGATATTGGGAACCAAAAAAGTGGGTACTGTGACAGGATATTAACCAGAATATTTATCTATAAAATTTTAAATAAAACCTACATGCCAACATCACAAAATTGAATTTGGTTTTTCTGAAAAAATAATTATATATATTTTTGTAACCAATTTCAATTTGTGGTGTCTTTCTTTTAAATTAGATAAGTTTTCTGAATGTTGTCGGTATACAAATAATATTATTTTGCGTTAACAGTATTCAAATTACTTGTTAATTTTTTGGATCGCTATTCGGGTAAATACATAAATACCATGTTTTCTCCAAATGTATAAACATATTTGAAGTCACAAATGCTTACATACGAGTAGCAGAGATTCATATTATTTTACATTTACATCGATATTTGAAAATTTTCTAAGGAAACGTATGATGATTTCTTTATGGGTTTTAAATGAATCTAATGTGGAATGTGTGTCTAGAAATATATTGATAAACTGATTTTTTGTAAGCTCTACAAAACAATTTCTGACATATATTCTAATTTCGATCTTACAATTTGTCATGTTTTGAGACAAGACCACTAAATCATATATGAACGTATAATACAGCGTATCTGCAGTTTAATTCGAGCTCCATCAAAATCAGATTTGTTACTTTTGCTGAAATATATTACACTGCACGTGTTTCCAGAGACGCAATCCGTGCCTATATATTTTTTTTGTTGCGAACAGTTAGAAAGACAGTTAAAATACTATATGTATATATATCGGATTATTATCATTTATTCTTTACCGAAACAGACAAAACACATCATTCATCACAGAAAGAAAGTTGACAAAAAATTGGACGTGACTGGACCTTGAAAAGAATGAACTGGATTTGATTTATTATTTTAGGAAATTATTTCCCATCTAAACATGAGCTGGTCTAATGCATTTAGTTTAGAGTGACTTCTTAATATTTTATTAACGTTACTAGGCTACACTGAGGTATAAACCCACTCCTCCAAACTTATGTGATGTTTTTTAAAGTAAATTCATAAATCGATTAACTTTACAAAAAATACTCTTTGTGATAGAATCGATTTAATGTTTATCATATAAAAGTACATGCATACAAGTGTTATATATCTCCCATATTTTTCAAGTTATTAACAATTGAATTTAACTTTCAATTTTTTTTTAAATACCAAAATAAAAAATTCAGGAATAGGTCACGGGCAAGATAGTTCACGGTGGAGAGGTATTACAAACAATATTTTGGATTTAGTATATCTCTTTACTGTTGGAGAAAAATACATTTAGGGCATGGATAAAGCATTTATAAAAAATTAATTATATTAAAATTTTACGAATAGAACACGAGGGAGCGATATACTAGATAATTGCGCCCATGGAGCCCTATAGAAGTACACAACTCGGATATCATTATGTTTAATTTTTGCACTTTAGATTTCTGGAAGATCTTTTCGTTTTTGAATATAAAATTCAATTAAATTTCAATATGTAATTATATAACATTTTTGAATATAGAAACCGCTATATCGACTAGAAAATAACAATTCAAATAAATCGAAAGTTTCATGGAATAAATATGAATTTTGGAATTTTGGTCTGAATGTTAATGGATCTTCTTACATGTGCTTAAAATTAGTTCCATTCGAAAAACTCTTTAGGAATTACATATTCTAGAAACAACAATTATCTTTTTTAATATATTTAACGTTCCTTAAAAAAATTAAACAATCATACGTAATTAGGAGGTTTAGTTTCTAAAATTGTAAAAAATTAAACAGATCAGTTTTTGATTTCAGATATTAAAAGAATGTGTATGCATTGTACCGAAATATAAAAACGATACAAAGAATATGAGACACTAAGATAGTATGCCTTCAAGTTCAATTAAAACCATTTGCCTAACTTAGATTCCAATTTCATAGTTTCACGAAATTTTGGCGTAAGAAGTAGTAGTTTTTTTTTTTGATCTTAACAATTCAACGGGTGAGATACTCCCTATACAAAAATAATATAAATTACAATGGGAGTTTTAAATTTTATCGCCAATTGTTTTACAAAAATTATGTGAACGAATAAGGCAACGAAATGCACCGAATATTTGCTTATATTTTTATATAATTAATTTATACAATAAAAATTTATTTCTCTAGTTTATCTTAAGTTAAAGTTACATAACTTTAAAATCTATTTCAATAAAAATTACAAACCGAAAAAGCCATAAAATTACTTCATTTAATACAGTACACATTAGTATTACTAGTATTTATATTCTCAATTTATCCTTTTCATTAATTCACTGAATGCTTCATGAGTTAACATTGACTGAATATTAAACAGATATAATATGAAAACCAACAAAACTCTCGATTTAGTGAGTAAAACTTTATATTTACAAAATATTATGGACCACGTAATTTTACAAGGGGAATTTTCCATATGTTCCTAAATTATTTCTAAACTGATCGTAATGGAGAGTAATTAAAATTCGACATACAGGAAAGAATATTTCAGTATACTTCTGTTTCCAAACACGAATCAAGTTAAACATTTTATAAGTTCTTAGACCATAATTCTGCTAATCATTATCAAGTTGTTGAAAATTTCTTGCAAATGATAGATTTTTTTAAAGCATAACGTTTTTAAAGACTAAGCATAATTTTGATTAACATACAGCTGCGGTCAAAATAATAGCACCACATAGATACGACTTCTTTTATTAGTCATAAAATCCATTTGAATAAAAAGTTGTTCATATTTTGTGGTTTAATAAAATCAAAAATAAGTTAATAAGAAATACTTATGTTCATTATCTACCTTTTTATCAAAGAATTAACAAAAACTGAGGTCAAAAATGTACAACCATAACAAAAAGCCAAAAATAAACAATTAATGTTTTATTTTTTGTGACATTTTATCGAATTGGGTTTACTATTTATTTTTAGTATTTTGTAGTACTTTTTTGTAAGTAATAACACCCAAACTTAGCCTTTCCATGAAAGTAATAATAATAATAATAATGATTCCGTGTCTGCGCTATAGTGGTCCATAGATCGCAATTATTAGTCGGTTATAATACCGACTTCTTCTTTTATACATTTGTAGACAAATTATTGATTGAATTTACATTGTATCTCCATTACTTTAAAACCACTTTTTGCTATTTTGCTGGTATGTTTCGGGGCGTTGTCTAATTGTATAGCCCAAATTATTATCATTTCATTAAGAATATTATTTCATTAAGAATATTGCATATTTTTTATCAAAAACGTGTATAACATAACGTTTTCAAGTACACTTTCATTGGTGCCTTATCCAAGTAGATGGACATAGTGAAATTGACTTACAAAGTGTTTTGGAACCGATTAATACCTTTTCCAAAAATTCCTTACTGTGATAATATTCATTTTGGCTCTTTATTATGATAATATATATATTTTTTAATTTGAGAAATTATTTTTATAATACCAACATGTATGTCAGATTTATGTCATTCAAAGTGATATTTGGAATAGGACCTATAAGATCGAACCTCTTATACTTTGGCACATCGTTTAAGAATCTCATCATATTGGAACAAAGTTGACTTTAGACAATATTAATTCTTTTCTTTCACTTAAAAATAAACGTTTCGGGGTGTAATAATGTTGTACATATAGGAATCTTCCAACATTAACACTTGCAATACAGAAATTTAGAAAATTCAAAAACCGAAAATCGACTTCATTTACTATGCCAGATTTTTCATTAGTGTCGTAAGCAGCTTCTAATTTAATTATTACAGATTAACGTAAAAAAGTTACACCCCAATATCAGAGTGTTATGTAGATCACAATTTTAAAGACAAATCTTTGAACTTTGTCAAATACATGTTCTTTGGGAAAAAATAAATAAATACAATTGGTTAAAGTTGTTCCCAAGAATGTTAAAATGGTCTGTCTGGTTCATTGTTTTTTCAATAAATTCTAAATTGCCCACAACTTGTGTCAACATACAACTCCCAATAAAGCTCCTAAATGTTACTTTTTTTGGAGTTTTAAAATTTGATGGCAAGGAGTTTAAGCCATAAAGCCTGGGTATATCATGATGATTCCGGTTACTCCAAATCCTTGAATCTTTTCTCCTAATTTTAAGTTTTTTAAGGTCTTCACCAGTTATATTCCAAATTAAAATCGAATGCATATTATTAATGCGAAAAAGCCGGGAAGAGAGACGCAAGACTCTCGCAGGCGGGCAAAGAGCTGCTTTACGACTGTATTGTTTTGTCATAATTACAAAATTTTAACCAAAATTGAAAAGGAAAAACTCTTAATTAAACCGGTAATAACATGAGGAAGTTGGCATCATTGTATAGTTGTAATATGTGTGAAAATATGCTATACATTTGCGTTTAGTTTTATAGCTTGAAGATTTATTTTAATTATATTAATTTATTTTAATATTAAATAATTTTAATTAAGATAAAAAAGAGACACTAAAATTAATAAACGTGAGAGAATGACTGACAGCCAACGAACGTATTTAAAATAACTACCGTCAAAAAAATTTTGCAGCCTTTGTCAACAACAACAGATGTTTATGTTTACAAAAGCTTTTGACAATTTTATTATCATTTATTAAAAAGAGAAGATTCTCAAGATTTGTTTTTATTTTCTTATTTTCTTGATTCATGAATTTTTTGTCAATTATTTCGTTTTTTTAAACTATTTTTGGCATATTTATTATAAAATTTTTGCTAAAATTTAAAGAAGCACATTAAGTTATAAAGGTTGCTAACAGCAGTCGTATTTTATCGTATTATTTTTTTATGACATATCACTTGGTGACTACCATGTGTACACCCATATATTTCAAATACATTTTACACTAATAATTAATTGTTTAACACTAAAAAGTGTTATCACGATAATTGGATCTCATACTTTATACCACTTAAAAAGTAGCTTTTCTAAGATCTGAGTTGTTGAGGGTATTTAAAATACGCACAGCCGAATATGGCATTCTAAATGTATTTGAATTTGAATTTTAGTGAATTCTATTGTAAATTTATTCGCAATTATTTATTTATAATACGTTTTCAATACCATAATACGACAGAAAAATATTTTGACTGTTTTTCTCCATTTCAATGATCCATTTTAACAAATAAAAGTTACCTTCATTTTTAATTTCTTGTTAATCAAACTACTTTAATTACTGACTTATGTGAGTTGTTTTAAAAATGGAAATATATTCAATGTACTTAAGGTAAATTTAATAAGTAATATTTGGAACAGGGATAACCAAACAGTACACCAGCACATTCTGTTGTTCGGTTATTACACAGACGTAACACGATCATTAACAAGACTCTCGACTTAATAGATAAAAAAAAGAATTTGTTATTCAGTCTCATGCTAACTTTCAACAAAGCAGATCTTTTTTTTTTGTAAATATAAAAATCTGAAATATAGAATGGAATGGATTGTCTGTATGCCATACATTTCATATACAAAATTTAAAACAACATCATACATAAATTTCTGTGTAATAACAGAAATATTTCAATTAATCTAGCGTAAGTCACTAATACTCATATTATGTTTTTTATCCCTCTCTGATTTAGAACTTTCAAGATTTTTAAAGAAATTGGAATAACTTAAAAACAAAAACAAAAAACTGGAATAGCTGGAAAATCAATAAAAACATAAACTACCGCAACCTAATGAACTTATTTCCCATTCAAATATTTACACTACAATAACAACAATTTTGCATATTCGCAATTGTTGTTATATAACTGAAAATCACGTAAGACATACTCTTACGCTATATGTTGTTGTAATAATTTAGTATTTTTTTATTATTGGAATTCTGAGCAACATTCTCCAACAATTAAAAATTGTAAACAATTTTAAATTATGACTATTTTGTTCCAAGAACGAAAACTATATAATATATTAAAATTATGACTACTTCGTTGCAAGGACGATATTTAGATATATATGTTTATTTACGATCCATTGAAAAATCAAAAACATATTCATATAGCAACAATAATTGACGAAATAAAGATTAAGGTTCCAAGATTCTTTTAGCTACGATTTAGTGTTTGATACAAATTTCAGATTTTTCAGCATCACAAGTGGTGAAGAAGGTATAATAGCTTTGTCATTTCCTATGTAACGCTAACAAGGAATCATCTAAGACCCCATAATATATATTTTTTAACCAAATCAAAATCTCAATCGATTTAGTTATGCCCGTCTGTCTGTCTGTTGTCAATGAAAGTTGGCATTTGTTATTGTCCTGAGAAGTTTCCTATATAAAACTGTAGCTGAGCGAAGAAATTTTGTAAAATTGTTAAACATTAATTGACAAATTACAATAAAATTTTGGCATAATTACAAGTTCCAAAAAGTTATTAGAATCGGTTCTGTAGAAAATATGTTATAGCCGAAAATATAACTAATATTATGACTCATTAAGTGTTCCCATGTTATACTTAAGTAAAACTTTTATATATTGTATGCGTTTGTGAGTATATATGTATGTGTGTATGCACGTACACTATCTATGCACGAAACATAATGTCTTTTCTTCTCACGCATTTGTGGTGGAGGGTATTGAAGAATCGATCTAGCCGAATTCAAGCATTCATATTTGTTACACATTACTTTTAATTTTAGAATGTAGTTTCTTGGACTGCTGAACAAGACATATCGCTAATATTTTAAGTATACTTAAGAGAAATAAATCATTGTGTCATATTGAATGAAATTTTCTTATTTTTCAAATATACAGTGGACTTCCAATAGTACGAACGCTATTTATTACGAATTGACATAAAATAGTATGAATAGCAGAGCATTTTTTCTATTCGATAGTACGAATGTTGTTGTTTTATAAAAAAATGTTGTTTTATTTAGGTATGACATACATCATCCACGTGTGGAGAAGTTATTTTGTTTTTTAAACTGTCAAAACGATGACAATTTATATAAATTAAAATCTATTGTTGCTTGAAATTACAAATAAATATGGATTATAAAAATCCACTATTTTTATATTTTACGTATATTATTATTATTATTATTATTATTATTATTATTATTATTATTATTATTATTATTATTATTATTATTTAAATTAAAACATAAAAAATGCCTTGTTCAATAATGCGATTTTTTCGATAGTATAATTCGTGTTATCGGATGTCCACTGTACCAATAACAAGATCAATTTAAATAATTTTATTATACTGATTTATAATATAATTATATTTTCACAAAAAAAATTGAAAATTGAAAATTATACATTAATTTTATATACACATAAATAGATTAGATGTTAGAAACAGGGTAGGCAACAATTTTCCTCGCACTATCCATTGAAAAACTGAAGTGTGTAATAATACCATTTAATATATTATATATTATTGGTGAAAAGACTATATTCATTTTTATTTTGTATAATTTAAACAATTGTTTAATTGTTTGATTTTGTGTATAAAAATGTGTTCCATATTAAGAGATTACGTAAACAAAAATACTCACAAATGAAATTTTTCATTCCACACAGGATTTAATTCCTGGGGCATTGTACGAGTACGCTTTTTCACCTTGCTAACCTGCACCGTCACATAAGGATCACTGGTACCGCTTTTATCCTTCGCTATCAGGCCTTGAGCACATATCACTGCGCAGATTTTAAATTATTATTTATTATTGTTTTTGCAATTAATTGCATTATTAATTGATGTATTGCAATTTTAGTTAATGAAATTTTTATTAGCGCCAGCGTTGGTTCATTTGTGTTCGTTTCGATATTATCAAGAAATGTGTTGCAAGGATAATGCACAGTGTAACAAAACACAATTAAATAAACAAAAAATATTAAAAACAAATAATAAATAAAAAATAATATAAAATAAAATAAAATATAGAATTTACAAGTTTAAAATTTTATACAATTTATAATCAAATTTAAGAAATATAATTGATATGGAATATTCAAAAGAGAGAGATAATAAAATAAAAAAAAAAAACAAAAAAACAAAAAATGATAAGTGTTTTATCATATTATGATTATTGATTTAATAGAATAGAATGAATTATGTTTATATGATAACATTTTGATTGCATTATTTTTATATATTTTGTAAATAATATGAAACGAACGGAACCATATAGTTTATTATTAATTAACACATAATTGTTTCAAGGAAGAAAGAAGAAGAGAAAAAACGGAATATATATTTTATAATTAAATGGATTTTTTTAATTTTTGTTAGTTTTATTAAACACATATATACAAATAACAACACAAATAGTTGCCAACGTTTAGTATTAAAAAATAGATATCAAACAAAAATAACAAAAAAATAGAAATAAATAGAAAAAAAAGAAACACAGCCCAACATAAATTATAACTTGCAATATTTAGAAAAATATCCTAAGACTTTAAAAAAAATAACATTTCTTTTGTATCCTTTGAACAGTTCTTGGTGGGAAGCTTTATTTGAGGTGATAAAACAAATATATTTTTAATGGATTGTAGTAGAACAAAATGTCCATTAGTTGAATTAATAGATGGTCTAAAAGCATCTTAGTTCATTGCATCTCTATTCATATTTATATATAATTTTTTTCAGAAACTTTGAAAATTAAGATGGATAACTTTAAGAACTTATTAAATTATTATTGTTATTATTCTCATGATTCTAAGTTACACACAAAAAAAATATATAAAATCTTCGTTTCAGTTTAATACAAAATTAAAAACAGAAAATAAACTTTTTTTAGGTGCGAATAAATTTCCATAACGTTAATAATTTAAAAATCCAAAATAAGTGCTTTCTTCTTAATTTATTTTCTAACGGACTTAGAATATTTGAAAATAGTTTTATTGGGCAGTGTGAAATTTATAAAAAAAAATTCAAAATAATAAATAACAATAATTTTGTGCACTGCTAAAAAAGAAATTTGAATTAACAATGTTATTGCAGAAATAAAAAATTGAATGTAGTAGAATTTGAAGTGTATTATAATTCAAAAAATAACTAATGATTCACTATGAAATTGGCATATTCAGTATTTCTTTTAATATCGTTAAACCAATCCTTAAATTACAAAAAATAAAAAAATAAGTAAATAAATAAATAAATAACATTTAAAAATAAACGAAAATATATTTCTTACATAAAAACAAAAAGGTTTGCAAGTATTTGTTTCAAAATTTATATACACACACGAAAATACATACATATATTGACATGACATCAAGAAACTGTAATCAGTAGGTGGTTGGTAATTAGTAGTGTTGGGATGGTGTTTGAACATAAGTATAAATTATATGGCATTTGAAAAGTTAAATTTAATAATTTTATAGTATTATTTATTGAACAGATTTAAGAAAAAAATAAAAAAATAATAATAAAAAATTTGGGGGAAAACGTTTAAAGACGAAATTGTATAAAAGAATAGTAATAATAACCCTCCTATATTCAGTTAAATAAAATAGAAGTCAAATAAAAAAATTTAAGAACAGTCCCAAAATCTTAATAACTATAACTATATACAATGTCAACACTTTAACTTCCATATGTTCATTGTAATAAAGTAAGTGAAAATAGCAAATAAGTATCACGAAATATGCAAATTTAATTGATAGCAAACTTGGCTGAAAAATACCATATACAAGTGATTATTGGGTCTTGAATATATAATAATCCATAAAAAAATTATATCTGAATCATATTTTTTTGGATCTATTTTTTTGTTTAATTACAATGTGTAACCTTATGAAATTGTAAAACATTTCCCTTCACCTGTTTAATCTGTTTAAGATAAATTGTTTTCATTGGAAAAATTTTAAAAGTGAGGGGATTGAAAATTAAGGGAGTAAGATTGGTTTTGCGTAAAGTTAAAAATTACAATGAATCCCCGAAAATAATCAAATAATTTTTTATTATATAGTATATAATTAAGTAATGATGCTTATACTGGTATTCCCATTTTCCTGTACCAATTAATCTCAATCAGCCAAGTTATTTCAAAATTTTGGTATTTGGTAGCACATTGTTATGCTGCTGCTTATGGAGAGTGAAATGGCTTTAGTAAAAATTAAACAAATAATAATGTTTGCTTTTTTATATAAAATATATTTTGTCTTAATTAAGACATCACTATATTCCATAAAATACATATACAAGATCCGCCCAAATATTCTGCCGTCCACTATTTGTTTATCGAAGGAACTATAATATAATTAAAACTGGCCGATAAATCATAAAACGTATAAAAAATTATACTATAATTTTTATATAAATAAATTATTCATATTTTATTTTTTTTATAAAAAAAAAATAATTTAAAATTTAGGAAGCAATATTTTGAATATATCTTGACGATTTCTTATTACCTGATGTATATTTCCCGATTTTTATAAAAAAAAAAAAATTAATAAATAAAAAACTACGGGGAAAACGTAACCATTTCGATAATTTTTTCATTTTTGCAGAAACAAAAAAAATGTATAAAAGTTTTAAAAAAACATTTTGTTGCGATAAATAAATTTTTTTTTTAATTTTCTAAATAGTAAAATAAATAAATTCAATTTTGTTGTTTTTATTTTTCTATAAGCCACTTAATAATGTAAAAATCGGACCTAATGATGTGTTATTTTTTTATAATAATTTTATGAATTTTGGGTAAAATTTGGATGTATGTATTTGTGTTGTGTATTTTGATTATTATATAATTGTAATTATAATAAATAATATATTTTATTATCGTTAATTGGATTAATTGTTGGTGTAGTGATTATACATATTGATATATGTTTCTAGTTTCATTTTTTAAGTTGGTAATTTCAAATGTATGTATTTGTGTTGTATATTTTCACTCAATGTAAAAAATTAAAAAAATCACATTTTATGATCGTAATGTGAATGGTATGTTGGTGTTGTGGTTATACATTTTAACGTTGAATCGTAAGTGCTAATATACTAAATCCGAAAGTAAAATATTTTATTACAAAAGTGCGAATATGGTTCTAATAGTACTTTAAAGGGTGTTTTATAATATACATATTACCAGATTTAACCTAATGTGTATACATATAACATAAGTATATTCTTTTATTTGAATTAAAAGAAATAACTGCTTTCACATTTTAATCGAAAAACTTAAATATTTATGTATATAATAGGTCTATTACATATGGCAAGCGAACTTCAGTTGCGTTGTCAGTTGCCAAAATTATATTATAGATGGCAATTGGCAAATAAAGTTGTCAATTTCAATTGTTTAGTGCACTTTACGCACTTGTTTTCAATATGAAATGTAGAATTTTTGTTTTATTTAAAGCATTATTCTATATTTTCTTCAATTATAAGGTAGAAAGATATTGAAGTTATAACAAGAAAAGAATTTTAGATACTTTTTGATCAAATGGAGTTGATTCCAAGTATTGCTCGCGGTTACGGGGCTTTTGTGGTGGGATAGATACAAATGTCGGATATCTTCTAATAGTTTTCAATTTTAATTCTTCTTTTCTCGGTCAATTTAGAAACAATTAATTGAAAATACATTTTTTTGGTCTATTAATTACATTAATGTCTTAAGTAAAAAAAAACTGACATTGTGGGATGAACCGGGACATTTTTTGCGGGTTTCCTTTGGCAAAAAAATGGAAGACTCATACACACTTTTAGCAACAATGGTATTGCTGTTATAAAGGATATTAACTAAATGGGACACTGTGTCATACGCAAGACGAAAATATTCCTTAAAATTATATTTTTTATTAAAATAATTATTTTAATTATAATTGTTAAAACAATTAAATGTAAAAATATCAATAATCCCACAATACCTACATTTTCTTAATTATTTAAATTCACACACACAGTACATAACTTTTTTGTTTACAGTTTTTTGGTTGACGAACTGTCAAAATGACAACTGACACCATTTGCCAAACATTATAAGTTTTTTTTTTTTTGATTTGAACTTGGGTTGCCATACGTAATCGACCCCTAAGTTTTTAATATGGGGTACCGTGTTATTCAATACCAAATTATAATGTCATCAAAATTATAGATATAAAAAATATTAAAACATTAACATTTATTTATTATTTCATTAAGAAAACATTTCTCTGAACATGACATTCTTTACTGCAATACAGTCGAATCAAATATGGCTAACATTTTCTTTTAATTGGTAGTGATTTATTAGTGAAAAGTAGACTCCATTCAAAATTGTGCCTTTGAATACTCTAAAATTATGACAAAATCGTTTTTCAATAACTAATTTTTAAGTTTGTATCAATTAAGTTTATTCAGAAATTCAGTGTTTTACAAAATCAAATTAATATTTGAGAATGTCAGCACCAAATGTGTTAACGGAATAAATAATGTTATTTCTATTTGCCAAAAATCAAAAATTGATTTTAATATTCGATTTTAGGCGTTTCCTAAAAAAAAATCGGATTGATAGCAAAATTAGTAGAATAAAATGTTGTTGCCATAAATATGTGCAAATTTATAACTGCCGAATTTAAATACAGTAAATTTAGAATACTGTTTAATTTATTTGTAGGTGTTCGTGCTACGTGTGTGTGTGTGCGTGTACCTGTTGGTGTTATTACTTTAACACATTACATTACTATTAACGTTTGTGTGTGTGTGTTTTTATGTGGCTATTGACCCTAAAGAGACAGTAAAAACATTTATACAATTTTTATTTTTATTTGTATACTAATACAACAAAGATGTATTAAATTAATTAATTATGATGATTTCGTCTAGCTAACTGAGCGTCATTAGTGAGAATCAGAAGGGCTCATAACGTATAAAATGTATAAGTGACAAAAATAATGGTCACTTCTGTAACATGAAATATTTAAAATTGCATTAACTTGACATTTCATTCTCTGATAGATTGTTGAAATTATGAGCATAATTCGATAATTTTACTAAACCGGAAATATAAAATATTAAGGTTTATCATATTTAGACTTTGTGGTGAAACTAACTTAATTTGTTTTATAAATTGGTTTTAAATAGTTAGTCTTATATGGGAGTAACTATGGAGCAATCATTATAAGATTCTGAATAGCTTAACTTTGTCTTAATCATCTTATACGAATATTTGGTATTTTAAATCCTCATATAATAGCAAAACTCTTCTCAAAATATTGTATAATTTATATAAAATTACAAAATTTCCATGTAAAATATATTTATAAAAATATGACTTTCCTATTATGGGAAGTCGTAATAATTCTTGCAATTCTTGTTCCTGCTTTTATGGAAACAAATCCGGAACTTTTGATTAATATGAAATTTATATAGATGATCCTCCGGTGGGGTAAAGAGACGTCAAATCAAACATTTTTAACTGCATGCCAAGTTTTTTGTTACCAATTAAAGCATTTTTGAGACCTTCAAATTTATGAGTTATTTGGATTTAAGTTTTCAAATTTCTGAATTGTTTTAACATATGTGCGAAATTATTTAGTCGATCTTCTTATAATTTGTTCATTTAGTTACAAAACAAAATTATTTATTATACCAATAATGATCGATACTTTAAACAATTTAACAATTTGAAAAAATATCGCATTTTTGTGGATTTTCTTTTACACTTAATTTTATTTAAAATAAACATTTTCTTAAAACATGTACAAATTTATATTTTTCTAAAATTATTTTTTCCATAAAATGTTGAAACAACCTCAAAATTGACCCATTTCTTATTAAACCCACATGTTTTAAAATCTTATAACTTAGATTATAAATCAATATATATGCGCAATTTTTATTTATCGACCTCAATCTTTTTATTAATTGATTGATTGATTGATTGATTGCTAAATAAAAATTTTAACAAGATTGGCTGAATAATTACGGATATATATGAAAAAAACACTGAATCAAAGTCTTGGAGAAAAAAAAACAAACGTTTCTGCTATAAATATGTGATATTTCATAATAAATATCACAAAATCGAAATGAGCCAAGATTTATTTCCAATAGTATCAATTAAGCCCCACTGTTTATCATATACAGAATATTATAATGTCCATTATAATGAAAAATACTTATATATTTCACCCGATTTTAACAAATTTTAATTTTAAAATATTTTCAAAATTCCTAAGTGATCGAAAAACGTATAAATTTAAATTGTATATATTATATTAATGCTAAAAATGTATATATTTGCAAAAGTCGAATCCAATTTAAATGTATATTAAAAATTTAATTAATTTATAGATTTATATTTGGTATTTATTTTTACCAAATTATAGGAAGAAATTGTTTTAATTAAATTTTAATATAAAAGTTTAGGTTAAAGTTTTTATTTTAATAAAATATTAAATAAATATATCTTCCATAATTTTCATAGATCCCATATAAGTATCTTACTACTTAATTCTTAGCAATTCCCAATATTGGATTAAACTATTATATATTTTTTATATTTTTAATTGTTTCAGCAATAAAAATATTTTTTCAATCCCAAATTTCTATTTTCTATTGTCCGGTAACGTTACATACAATTTAAGTACAAAGATTTTATTGATTTAATTGCAACTGGACTATTAAAGTAATAAATATGTGTGCTTTAAGGTGTAGTGCTACAAGTAAGTTCGAAAGAATTAATAATAAGACATTCTTTAAATTCGTCTTACAGATTCCAAAAATATAGTAAGTAAAGAGGACAGAAGAAGGTTGGATGAAAAGGTTAGATAGAATAGATAAGTACGTATATATATAAAGAAAAGATATTAAATATATTTTTTATATTTATTGGAAATTGGGAAATAATAAATTGAATTATGAATGTGACTTTAATTAGTGGAATATTTACTATATTATAAAGACAAGGGTTTCAATCATTTTTTTTTCATTGAATATTGTATGTGTACCTGTGATTTTTAATTTGCACGACCATTTTGAAGTTCCCTCAACAGTTGCGTGCTCAGCCTGTTCTAAGGAATCTATGTGTGTATCTGGATCCACACCAAATGTCATCCTTGAAAATTAAAGTTTGATTTTTCTTAACATTTTCTTAAACATAACTTTTTAACATACAAAATACCCTTCACCATATGATTAATATCTTACGCGAAATTCCATTATTATTATATAATTATGAAAAGATTTTTAAAAATACGTAATATACAGTTATCAAAGAGAGGAGTTGTACAATAACTGAAATCTGAAACAAATCAAAACCACGTAGAAATATAAAATATATATAAAACATTAAACAAAATACTTGCACATAGCGCTAAGTCGGAAAGTAGATGCTTCTAGGACGACATAGAATGTTCAAAGAAACAATAAGTTTGTTTGACATTTCAAAATTTTTTTTGCTACACAATATATTTGAAAAATTTTTTGTTATTTTTTATTTTTCTACTCAATATTTTAATTTCCCATACAAAAATCATATATTAATTTTATAAATATTTGTATTGCTTCAACTTGCTTTGATTTGCGTTATGAACATTTTCTTTGATCACCGTATTTAAAATATTATTATCATAAGGAATGACATCGAATACGAATTCATATTAACGATCCTTTATTTGATTTATATAAAATCAATTGAGACAATTAAATGTCAACCATAAATCTACAATTAAAAAACCACTTGTAATTAAAATAACATTAAGCCGTCGAGTTCTGAACGGATAATTAAGTGAATTTTTGTAAATGTAATTTAAAAGCAAAATTTTAATGAATTTTTTAAATGAAAATTAGAAGTTTTAATTTTATTAAAATGTTATAAAACAGAGTTATTCCATTTTAGAATAAAATATATAATAAGGAAAGATAGATTTACATATCAACGTTTAATTTTTTTATAAGGACTTTATGACAACATTTTTTATTTTTGAAAATCTCGTATGCCAAGAATATTAATTCATTCAAAAGTTATGATTAATTCACAAAGGTGAAGGGCATATACAATTCGGTGCAACCGAACATTTAACAACAATTTAAAAATCTATAAGCGTTTCATTAAATTTTCAGTTGATTTCATCCTTATGTGCAGCAAAATTTTTTATATTTAATTCTTATATATTATAAATATGTAGTTAATAGATTCAACGCATTTAGTTACCTTTTTCCTAATGAAAACAAATTTAAACTTTTTATTACCACTCTGGAGACGCGCCTCATTTACATAACTAAAGCCGTCATTAGACTTCAAATAATTTTAAAAAAATATTTTTTATTTGCAGCAATTTTATCTAGATCAGAAATTTTTTAAAATTGTTGTTGAAATTGAAACAGAACGCACTGAAAATAATTTAACTTCATGCTCTAATTAATTTATTATAAGTGGAATTATAATATTTAATATAAAGCTTGAAATGTCGACTTTGAAATTCAATAAAAAAATTGGAATTTTCGAAAATTATTACTCACTGTAAAGTCTTTAATAAAAGAACCATTTTTACAATTTAAAAGTAGAAGCTTTTAACAAAAATAAAATATTTTTTTAATAATAAAAAAGAATAATATTTTTTACTTCATCGTATATAAAAATTGGAAATTAACATTCCAATTAATTTTCACCGCCCAATATCAATTATCTCAACTGTTTAACTTTAATTTAAATCACTGATTTATTAAACGTTTAAGAAAAATATCAACTGAAATTAATACGTCGAAAGTACTTTAAAATTCCAGTTAAAATATGTCATAGTTTATATCTCCTTTGCTTGTCAGAATACATAATCAGGCAAAAAAATTAAATTAATATTATATATTACTGTACATGTTTAATTAACATTCATTAATACCACATAAAATAAAAAACACAAATGTCGATTTATAGAATCGAATTTGCTAAATATCAGGAAAATGAATTATTATTTTAAAATAATGTTTTCAAAAAAATACCACTGTAGCAAATAAGATGGCAGAATCAGTGTTCAAATCATGAGACATAAAAATCGTTTCAAGAAATAGCAAATTAGCCATAAAAATTCCTTATATTTGCAATATCTCGTAAACTTTCAGTACAGGTACATTGAAAATTTAATTACATATTTTTAAAAATATTTAAAATCTTTAATGAAATTCTACACTTGAAATTCTACAATACTTTCATTCGCTAAAAATGTAACGAAAAACTGCACAAAAATTAAATTTAACACCAAAAAAATCTTAAATAAGTGAAATGTATTTGAACAAGTTCTTTTAGAAATGGAAAAGAATTCGTTTTTTATAATTCAATCCATTAACAAAACTAAGCAGATTTTTCTTTAGTATTTAGTGGTATCGATAACTCTATATGTTTATAATAAAATTGATGCGAAACGTTCATCATTTTTTTAAATTACAGTATATCACATATATTTATAAATATAAAGTATAAAATTTTTAGTTAAATTAATTTTTTATGAATGACATTTTGCTACTTATTATTTCTAAACTTTCGAGATATAGTGAAATAGAAGACTTGTGTTTATTTCAGATACCTCACAAAGGTTTACAAATGTAATAGAAGTTTTGCCTTTTAATAAGTGTTTTTATTAAATAGTATTTAGGCTTAATATATATTCAAATAACATTGACAAATTCTAATGCAGTCCGATTAAATTTATGTTCACTATTATAACATTAACATTATTCGAGGGAAGAAATTACATGAACATTTTAATTAAGAAAATAAGAAGGGCCGTATATTTAGGTCTAGAATGTTAGCAATTAATAAAATATTATCTTACAATTATTACGCGCATGTAAGCTTTACAAAAAATGTTTTGAGAAGTCAGTACTTGTCTCAAGAAGTTAATGTCCTAAAATATATTATCTTATGAAAATTTGGGTCAATAAAATAAAATAACATCTTCCACCGCTTTTATAATGTAAAAATTTAATTGATATTTTATAGTCATACTTAGTGGAATACATTAGGAAACACATTACAAACATACAAAATACAATACAGGAACAATGGAAAAGTTATGGAAAAAAATGTATTGCAATCAGTTCCTCATTTGTCTGTTACTAAGATATTTTTTTATCTTTTCTATGTTAGAAAACTTTTATGATATAAGTTTTATGAACTAATTTAGTGAAGTTTCTTTAATTTTTCCTTAATTTCCTTAGTCTTTACCTAATAACTTCATAAGCAACTTATAGCTTCGTGATTCTTGCTTTTCAATATGAAATTATATGTTTACAAGAAGAAAAAAACAGCTTCGGGGTAATACTTTCAAATTTTTAAGCATTATATCTCTATAGAATTATTAAGTAAAGACAAAAAGCATAAAAATAATTTTAGAATATACAATTGTATTACCATTATGAATATTTTATTTTGCAATATCCTTTATAACTTCAGTTATATCACATGTTATCAAAAGAACAAATAACCCTCTTATGTAATAATATGTTTTGTAACCTTTATACAGTATGACACTAATGTGAAAACAAAAAAGGAAATAAATGAAATTTAAAACCGATATAGAAAATATTTTCCCTAAAGTTAATTTTATTCACTTTTGTTATTGAAGAAATAAAATAAAAATAATATTCAAATTTGGTCAACAAAAAAAATCTATATATTTTTGTCGTGATTTCAAGTTTGTTATATTAGCAAAATTAGTGCAAATATTCCCTTTAAATCCTGGTATTTTAAATAATCTATTATTTGTCGGTTTAGAAAATTCGAATTTATTTCCTTTTTCTTCAAATCAAATTCTGTGCTCTCTTGGGTTATTTTTAAATTAACTTATATTAAAAGATGAACACATACGCATACATACAAATAACTAGGTATACATACACTCATACACACATACATACTTACTAGCCACCGCATAAATATTTATGTATTTATATTAAGCATAAAAAGTACAATTGTAATTAATATTGTTTACAATATAAAATTGAGTAAAAAAGATAACACACACACAGTAAAATTAAATTTAAAAAACTGAATATCCATATCCATTGAATTACAATACATGTTATTAGTAGTAATATTAATTAGTAGTACAGTATAAGTAGTATATATTCAAACCTGTTATTGCAATTTTAGCAGACCACTTGCTGGTGCCATCCAGAACGCTCTGTTTCACAGCTTTCATATGACCTGTATGACTTTTTTCCTCTACGTTGAATACCGTTCTAAATTTGATTATGTGCATATTTGTATATAATTATATAATTATATATAATTTTTATATAAATTTTATTATTTACAAATAATAATACTGATGCTGTAGTAATAAACTTATTATAATTATAATACTGTTTTCCTAAATTTGATAACCTTTAGTCGAAAAAAAATATATAGTTTCCGACAACGCACTATACACTACACACATAATTCATCATTACTTACATGACGTAAATATATATAAATATTCTGATATAGCTAAACATGAAATCCTTCTATATATAAGCAGAAATCTGACATTATTTCATAACCGCTTTTACAATATATTAATAATTTCAATAAATCGTATTGAAATGAATTCAGTTTATTATATTTGGGTCTGTAACTGTCAATAGGAGATTTCCATAAATAAAATCTTAATTAGATCAACTATATATCCCTGATAAAACTAAATAGCAGGTACCTTAAAACATATAGGCCGTATTCAAAAAAACAAATTTTTAGAGCACTTTTGATGAACAAATGAGTTTACGAGTGCATTAAGCCTAAAATTCAAGTTAGAATAGTTAAATTCAAAATTCGAATAAAGAGCTTTATTCTGCTTTATTCATATTACATTACATTTTATTTTTAAACTTTAATCTGAGTAAACAAATTTATGAAATTAAAGTGGGAATTTTTTAAATAAGTATATTTTGTATACATTTCATAAGTTTGTTTCTAATTTATAATAAAATCAAAAATATTAATGCCTTTAACAAAATCAAATGAGATTAAGGAAAATTTTCTTGCCTTAGTGTTAAAATGTTATACTTAATATTTAGTAGGGTATTCCTTAAGGTAATGTACTTCATTTAAAATGTACAAAGTTTTTTGATATTTGCTGCTGATCACTCATAACATGGTTTTTGAGTTGATTACTATTTAAAATTTTGTGGCTTCTCAATAGTTTTTCCAAATGACTTCACAAATGCCCAATAGCATTACTATGGGGAGTTTATTGAATGGTATTATGCATGTGAGGATATTGTAGGCAAGCCACATCTTCATATCAGATGCAATATATTTTGTATCATTGTTCTGTTGGAAGTAATAATCCTTTTTAATTTATATAAGTTAAAGTTAGTTAAACTTTGTAGTTTGGATATAAATTTAACGAATATTTGTTTGGAAAGCTTTTTTGAATACGGCCGATAAAGTTTTTTTTGAAAACTCGTATTAGAATAACCAAACCAATAGTTTTTTAAGGAGGTTCAGATTTGTCCTTTTTTAAAAATACTATTTAAGTAATGACATTGAATTTTCGGAAGATTAAGTTGGATTATTTAAACATATTTTTAGTGTGTAGTGTAAAGTATTTTATTTGCTGTTTTAATAAATACATATGTTATCCATTCCATATATTTTTAATTAATAATAAAAAATTTGCTATTTACAGAGATCTTTCGACTTTTGAAAAATTTATATGTTTGTGTGTCCAATATTTCAATTGCAGTCAAAATCTCAGTTTTTTTCCAGGGCATAAAAAATTAATTGTCTATCGAAATTAAATATTAGTAAACTAATACATAATTTAAAATCTGAGATAATATAATATAAAAGATTAATCAATTTTACAAATAGTGAAGATTTGATTGAAGTAATTGCATCCGATTCAGAGTGTATCATTTTATTATTAAAAAATAGATTACAAGTTATCCAATCGACTTCAAGTCATCAAAGTGTATTGTGTTATTTTTAATCACCCTTTTTAAAATGACTCTTAAATGACACTTTTGTGTAGCTCTATTGGTAAGTGCTCTATTACTTTGAAATACTTGATTTATTTTTAAAAATTTACCGATCATTTTTTTTTGTAACGGAAATTTATGGAATGGATTATTTATGTGTACCACAATTCACCGAACATTAATTTAAAGAATATAATATAATTTCTTATGTAATAGTAATATTTAATAGTTGAAAAATATTTGCAAAGGGATATAAAAATACTATTTTTAATAGTAAATAATAATCGTAATACACTCAATATTAATAAACTTTCATTCTTAGGAGCTAATTATAAAGTTTTATATATTGAATTTTTTTCTTTTTTAATTTGTCACATAAATTGCTTTATTGAGATTATACTTTATAGAAATCAAATGAAAATTCAACTTGTAATCAAAGTTAAAAAGAATGTTTTGTTTCCATTTAATTTAAAACATTTGCATTTATTGTTGAACAACTTACCTTATTAATTCAAATATTTCCGGTTTTTCTTTTTCCCGTTGTTTCATTCGTTCCTTCATAGCGGTTATAATTGAATGCGCCTTATCCTCTGCTCCATGTTTAGTGCTCTTTTCGGCAGCTCCTAAATAATTAAAAAAAATGATTTAATTTATTTACGTTCATAAACAAAAAACAAACTAAGGCTGATAAACAGAAATATCTTTATATTACAAGCGATACATGAATGAATAAAATGTTGAAATATTTCGCGTTTACTGGCAGACTCGTGGATTTGAAATTGATTATTGAAATTGTGTTCATAGGAACTAATCCCATTTTTTATCAAATCTCATATACTATAAAATATAATGTAAAAAAAATAATATATTCACTTTGCAAACAATCAGCATTCAAGAGGTCTTTGCATTTTTCGTGACATTTTACTCCACATTCCGTACAGCGAACACCTTGTCGTGCTATGCCCCATAGAAGACCTTCGCACTCATAGCAATAGGTGGGTGATGTTGCAGTCCATAATACAAAATTGTGCGGTGTTGTCGATGAAATTGGATATATCAATGCTTGTAAAGCTTTCTTATACACATGCATTTTCTGCAGGAAAAAATAAATAGTGAATAACATAAATATTAATTAGGTTTTCAATTAATATTATAATTAATTATAATTAATAAAATAAAATACAAATAAAATTATTCAACTGCTTGGGAATATATACTTTTTTTAAATTCAATCGTTTGATATGTAATAATTAATATTTCCTTTGTATGGGGAATAATTCATTCTTTGGCCCTATTTGCACTACATTTATTTCAGTAAATAATAATACCGATTATCAAATAATAAAGTTGTTAAATGTCGACGATGAATTTTAAATAATGTAAGAAAATGTCTAGAGACATAAAGTAGAAAGCTAAATGAGAATTTAGTGAATATATTTTCTATTTTCATAGCTTTGTTGGGGAACAGTGAGACTTTTCTCTTAGCCAAATCTCAGCTGTCTTAGGGTCTTTGGTGACAACAGACCGTGAAAAACAATAAAATTCTTTTTGGTTACACTTTCAAACACTCTATTGCCACTTGATGTATTCCAAGAGGTCAGTGAAGATTTAAGTTTTGTAAGAAGCCGTATCCCACAGCCACAAAATAAATAGCAAAGTGGTAAGAAATTCAATCACTTAATTGCCACATGCAGTTCACGTCGAAGTTATTGGTCAGAAGCTTAGTAAATTAAATAGTGGCATTCCTCTTTACACTGTTTAATAAATAGTTTATAATTAGAATTTTTTTTTTAGGATTGAACCAAATGTAATATGTTAGGATCGCATAATTACCGCTGTAGTTACTTTTTTATAGTCAACATTGTGAGGCTATGTATTACCGTGGAAAAATTGATCCGTAATGATACCTTTATTCAAAATTTAAAAAATATGACTCATTTTTAATTATTTTATTTGAAATATTGACATTTTTATGCTTCTATCGATTTTCATCGTTAAAATTTATATCGCAAAAATATTGTTAGAAAATTTGTTAAAACAAGTGACATTTTGAGCTACTTAACGATGTCGTTAGCTAACTCAAAAAAGTTACACAGTTGCGGTACTTTTAGATCCAGACTTGCAAAGTTGAAAAGCTACGTCTCTCTACGATTTTTTTCCAAAGTAAAATTCGATCCTGTCCCAATTAAGAAAATAACTAGTGACATAAAACTTAAGTTCCAATTTCAGGGTAATTTTAATTTCTTAGAGTCTGCTGTATATTAATTTTGCATAATACCTCGACTTAACGTTGTACTTACCACTTTAAAAAAATGCTAACTCATATTCAGCTGTAAGAAAATCTATTTGACTTTTGACGCGTTGTCTAGCGTTAATCTAGCGAAGAGTCCCTAACTAAGCCGAGTTTATAAATTATAAAAACCGTTATATCTGAATTTGTTTGGAGATTGGAGTTAGTGGAATGTTAATTAAGTTTTGAAGATTTCATTCATTTGCTATCATTTTATAAAAATTTCGGCTTAATCGCCAATAATAATGTATTATTCTTAAAAATACTGGTTATATCATACATATCCCAAGTCAGTTGTATTAAGTAAATAATTATATATTAACAAAAAACAAATAATAATATTTATAATTTTAGATATTTTATCAGTGAAAATTTACGATCGTTAGTATAATATGGAGGTGAATTTTATATTATTTGTATGCAAACTTACCAATTCTTCATCATTTAGGGTGGCTCTAGGTACTGCTGATGTAAGTCCAGCATTTCGCTTTGTGGCAGCCATTGTCTAGAAGATTTTATTAAATACAATATTAATGCCAAAATTAAAATTTAAATTTATTTCTATAATTTTAACTCTAGATTGCGTAAATTGTTCCTGAATTACACAAAAGCGATATATTAAAAAAGAAATATTTAAAAAAAATTGCAAAGGTGCTAAAAGAATAGCATATAATTATTAAAAATAACTGTATAATATCTATTAATTAAAAATAATAATAATAATTTTCAATAGATGAAGTTACTGAAAATTAACAAATAAATATATATATTAATATTAAAAAAACAGATACTGACACTACAACTACAAATAAAATTTTAACCAACGTTTAGTTTCAATGTGCTTAAAGTAATTAACAAAGAAAAAATTAAAATTTTCTGTAGCGCTACTACCCCAACAAAAACACGTATTTGCAATTCTTATATTATACATTTTCTTGCATTTATCCATGTTATAGTTCCGAAATTAATTTTTATTGGGATAGACATGAGAAATATAATTTCCAAAACATGTATTAAAGTTAGAATTAAAAAAATTAATTTAATTTAATTAAAAATATATTGAAATATAAATTTTGTATTCAAGTTAAATTTCAACCTTTAAACTTGATTTAAACAACCTATTATAATACCTACCTGGTAAATTTCAAATATATATAGACGACTTTATCGAAGAGCAGGTTTCCTTACAAGCTCATTGTAGTTACAATTCAAAAATTCTTTTATAAGTAAAATAATTTAATTTTTTTTTTAATATTTGAGTTACCCTGAAATACTTTGTTATCGAAACTATTTTTCTAGTTTTATACCAGAGATGTAAACTAAACTATTGAGAAACTCAGAATATAAACACCTTATTAAAAATTTAATGTTTGTTAAATCGTTAATATTGAAGCATAAATGCTTATGAGTTTAAAAAGGGTAACTCCATCATCTTTTCTGAATGATATATATATTTATGAATACATCTTCATATTTTCATAAAAAGGAATTCGTATTTAAGTTTGTCTACAACTGACTCAAAAATGTGCAGGGGCCTAAATGTTCACTAACATTGGTTGGAATTAGCAAAATATATATAATTTGGTAGCTGTCGTACGAAATTTTGATAATCAGTCAACAAAGGAAAGTAGTTTTATAATTTTGATCCTTAAAAAGGCAACAACATTTCTAATTGTTATCTAAAAATTCCATCACCTTGTAGACCTGTACGACTTCTTCAAAAATGATGCTGCTTGTTGTATATATCTCTTACGGATTTAAGATTAAAATTTCCTAAATTTTGCAAAATTACGTGTCATACTTCCGAAAGTATTCAGTCGATTTTATTAAAATTTTTTATATTAGTCAATACATTTGCCCAGTAAAAATCAATATCATTTTTATATAAATAAAAAATATATGAAAAGTTTCCTTTGTGTCAAATATCTTATTTTAAACTACGTTCTAAAACCCCTATAGAAGCAAAACTCTTTCGAAATTGCTCATTTTTATCAATATTTTACTTTTGGAATCAGATAAGAAACAAAAATTTGGTATCTGGTGTTTTTACCAATTTTTTCAAGCAACATAACTCCCTTCCTAGTCCCCCTATTAGATCCAGACTAGCAAAGTTGTAAAGCTAAGTCTCTCTAGCGACTTGTTAAAATTTGGAAAATCAATTGTTACTGATTTATTTTCAAAATAAAATTCGATTCTGTCCAAATTAAGAAAATAACTAATGACTTATGAATTTATTAAAAAGGTCCACATGTTCTCATTACAAATCCGTTTAATGTACTAAGTTCTAATTTTAAGGTCATTTTAATTTCTTAGAGTCTGCTGTATATTTATTTTGAATAATACCTCCACTTAACGTTGTATTTTCCAAATAAAAAATGCAAAATCAGGTACTGTAAGAAAATCTAAATAATTTATAGCTCTGAAACAACTCTGTAATTTCTGTTACTTTTGGACTGATATATATATCTTAATAAAATGTTAAATGGGTTAGATCTGAGGCGTTATCAAGTTGATCTGGCGAAGAGCCCCCATGGGTCTAGTTTATAAATTGTAAAAACGCAACTGAACAAATGTACATCTCCCACAGATAAGTAGGGATAATATCTGTATTTGGTTGGAGATTGGAGTAAGTTGAATGTTAAACATTGGTTAAAAATTCAATTTGGGTTGAATATCTTTAAAATCGTAAAAAATAACTGAAATAAGTCTTTTTTTGTAGAGATTTCACACGATCTGTAACACCCCACATCAACAAAAAGTTCTAATCATCTAAATGATTTTCTTCAAATAGTTCAAAGGTTCAAAAGTAACAGGTTTAATTTAAAAAAATCCATTTTGTTTGTGAAATATGTTTAGTGCATATTGCAGTTTTCCCATAATCACTGAAACTCATAATTTGTCTAAAACGCTGATAATTTTTCTTAATATGCGATGAAGTGATTTTATACATTTTTCACTTAATTATATAAGTTGTAAAGATTTCCATGTCTTGTTCATAATGAAATCGTTAAAAGCCGTAAAAATTAAATAGTAACCGATTATAAATAAAGTTATTCGAGTTTTATATAAACCATAGAATTTTGTGCAAGACCAAATTTTTGGAAATCATGTCCATTGACGACGCACGATAGTCCCAAAACGCATTTTTCGAAGACAATTTAGTAACTTTTGAAGTAATGAATAATTTTTTTAACAAGTTTCATGAGGAAACTTGCCGAAATTTCATTAATGATTTTTATATATGGTCCTGATAAAATGTTTTCAGAAATACCCTACACTATATTGTTGGTTATATTTATAAATTCTATTAAAAAAATTTTGGCAAAAATTAATATTATTCAATACATTCAATTTCACATAAGCATAAATAAGAAGAGTAATTTACGCGCGGGCCGCCCCTTAATTTTTCGTAACAGTCATATACAACCAACAACGTAGTGGAGGGTATTACATAGTCGGAATTAACCGGCTATACTACTTTTACTTGTTCATGTGGAATAGACTCAATATTTATAAATACAGCCTATTTGAGGATATATGCAGCTGCGGTCAAAATAATAGCACCACATACAAACGTCACATAAGTCATTTGAATGAAACGTTTTTACGTTAAAAAATTAGCGAAGGATAAAAAAACACATTTGTATTCATTATATTTCTTTAAATTATTTTTTTCCAGAAGTATTGATATAAGCTGAAGTCAAAATAATAGCACCAGCCGGTTTCAACTATAACAGAAAGCCAAAAATAAATAATTGTTGTTTAGTTTTTAAGTAATATTTTCGTATAATTAAATTTACTATTAATTTTTAGAATGTAAAATGTCCTTCCTTGTTAATTACAACCGAATATCGCCTTCCCATTGAATTTACTGTATTCTGGCACTTTTAATAGAGATCCATGCCTGCCCTATAGTGGTTAAAAGATCGCTGTTATTGATCGATTTTATTACCGACCCTTTGTTTTATACATATAAAAACAAATTATCGAGTAGATTTATATCGGGAGACTGGGCAAACCATTTCATTACAGTGACTCATTATTCTGAAATCACTTTATAGCCTCCTTACAAATAAAATTGTTTTAGACTCATCAGTCCACAAAACACTACTCTCCTTTTTTAATATACCAAACTAAATAAGTTTTAGCAAACTTTAATCTATTTGAGACATGCGAAACAGTTATAAGGGACAATCTTCATTGTCTATGGCAGTGTTTCTCACAAGGAATTGTTTTGCGGACACCTTGTAATATTGTTGTTGAACCGCAGACCCCAATTTTTAAAATAAACGATTAGCAACGATTGATTCAATTAATATTTTTATTTATAAAATTTCAAGTCGAGTTTTATTTCTTTTATCTATTAAAACAAAATATTGATCACGCATGGATCACAAGGAATTGTTTTGCGGACACCTTGTAATATTGTTGTTGAACCGCAGACCCCAATTTTTAAAATAAACGATTAGCAGCGATTGATTCAATTAATATTTTTATTTATAAATTTCAAGTCGAGTTTTGTTTCTTTTATCTATTAAAACAAAATATTGATCACGCGTGGATCCACAATTTATGTGGCACTAAATAATTCAGTCAGATAGAAAGACAGACAGATGGACAGACCGACTGACAAAGATAAATTGACTGAGATTTTGATTTGATATATGAATTTATACATATCATGGGGTCCTTCTTACTTCACTAGTGGTGGAGGGTATAAAAAAGCCAACACCATACATAAGTATAATCAAATCGAATTGCAACACTTTTGAGAGAGAGAGAGAGAGAGAGAGAGAGAGAGAGGGAAAAAATAATCAAAATTTTTTTATGAATTATGAATACGAGAAAAATTAAACGTTTTTATAATTCAAAAGAGCAGATTAAAAAATTTCTCTAAAAAATCAAAATTTTTTTAATTTTTTAATTTAATTTCTAAAAATAGTTAATTGTAAATTACAGAAGCAGCTATACACTCTTTTACACTTAATGTTATAACAATCAGTTGAATTATTTATGATATTGTCCAAGTATAATTGAAATGGTGCTATTATTTTGAGAGGTCACAATCTGATGATTTGTTTATATAATCGAATTTATTTGAATACTCGGGTTACTTTGCATAATGGGACTACAAATTGTGGATAAAACTATTTTGACCGCAGCTGTTGTATATGTGTATTTCACCAAAAGCACTATATATGAAATATTCTTAAATCAAGTTTTACATAATTTTGTATTAATTTTATAGTTTTTCCCAAAAAAAATTGTAAATTATTGTTAGATAAAAAAAATACTTTATGGACAGCCATTTTAAAGTCACATATGCATACATACCTGAATGAGCTCAATAAGAATCCAAAAGTATAAATATAATTATTTATTAACGCAAATATAATGTAATAAGAAAAGTCATAGCAAAAACTAAGAATGAACTACGATCAAAGAAATTTAAATGAAATTACAAAATTGATCACGCAGTGTTTTAAATATATAATTTAAAATTTAATTTAAGTAAGAATGTGTACAACTACATTATTGTGTATATTATGGTTTATTGTAAATTCTACAGAATAAATAAAAGTAACATTGTAGCAAATATGAAGCCAGTGTGAACCAATCTAATAAAATTCAAAAAGAAATCATTCTCAAAACAATTATTTTTATCTTATAGACGGAGTTTATAACCATATCTTATCTTTCCGAGTTTATTGCATTCAAATATCATCAATTATAATACAAACGTTTAATCGTCTGATATTATAAAAGAAACAAGAATGCTTTATTCGACTTTGCCGAATAAATAAATAAATATACATATATATATATATATATATATATATATATATATATATATATATATATATATATATATATATATATATATATATATATATATATATATATATATATATATATTGACAAACATTCTGATATTACGCCTTAAACTCCGCTTATAGGAATGTTACTACATATTTGTTTCTTTTTAAACGCATAGCTTAAATCTGTACCTTGAGCACCTGTAAGTCCATCCATATTCATTTTTTACAATCGGTTTAGAAATAAAGAATGTAAATGAAATCGTATAAATATTTTATATAAACGTACATATAATAATTTTTGGCACATAAGAATGTGTTTAGTAATTATTGTTATTATTTTAATAATATTATTGTTATTATTATAATATTATTATTATAATATTATAAATTATTATTATAATTATTATTTTATTATTATTATTATTATTATTATTATTATTATTATTATTACTTTATTATTATTACTTTATTATTAATACTTTTATTATCATTATTATTATTATTGTTATTATTATTATTATTATTATTATTATTATTATTATTATTATTATTATTATTATTATTATTACTTTAATATTAATTAATAAATTGCTTGCAATTTTTGATACACAAAACATCATTCAAATTTTTAGAAAATAAACGAGGTATGTTTAAACGATTTTTAATACAATATAGAAATATTTATTTTAATACTAAATACTTATTTAATTATTTAATTATTTAATTATTAATTATTTATTTGTTTATTTATTTACTTATTTATTTATTTATTTATTTATTTATTTATTTATTTATTTATATTTATTTTGTAAATAGTTCTATTAATTAATGTTAATTTAATTTATTAAAGTCATATTTAGGAATTCTCGGCCAATGGAAATAAATTTGTATCTTCCGAATTCAATAAAATTTCACTAGATTCATTGATATCAGATCAGATTTTCGTATGAGTGAATTTTGCTAGTAAAGACGTACAACCCAATCTTGACTCTGTTTATATGCTTTTATGTAATGCAAAGAAGTTTCAAAAGCTTAAATTTTGAGAGAACCAGAGATTCCCAAATTTGAACAATTTTGAACCAATTTTTAAAAAGGCGAGGATGACATTTTATCAATGTTTTGCATAGCTTAATGTGCTTCTGCTAATATGAATTATTCGCCCCGATATTGGTTAAAGAGATATTACATAAAATTCATTTTTAGATACTTTTTTAAAATGTTTTATGGGATTTCTTTTTAGGAAAAAATTAATGTAAAAATTATTAAAAATATGTTTATGTGCGAAAGACTTTTTCAATACTTTCAGCGCACTTTTTTTCAGAAAAGTGTGCATAAAAACTGAGAAAATATCGGTTAAAATGTATGGTTTTAGCAGAATTATGTTCTACACCTCCAGTATCACTGTGAAATTTCATTACAATCAAAATATCGGAAGTTACATATGAAACACTGTGCAGTTATTTTTAAAACGATTTTTCAGTAACTTTTCAACCGCTGAAGATATCTTAATACAATTTAATATGGTTATAGTTGATGTGATGATTTTGAGTACACCTTCCTTCCAAAGATAACCAACATCTCGAGTATTGTGAATTTTTGAAAATTCCCAAAAAAAGACTTACAATAAGTACGATAATCTCTTATAGTTTCAGAGATATTCAAAACAAAACAATTTTATTCATTATTATTGTTGTTGTTATTATTATTATTATTATTATTATTATTATTATTATTATTATTATTATTGTTATTATTATTATTATTATTATTATTATTATTATTATTATTATTATTATTATTATTATTATTTAATAATTTACTTATTGTGTTTATATTTATTTCCGTGACTGTAATATCAAACAAGCGCATTTGGATAATTTAGAAACTTTATATGTGATCAAAATATATGTAAGTGTGAAGTACAAAACTATATAGTCAATTTGGTTACACACATAATATATCATTTAGAACACTTTTCTTTGTTCGTAATGAAAATTAAAAAACTAAAGAATCAAAAATCAATATTACAAAAGATATATTTTTAAATTTAATAACAATCCAATAGAATTATAAAAGAAGTTGTAAGTAATAATGTTTGTAAATAAGTAAACAATAAAATAATAAATAAACTGAAAGGACACTGGAATGAAGAAGGACTCAAATGATAAACCTTAATGAATATAGCAAAAAATAAGATAAATTTAAAAATGTTTTCAAGTTCAGAATGTAGTTTCGGTTGTGTGAAAGTTATGTGAAATATAATTATTTTCACAACATCTTCATTTATAAATATAACAATTTCGTTGTTTCACAATGTCGGTTTTTCAATAAAATGTTGATTTTGTCATCATACAATGATGCACATTTCTATAATCGCATTACATTTTGTTCTCTATATTAGTGTTATCTTTGTTATTCTCAACAAATGTGATGTTAATTTTTTTAGTTAGAGGCAACTTAAGTACTTTTATCTTATTTAAGCGATCATATGTTGATGGTGACGTAAGAAATGCCAAAAATATATTATAAATTTCTGTTTTTTATAAATTAAAATATGTTTCTAATTTAACTTTAAGGAAACTTTTCCGTCCGATTAAGATCCAAATTTGATCATGAACAAGCATGTTCAAATAGAGAAATTGGTCGTAAAATTAAATGTTCTGAAAATATGGTTCATTAAAAAAGGGTAAATTCAACATTAACAGACAGAAAGCTTATTTTTATATATTAAGATTTCTACACAAACAGAGATATAACGAAATCTTTCTGTGTCTTCCAAGCACGTTGCTCAGGTAAAGTTAGGAAAAAGAAATTTTCTCTGACCAAAAGAAAGGTAATTTATACGGACTTGAGTGATAAAATTAAGTGCGTTTATAGAAGAGTTTCTTAAAAGTTATTACGTGAATGTAAATAATTTGGTACCACGAAATGAGTCCCAAAGGGGTACATGAAATAATTTCCATTTCTTTCAGTGGGGCCTATTTCATTAAATTAGTTTTTTTTTTAATTGTGTGTTTTTTCATTTTTGCAAAAACCCATAATTGGAAATTATTTCGTGACTTATTGCGTGGTGCCACATAATTTAAGCCACTTGGCTTTTTAAATCTTGGGCTTCTCTAGAAGTTGGGTTTGCAATTTTGCTGTAATAACATATGGTGAATCTTGATTTGATTTAGAGATTTAGCTTGTAATAACTTGTGTTAAAATCATGAGAATATAATAAATAATAAAAACATATAATTTTTTCTCTCCCACGGTTTTTTGGACATCTTACACAGATGTTTAAAATAATAGATACACCTTTGAAATTATTGCAGTCATAATGTAAAGATTATGCTTCCAAATGTTACGAATCCTTATCGTTATTAAAAAATAGTACAGTAATAATTCTTAATGCAAAAAAATCGGATTAAAATAGAAGATAATTTGCTTTAATATCAGAAAATTCTGAAAATGATAATAGATACACTTCAGTTATTTAAAAATTATTGGTGTTAACTTTAATTCTTTAAATTTTATTCATAATGATTTATTTAACAAACAATTGGAGGAAAATCAGATAGATGGGTCGTCCTTATACTAAAAACCTTAAATAAATTTGCTGAAAAAATTTCATTAAGGATAAAACAAAATATAAGGACGAGATAATTATTTCTCAAAAATCATTAATTTTGATATGAATATAAATTTTTTTTCTTCAGAAGGTTGATCATTTAATTGTCACATTTACTAAAAATATGTAATTGTTTGCACAATATATTTTTTATAATTTTTCTCATTTTTACAACCAAACCAAAATAAATGCTTTTTGGGAAACGCTTACCCCATCTTTATAATTTATTTGCTCCTCTTTGGGATTTTTCTAGCAATTGCTCAGGAAAAAAATATTTGTTAATGAAATTATTTCAACTTAAGCAATTTAGCCTTGTTTTTAACGATAAGGCCGAGCCACATTTATTATTTAAAAGTTTTATTGTCATTATTACAACTTGTCTTTATTGTTCGAAATACTAAAAGTTAACTTAAGTTAAAGCGAGAAATATAGAAAGTTAACTTTCTTGTAGAGAAAAGATTTATTTTACCGAACATACGGCAATCCTTTTATTTGTTTTACAAAAACCAACCGAAATTTGTTCAATTTGGTGGCAAATGTTTTTTAAAATTAATAAACAAAAAAAAAAAATAAATAATAAATGTTCAAAATAGTGTTTATGGGACAACTTAACTAATATAAATATTATATTAATAATATAATAACTTAATATATTAATATAATATAATATAAGTATAAATATATTATATAAAAATAAATTATATTATTATATTAATATAATTATATATATAATATAAATATAATTATATATATAATTTATATATTAATAATTAATATAATATAATATAATATATTATAATAAAAATTAATATATATAATTATAAAATATAATATATATAATTATATTAATATAGATAATATATATATAATATAATATAATAATTAATATAATATAATATATATAATATAATTAATAAATATAATTATAAATATAGTATTATATATAAATATATATAATTAATATATAATAAATAATATAATTAATAAATATAATATAATATAATATAATATAATTATACTTTATATAATATAATATATATATAAATATATTATATATATATATTAATATATATATATATATATTATATATATATATATAATATTATAGTTATATATATATATATATATATTTATATAATTTGTCATATTTTGTAGAAAATATGGCAACTTTTAAATTATAAACTTTACTAAAGTAAGGTTTTAACTTTTTGCTTAAAAGTTAAGTTTAATTAATAATTGCCTTCTCATCTGTTCGATAGAATTATAATTTAACTATTGGGAAATTTAAAATAATATCGACTTTTTCTTGAATATCTCAATGATTTGAAAATTATTTCACTCATCCCTCGAGCACTGAGCTGACTTTAGTCAAATTTTTTGCTGGTAATATTAACTTTATACAAAAAGTTCTATTTTTACAAAAGGAAATTAAATTTAATACCGAAAAATTATAAATTAGTGAAATGTATCTATATAGAGTATGTCATTTTCACTCAGAAACATTTGAGGCAATACCATCCAAATTTATGTTTAAATGGTATTACAGATCCTATATTTTAATTACGAAAAGGATTCTGTTATCATATTTTAAATATTAAGGAGGTTCAAATTATTATTAACAATAATTGATATGTTTTTTAAAACCTATGCTAGATAGATTGTTTTATAAAACACATATTTATAAGAATTAATTATGTGCATAGACTATTTTTGAAATGGACAACATTTATAGATAAAATTATTTGTTCTTACCAATTCTGATACCAACGG